>JAOSBN010000006.1:37806248-37822039 GCA_027563595.1 Erythroxylum suave | reverse complement strand
ATTAATTTATTAATCAATGGTTTAATTTAATACAATTATCCAAAAACTTATAAATATTATTTAAAATTATAATCATCAATAATTATAATCAAATGAAGCTTGATATTTTATAATATATTTGATTATGTTTACATAAAATTTTTTTTAAAATATTATGTTTGCATATTGAATTACATGTTTAAATGTATGATATTTTGATGAACAATTAATTGACTATATTTATATACCCATTTTAGTGTGTTTTGTTTGTTATTTGAGAATCTTAAAGTATTTGTGGAATTTACTCAACTTTAAGTGTATTCTTAGGCAATAATTGCCTTCATAAACCTAAAGAGGAAGAGTTTGGGTGAAATTGAGGCATAAAATGGAAGAACTAAAGGAACTTAAGAGATACACAATCTTATATAGGGACTATGTAAGTCACTATAAACATATGTAGCTTCACAGATGTTGTTTCTGTCGGTGTCAAGATACACGTCCTATATGCCTATGTAAGCTTTTAGAACTATGTAAAGTCACAATTTAAGGGAATTTTTGGATACACAATCAACTAAACATATAGGGACCGTGTAAGTCATTATAAACATATGGAGTTTCAAAGATGTTGCTTCTGCCCGTATGAAGATATTTTGTGTATGTTGACACAAACAGTCGTGATTGTGCCTGTAAAAGCTTCTGGAATTATGTAAACTCACGATTTAAGTGGATTTTGAGATACACCATCAACTATATGGTCATGTAGGTGACCATGCATATCCCTGAAAGCCTAAATTTTCTATAAAAGGATATTATAAAGGCTAAAGAAAAAGTAGGTAGATTTTGAGAGTCATTAGAGAAACCAAAAGAAGTAAGAAAACATATATAAAAAAAAGTTTCACATCACAAACAAAAAAATCAGAAATGAAGCGTCAACATCAACTCTAGCATTCTAGATTTTCTTGGTCAAGGCTTCAAGCTAATTTCACTCTCTTCTCTTTTTCTATTTCATTGCCTTGTATGTCTCATATGAATAGTTATGTTTTGAACATGATTACAGATTACTAAATCTATACTGGGCTGTTATTCGTCAATTGTTTTATATAAACTTTACATTGTTAAATTTAATATATTACTTCTTTGTAATAATTGTTATGGTCAAACTTGATTTGAATCGAGAGATCTTAATTGTGAGTTAATTATCCTTAAAATTGCTTCAAATCTAATTGGGTAGCTAGGAGTAGTTTTGAGAAATCAAGAGATTGCAACTGAACTTTTATTTTTTAATTTAGAATACTTAATTAGATCTTGAGAGAGGTCATTCAAAACCTGTGGATATCTAGGATCGAGCATAGTAAAATTCACAAGGTAAAGGGAAGTTCAACAAAGATAGAATAATCCCTAAATTTTAATCATTGAGTAACTTCACTTTTATTATTATCTTTTACCTGTTCAATTGTTAAGTTTTGTTAGTTTACTTTAATTTTTGGTTAATCCAAGCTTTTATTACCTTAGACAAAGTGTAATTCAAAATTATTAGGTCACTATATTCAATCCTACAAGGATTGAATAATCACCTAACAATTTGAATTACACTTTGTTAGGATTGATATTAGTTGTACTATAATATACTATTTGTTTATTTGTAGTATAACATAAAATAAGTGAATAAGTTTTTTGACACCATTGCTAGGGATTATGATTTTAGCATCTTACCCAATTTGAATTCTTTTGATTTAAGGAGATTGATTTTTTCTTGTGTTATTGCAGGTGCATGAACACAAAATCTATAAGAAGTTCTAGTAATATAAAGGATACACAAACTTTTGACATCACCTAGAAAAAAGGGAGATTGGAAAAGTGAGATGCCAAGAAGTGATAGAAAGAGCAATAGTGGAGGAAAAAAATCAAGGAGAATGACAAAGAACCTTTATGGTCTTTATAAGCTCTGGGTTCAATGCTAATCAACAAATACTAGCTAATGAGACCTCCAGTGTAGACTAATTCTTCTGAAATCAAACCAACACTACCAAATATGTTGTAAACTAACATTCAATTTCATGTACTAGCCAATGAGGATCCTAATGCTCATATGGACAACTTCTTGGAGATTTATGACACGTTCAGATACAATGGTCTATCAGAAGATGCAATGAAGGTAAGGCTTTTTCTTTTTACACTTAAAAGATTGAGCCAAGGTATAGTTGAATTATTTGAACCCAGAGAATATCACAATATAGAAGCAATTAGTGCAAGCCTTTTTGGATAAATAATTCCCCTTAATAAAGACTACTAGACTCATAAAAGAAATAACAAATTTCTAACAAAGCGAATGAGAGTCTTTATATCAATAATTACAAAGGAGTTGTCCACATCATAACTTGCCAAAGGAGTTTCTTTTACAAATATTCTATAATGGAGTGAATCCACCCTCGTGAGGCATCATAGATGCAGAAGCTAATTGCTATTTAATGAGGAAAAAGGTTGAGGTAGCACATAATCAGTTAAAAGAAAAAGCTAACAATAGCTGTCTATGGACATTTAAAATTAATAAATAACAACCAACCTTTAGAGATTAAAAAAGGAGTGCTTATTATGGATTTAGTGATAGTTTTCCAAGCTCAAATATCAGCCTTGACCAAATAATTGAACAACTTGTAAACCACATCTTCTATCCCACTTAAGGCAATTTAGTATAGACTTAAGCCATGCAGATAAGAAAGTCATGTCTCAACTTATTGCTTTCTAGTAGAAAACAACAACGTGGAGTAGCTCAACTTTTTAGGAGCATAATATAGTCTGGGAGGAAATAATCTCTACTCCAATACTTACAATCTTAGGTGGAAAAACCATTCAAATTTTTCTTAGTCTAACAATGCAGGAAACCCAATAAAAGCACAAGGCTTACCATAATCTCAGTAAGATAGGCTCAGAATCGAAGATGGATAAGCTAATGGATATGCTAAATTCCAAGTATAAGAGGCAAGACGAGAACCTAAAGAGGATGGAAAATAAGTTCAATCAAATTATACATAACCATATATCATCCATTCATAGTTTGGAGTTTTAAGTAGGCCAATTAGGTAATGCATTGTCTACAAGAATTTATAGAAGTTACTTTAGCAACACGAAGTCTAATCCAAGGAAGAAATTGGAGGCCATCATAGTTATAAGTGAAAGCCAGGTAGAAAAATCCTAGAAAGTAGAAGATCAAGAGAAAAAGGACAAGGGTGTAGAGAAGAAAGAAGAAACTCCTTATATTACTCTTTCTCGATATGCACCAAGGGTTTCATTTCCATAAAGGCTGCAGAAGAACAAATTAGATGCATAATTTGCAAAATTCATGAAAAAGCTAAAGAAATTGCAAATCAACTTGTCTTTTATGGAAGTTGTGGAACACATGCCCAAGTACTCGAAGTTTTTTAAGGATATACTATTAAACAAGCAAACTTAGGAGTGGATAAATTTATGATTCTTATTGATTTTGTAGTTTTGGACTTTGAAGGGGATTGAACTTTCCATTAATTCTTGGTAGACCATTTATAAATACGGAAAGAGTTTTGGCGGGTGTTTATAAAGGGAAACTTATTCTTTGAATTGGTGAAGAGCCAGTTGAATTTAATATAAATAAAGTGCTAACAAATTTAAAGGAAAGGAGCTCTTCCATGAAGATTGATATAGTAGATGAATGCATAAAAGAGCTATTGGAGTGTTATAAGGAAGAAGTGAGTATGTAGGAAGGAAAAGATGATAAAGAGTTAGAGGAGCATGAGTTAGGAGGAAAATTAAAATGAGAATCATTAGTAAGAAAAAATGCACCCACGCCACCTTCTATTGAGCAACCACCGTTTCTGGAGTTAAATTCCAATAAGGAGATCATTATAAAAATAACGAAAACCATGAGATGGAAAATTTTGGACATAAGAAGCATAATTCTAATGTGATGATGCATATGACTTTTAACATTCAAAAAAGGAGTTTATTAAAAAATATTGGCGTTAAAATGGTCAAGCCGATGACCTTAAAATTTTAATGTTATTTGTAGTTATATTTTTCATAATTCCACATTGATAGTGCATTATTATTTTTATGTTTTATATTTACTCTACATAGAGTTGATTGATGGATGTTCATGACATAAAGTGTGTACAAGTTCCTTCCTCGATGCCATCATGATAGCCTATCGCTAACTCCAAATAATAAATTCCTAACTACCAAACTATGCAATACATGGCAAGCTAGGGTCGAACTATAGAGAGCTAGGATGCAAATGCCATTTCAAATGTTGCAAGTAAAAGAAAACAAAATAAAACACCCTGAAATAATGAAATGAGATACCTACGATGCAAAAAACGTAAACAAAAAGACAAACACAAAAAAATTTTAGAAAATCCTAATAACAATGGTAAAGGAGTGGGTTGGAGATATCTTCAGGATTCCAGGAAGTCAATTGATCCTTAAATCTAAATAAAAGTTACTTTCATCATGGTGTTAGCTTATGGACTCGATTAAGCTCTTAAAGCCTTAATTTCTTTTAAATAGGCAAAACTAATAAGCTCTAGAAATGCCCTGATCTCCACTATAACCTAGAATAGGCTCTCTAAGTTCAATAGTGAAGATGCCTTAGATACTAAGAAACAACTAACTTAGGCCACCAACTTATGAGCTCGGAAGGTGTAACCTAAAGCTATGGGTTCCTCGATTAGTTGATTAAGTATCTTAACAAATTCAACTAGCCTATTGCTACTTCCAGGAATCACTATGGACTATTACATATCACACACTCATCCCTAGCTTTCGGATTAGAAAGTTACCTAAAGGGTGATCAGGACTATAAGCAATTCCTAATTCATGACATTATCCCAAACCTACCTAGACCTACAATCACCAATTTGAGACAAATTCAACTTCATTCTCACAATTTCCATCCCTTTATTCTTATAATATCTCCAAACCCCCAAGTAATCTAGCCACACATGTTTATATTAAGCGAAATAGACGTGAAATAAACAAAACTCATACTTAATTAAATAAAACCAAGGCTGAAAATTAGAAATGAAGTAATAAAAACCAAAATTCAACACTAACTTAATAGAAATCAAAACCCTTTATGCCAATAAAAAACTAATCATAATAACTTGCACAAAAACCTAAATTAATTGATCATAAACCTATGAACATGCATAAATCGTAACTATTGAGGACAAATTAATCAAAAGCATCACATATAAGCAAAAACCTATAACATAAACCATTAAACATTCAAAAACCCACTAATTTCATATTTGAAAAGAAATCACATAAAAAAAACTCAAACAATCAAGATTAAAGCTGAAAATTTGAAGGAATAAAACATTCATTGATCTAACATAAAGGTTCCTTACAAAATTTTTGAATTTCAACAATAAAATCCATTAAATATTAATTCTAAATATTCTAAACCTTGTAAAAATGTAATTAACACTAAGAAAGCTTTAAACTAATGGAATGAATATCAAGAGATTCGAACATATGAAAATAAAGCTGTGAAACCGAAACAAAATAGCTACTTATGGAGATTATTGAATGAACAACTGAATATAGCTAAAAAAACAATGAAAAAACTAAGGCAAATTGGAGTGAAGAAGATGTTGTAGCTATCTCTATAGTCGAGAGCCTCTCCTGGAAAGCTAGATCTAAGCCACCACCTTGCCAAAAAGCGTTGAAGCCGTAACCACCATTTTTTTTCTCTTCTCCATACTACCATTGCTGCTTTCTCCTCCCTCTGCTTTTCTCAACCTTACTACTGTTCTATTTATCCCCTTTACTTTTCTGTCCACCTTTATTGTTTTTTGCTACTAGTTACTGTGTGTTTTAGTTAAAAATGCATCTACACTACATATTAAACGTCTGTGTTTCACCTTCTGCCTTATCCTCTTGCACTGCATTTTGGTTCATGCCTCCAGCTGCTGTTTTGTCATTTCTCTTCAATGTGTGTGAGTGCACAAAACACACACATGTTGCTTGCATGTTGGCCCAACTTTGTTATCTTCTTCTGTTAGGGTTTCGTTCTCACTGTATTGTAGTTTTATACTGCTTGTTCCCTAGTTGGTGCATTGAGGTTGTGGTCTTTTTCTTTTGCCTTATCCTAAACTAATGTCCCTCCTTTTAGCATGAATAACTGTGTTTGCATTAAATGCAAGCCATTGCATGCATTTGCTTGCTTTGTCTTAACTCTCCCCATGTAATTTCCTGTAGTTGATTCATGGAAGCTATGGTTGGAAAATGTTTTTTCAACGTTCTTCGATAAAAGATGCGGAAGAAATAGTTATGATCCTATAGGCAATTTGGACGGCAAGCAACAAAAAGATATGGAAGCATCAAATTATTGCACCTTTTGGAGTGATGCAGCTAGCCCATCGTGTATTGCAGGAGTGGAGCAACAGTTGGTTTAAAACATCAAGGCAAGGAATAGCAAGGATTGCGGACAGAATTTGGTCACGCCCACCGGTAGAATTTCTAAAGGTGAACCTGGATGTTTTTGTTTATGGAGGAAATAATGCTGCTGGAGTTGGTTTTGTTTGCAGGAACAGCAATGGTCAATTTATAGCGGCAAAGGCTTTACTCCTACAAGGAAAGTTTGACATCTTACATGCAAAAGCACTTGCTTTTAGAGACACCTTAATCTAGATAAAAGATGCACAATGGAGCAATCTAATCGTGGAATCAGATGCACTAACGGTTATTAATGTCATTAACTCTTCAGTTGAGATATATGACTCATCTTTTGGCTTAATTATCTAAGATTGTAAGCATTTAATTGGCGAAATTGGCAATGTTGAATGCCATTTTATGTATAGTTCTGTGAATGTGGTTGCTCACTTGTTGGCATCTGGGTCACATTCCTTGTCAGACCTAGGAGATTGGGAGCATGTTCCCCCTCCTTCTATTATTGATCAACTTATGATTGAGTAATGAGAATACCCAATTTTTATTCAAAAAAAACTCTCCCTACGCTGCTATGCTTGATGTGATGAATTAATATTTGGTCCAATTCACCATTCACATTTTATTCATGCCTCTTGTCTCTACGTTGTCGTTTTCTGCTACTCTTAGATGTTATTGTGCATTTTTATTTCTTACCCACGACAACTTTTCATCTTTCCCAACAACTGCGTTTTGCTCCTCATTTGGTGGCTATGCTACCTCACTAACTAGTAGAAACAATGATGCTTTTAATCAATAACGCCAAAACAAAGATGCTTTTCTTTTTCATTTTTTTTAGATAACACTAAAGCAAGAAAGAAATAATGGCAACACAAATCAATAAAACATAAGTAAAAGTGCCTCTCAAAACATCTTAGAATCGAATACAAAACAAAAGTCCGTAAATCATATACATCAAATACTCACTCATTACTTCATTAAACTTGTGACAGGGAAAGGCTAATAGGCTTTTCAGGTTTCAATGTAAGGTGATTAATTCATAAACAAACAAGGTTAAAGGCTCAAAGGAGCTAAGAAGGGGAAAATGATTTGGTGGGTCATTTAAGCTAAGGGTTCAAAACAAAAAAGGCCTTAATCATTTATATAAAACATGCATCTCATAGTTCAAACTGGTTCAATGCAAGTTCTGAAGGTAATCTTCTCAGGGGAGCATCACTCACAACAAAGAAACATAATGACTATGAAATGTAGTCAAATAGGCTCAAAACCTCACATGTGATTATATGAAAATCTATCAAAATTCCATACATTACCTAATCACTCAAGTATCAAATTATTGACTGAGTTTATGCAACTAACTATATCAATCAATGCCTATAACTCACCTTCCATTCAAGCTGCCTAACTCAAATTCGGGCACAAAACTCAATTCTTAGTCCAACTGCTATAACAAAATGGCATGGTTCAACATTCACCATAATTTAAGTGCAAAAATGCAAAAAATTTAAAACTAGCGTTACCCCCACACTTAAATAGGCCATTGTCCCCAATGTCCAAAAATCACTAAAAAAAATACGAGTAAGAGGATGAGAACATAAAGACTCCCCTGGATCAAAGAGGACTCAGCAACTTGAGAGTAGAATTGACAACTCTGGTCTTGCATTCCTATAAACAAAATAGACAAAAAGCAAATAAGGTACTTAAATGAAACCAATAATACATAAAAAGAAACTGAAACAACAAAGAACTAAAATGAAAGGATAAGGTCACAAGCTTGACCTCTGTCAACCGATATTAACCAATGTATGATGGAGCTTCAAGCTCCATCATCTCCACGTTGTGAATCTGAAGTCCCTTAAAGAAAGATTTAAGGCGATGTCCATTGACCTTAAACTCTTTCCCCGTCTTGGCACTTATAATCTCCACTGCACTATGGGGATATACCTGGGTAACCTGAAAAGGACCTATCTATTGGAAGCGTAACTTATCTAAAAGAGTTTGAGGTGTGAATGATATAAAAGTACTTTCTGGTCCACCATAAATGTCTTCCTGGAGATGTTGCGATCATGGAATGCGTTAGTCTTTTCCTTATAAATCTGAGCATTCTCGAATGCTTCATGTCGCAACTCTTCGAGCTCTTGTAACTGTAATAATCTATAGGTCCTAATGGCTTCTAACTCCATGTTAAACTTTTTGATTGCCTAATAAGCCTTGTGTTGTAGCTCCACTGAAATGTGGCATGGCTTTCCAAAAACAAACCCAAATGGTGACAACCCTATTGGAGTCTTGCATGCAGTCCTGTATGCCTATAAGGCATCATTGAGGCATAAACTCCAATCCTTCCTACTGGGATTCACCATCTTCTCTAAGATGGACTTTATCTCTCGGTTGGACATCTCAACCTAACCACTTGTCTAAGGGTGATAAGCGGTTGATACTCAATGCATCACTTGATATTTTTGTAGAAGGGCCTTGATCGTCTAGCTGTAAAAATGAGTCTTGTTGTTGCTTATGATGGCTTGTGAGACTACAAACCTAGAGAAAATGTTAGATTTTAAGAAATCTACAACCACTCGAGAATCTTCAGTTCAGGTGGCTTTTGCCTCCACCCATTTCGATAGATAATCAGCTGCAAGCAAAATATATTGAAATCCAAACAAGGGGGAAAGGTACCTATGCAGTCGATGCCCCAAACATTAAAAATCTCACAAATTAATATAGGTGTTTGATGCATTTCCCCACGGGAACCTAACATACCTGTGCGCTGACAGTTGTCACAAGTCCTATAGAAATCATATGCATCTCGAGATAAAGATGGATAGTAAAACCCACATTCTAGAACCCTACGAGCTGTCCGCTTTGGGCAAAACAACCTCCACATGCGTAAGAGTGACAAAATGCCAAAATAGAAAGAAATTCACTATCAGGTACACACTGTCTGATGACTTGATCTGCACAAAATTGCCAATGATAAGGATCATCACGTATATAAAACTTTGCTTACTCTTCATCCTTTCCTTTTGTGCCTTGGTGAAATTTATAGGAAATTATGAGAAACCAAGAAATTCACCATATCAGCATACCAGTCAGCTGTCAACTGTATTGCGTGTAGCTACTCATCTGGAAAATAATCATTAATAGGGCCCGTGTCAACACCATGCTCTACTAAGTGGCTCAAATGATCTGTTACTCCATTCTTCGAGCCTCTCTTATCTTTTATCTCCCCATAAAACTCCTAAAGTAGGACTATCCAATGGATGAGGATTAGCTTTACCTCCTTCTTTTCCAGTAGTTACTTCAAAGCTGCATGATCAGAATAAACAGTAATCTTAGTACCTAATAAATAAGGCCTAAACTTACCCAAAGCAAAAATGCTATAAGAGCTCTTTTTCTGTGGTGCTGTAATTTGTTTGAGCGTCATTTAAGGTCTTCGAGGCATAATAGATAGCATGAGGGATCTGCCCCACTCTCTGACCCAAATTGCTTAAATAGCAGGATTGGAGGCATCACACATAAGCTCAAATGACAGGCTCCAATCAGGAGGTTGTAAGATTGGTAAAGTAATCAACTTCTCTTTTAGAGCATCATACCCCTCCTTACATTATTGATCAAAAACAAACTCTTTGTCCTTCTGAAGCAACCTACACAATGGTTGTGCACCTTGAAAAAGTCCTGAATGAACCTACGATAAAACCCTATTGACCAAGAAAAGATCAAACTTCCCGCATATAAATGGCAATGAAGAAACAAAGTCTGTCTTGGCTCTATCAACCTCAATGCCCTTAGCAAAAACCACAAGTCCTAAAACTATCCCTTGTTGAACCATAAAATGACACTTTGCATAATTAAGAACAAGGTTAGTTTCAAGACATCATTTAAGTACAAAAATGAGGTGATCCAGGCATTGTTCAAATGAATCCCCATGCATGGTAAAGTCATCCATGAAAACTTTAATGATTTTCTCAAGATAATAAGAAAAGATGCTAACCATGCACTTTTGAAACGTAGCAGGGGAGTTGTACATTCCAAAAGGCATCCTTCTATAGGAAAAGGTACCATACGGGTATGTAAAAGTTGTCTTCTCTTTGCACTTGACGGACTGGGATAGCTCCTTCCTCAAGAAAAATCTTGTGCATGCATAAGGAAGGACTAAATCCTCTAATGTGTGCAACTATCCATCCCAATGTCATCTTATACTCTCACAACACACTAACGAGCTTTTCCTCTTGTACATTTGTAGGATCACTTGATATGATAATTGGAAGTTTGTTGTTAGTGCCCAGATAAGTGTTTTTTAGGTGAGCTTATAAGGGCTTCAACACCACTTCTAGTGCCTGAACAATAGAAGGTAACAAATGATTAATACTAACAGGCAATTCTAAAAAGCGAGGGACATACCTACCAAAAGAACTTGTCTTGAGTGCCCAAATTGCTTCCTCTAGGTCCTCTCCTAACTCGAACTTGCTTTGCCAATAACCAGACATCTTTTGCTCCAGCGGGGTAGTTAAGGTTACCTCCAAAGGGTCACCTGTAGAAGAGACCACTACTCTACAAAATTGTCAAGAATATCTACCTTAGTGACCGACTCACAATCTGATGGATAACACATAGTATCAAAGAATAGCTACTGTGTACATCGATTTTTATCCAAGATGTCTTCAAGAATGACATTCATAATAAAATTGTTGAAGGGATCGAACAACCCTCATCCCACATATCTAACACGTAAAAATCTATAGGGCAAACAAGCTCGTTAACCTACACCAAAACATCCTCGATAACCGCCTCAGCGTATTTGTTAGATCAATCAGGTAATTGAATGATAAGATAGGTATCCTTTTGTTAGACCCCATTTCTGTAGCCGAAAATTGGACCTGGGATCGTGAAGCTTGAGCTGGGAGGAAGCCTAGAAGTTGGGCATTGAAAGAAACTCTCTCGGAAGCAAATTGCTAGGGTGAACTAATGCGGGTCGATTTCGCCACAGTGAAAAGTACAATCTTTGCTGGGGTCAAGTTGCCACATGAATTACACCGTGGAGGACTCTTGGGTTCGCCGCAACGAAAACCTCTGAAACAAAAATCCAAACCCAAGCTACCCATCTTACTAGAATGCAAACTTAAAATCTTTCAATCACATACATCATTTCAACCCAAAAACAAAATGGATAAGAATCTAACCAAATCCAATTTCTCAAAATCTTAATCTCATTTCCAAAATCGAATACTTTGGGAAAACATGCAAAATCATAAACAAAGCCAAACATATATTTCATTAATGAAAAAAGTAAGAGTTTTACAACGCTTTAGTGGTCATTTCGAGCCCTCTTACATCATAATCCAAAATACAAAGTTTACAAAAACTATAATCACTTAAAATGCGACTAAAGCATTATTTTACATAATCTAACTTTAAAAACAAAACATGCAAACTGGAGTGATGCCTTGACTCTTGACTTACTCGATCTCTTGCTTATCACCTAAATGGGGGGAGAAGAATGGGGGTGAGCTTAAAGCTCGTGGGTAATAGTTTTATAATCGAGAAATGAGCAAAAACTATTTTCAAAAATCATTGCCATTATACATTTTGGAAACCATAATAATTTCACATGAAAAATTACCAAACACTTATTTCTCAAAATTCTCACTTCATCAAACAGTTTATGAGCAATTGTAAATCATGTATGCATCAGCCTTACTAACATTTCAAAAGCACATAAGCACATCAGAATGGATTGGGTAAATCCATGAATATGACGAACTACACATTTCCACTTAATGGTCCTATGTAGTCGTAAAACTTGACGTACTATCGCAATTCCCTATGGGGGTCTTACGTAGACG
Source organism: Erythroxylum suave (assembly GCA_027563595.1). Lineage (NCBI taxonomy): Eukaryota > Viridiplantae > Streptophyta > Magnoliopsida > Malpighiales > Erythroxylaceae > Erythroxylum > Erythroxylum suave. The sequence goes on along the minus strand of JAOSBN010000006.1, from coordinate 37,809,797 downwards.
TAAACATGAGGGAGTTCATGAAGGAGCTCCATGCCACTTGCGAGCAGGCAGGAGAAGCCTTTTCTTGGTCAACATGCACGTGATGTTCTTGAATGAATTACACCAAACACACATAACATGTAATTCATGAATTGAAAATAGTTTGCCCAAATGGCACCTTGTTGGAAACTTGTTTTTCATGCACATGAGATATTTCGAAAAACAAAACATTTCGAAAACCTGATTTCATAAACTTGTATCTTTTCAAAAAGAATCATTTGCAATAAATCGTCAACACAATTCATGTAGAAAACATATAACAATTTCAAAATCAAACCAAGCAAATAAATGCAACATCTATGATGCAATTGAAACCATTAAGTTTCCTTGATTCAAATAAAAACAACGAGTAGCTTATTTACTCTATTATAAAAATGTACCCACCTTGAATTCCTTACTTATAAACTTGCTTAGGGATGTCTTTGCTCTTGCTCCTCTTTCCTCTCTTGTCTCAATTGATTTCTTTAAACAATAACTAAAATTCCATTCAATTTGGTTTAGAAATTGAAAAGTCATACCTCAACAATTCAAACTATTTCGCATGCTAAAACAAAATTCTATATTCAACTTCCACCCCGAAATTGAAATCTTTAGAAACTGAATTTAGACTTGATTCCTTCATAAAATTTGTATCCCTATGTCTCTAGTTTATAACAAGTTAAAAATCAGTCCATTTGGATAACTACATCAAAAGTTATGCCCAAAATACCAAAGCATGTTCTGTGCTAGAGACTTCACCGTGGCAAAAATCAAGTTCACCGCGGCGAAATTATCTGAGTTCGCCGAAGCAAAATTGTCCAGAAACCAGCTCTTAGAACATGTTTTATGTCGCTACGGCAAAAATGTCCAAAAACCCATTCTGAGAACATGTTTTGGGATATTTTCCATCTTCTTACCTCCCACCTTTCACATATAACTCATCATATCATTAACTCATCTCTTCTACTTCATTTTCAACACAATTCCAATCCACTATCATTCACAGCAATTCATAATCTAGTTTTTGATCATTAACCAAATACAACGTCTACATAAACCATTCATCACAACTTCCTACACATATTCACTCTATTTTCACTTCTAACCATCACTAAACATGCTTCATCTAACAATTAAGAAGAGTTTATACTCATACTTACTTGTTTTAGCCTCAAAATCTTCAAGCTCTTCAAGAATTTCCAAAACCCTAGCTTCTTCTTCTTCTTTTCTCCACTTCTCTCTTTCTCTCTTCTTTCACTCACATACAAGACTATAATTAATTCTTCCCCTCTTATACCTTTAATGAGTGAGCAAAGTCCTTTATGCCCTTCCATGTAATGCCTTAGCTTTTTAACCTTTAGTGATCTTCCAAAAATGCCCTTATGCACCTTACAACATTAACATTTTAGTGCTATCAATTCGTGCAATAAATCCTCCCAAACTTGACCTAATAATTAAACTCCAATTAAAATGATTTTCCTAACAAGACCACAAAATTTACTCAAATCATGCTTACTAAAATAATAAAAAAAATTTGTCCTCGAAATTATTACCTGAGTCATCGAAGAGGTGTGGATACTTCTCCTTCATGGCCTCCAGTGGTTCCCACATGGCCTCTTGTACCGAATGATTTCTCTACAGGACTTTAACCAGTTGAATTATCTTGTTCTTGAGAACCTTTTCCTTAGTGTCCAAAATCTCCAATGGAATCTCCTCATAACTTAGATCATCTCTCAACTAATCCTCATTGGTTTGAATGATGTGGGAGGGATCCAATATGTACCTTCTTAACATGGAAACATGAAAAACATCATTTATTTGAGACAATTCCTGTGGTAGTGCCAACTTGTAGGCTAGCGGTCTAATCCTCTCAAGAATTTCATAAGGACCCACATACCTCAGGCTCAATTTGCCCTTCTTGCCAAATCTCATTACCCCTTTCCAAGGAGATGTCTTAAGAAAAACTTTCTCCCTAACTTTATACTCCATCTCCTTTCGGTGTGTGTCGGTGTAGCTCTTCATTCTATCCTAAGCTGCCTTAAGCTATTGCTTAACTAAATTGATCTTGTCCACTGTCATGTGAAGTAACCCTAGCCTTATCAGTTTCCTTTCTCCTTCCTCATCCCAGCATAACAGAGTTCTACACCACCTTCCATACAGTGCCTCATACAGAGCCATTTGAATGCTCGAATGGTACGGATTGTTATAAGCAAATTTGACCAACGGCAAATGTTCATCCCAAGCCCCTTTGAATTCCATCACACATGCCCTGAGCATTCCCTCGAGGGTTTGACTGGTCCTTTCTGATTCACCATCTGTCTGATGGTGAAAAGCAGTGATAAATTTTAATTTAGTTCCTACAGTCTCTTATAAGTTTCCCCAGATTCTCGAAGTAAACCAAGGATCTCTATCAGAAACTATGAAATCTTGAACCCTATGCAGTCTCACTATCTCATTAATATACTTATTTGCTAGCACATCTAGGGAATCAGTCTGTTTAATTGCCATAAAATGGGCTAACCTTGCCAACCAATCAACAACATCCCATATAGCATCATACTTCTTACTGGTTTTAGGCAAACCCATCAGAAAGTCCATAGTTATACTTTTTCCACTTCCATTCAGGAATGGACAATGGCCTTAACTTTCCTGAAGGTGCCTGGTGTTCATCCTTGACTTGCTGACACACTAGACACTTACTTGTATATTCTGCTATGTCCTTTTTTATGCCTTTCCACTAGAAATGCTCTCCTAAATTCCTGTACATCCTGGTGCTACCTGGGTGCATAGAATAAGGCGCATTATATGCCTCATCCAATATCTCATCCTTCCCCTCCTTGACATCTGGGATACAAAGCCTATTTCTAACATTCATGAGTCCATCATCCCTCACTACCACCATGGATTTCTTGCCATTCTTAATTTCTTCTCGAAGCTTCCTCAAATCTGTATCTTGTGCCTATAACTCCTTTACTTTCTCCCTAAGTATCAGACTTACTCTAAAATTTGCAATAGCACAATCTGGTTCCTCCTGTTTCAAGCTTATCTTAAGCTTAGCCATCTATTCCAATAATAGCAGATAAACTGTTTGAACATGGGCTATTGATGATTTCCTACTCAAGGCATCCGCCACTACATTTGCCCTTCCTAGATGATACTCAATTAACAAATCATAATCTTTAATTAACTCTAACCATCTTCTCTATCTCAAATTCAGTTCTTTCTAACTCAATAGATACTTGAGACTTTTGTGATTTGTAAAAATATTCATCTGAAATCCATACAAATAAAGTCTGCAAATCTTCAAGGCAAAAATCACTACTGCCAATTCCAAATCATAGGTCAGATAGGTCAACTCATATGGCTTTAGTTGCCGTGAAGAATAAGCTATCACCCTGTCTTCCTGCATCAACACTGTAGCACCCCCTCACCGTAGGGTATACACCGAGATGCTCGTAGGTCATCCCGATACATATCCTACGATAAGGGTACGCTACGAGCAATCACTACTAACACCTCACATGGCATCAT
>JAOSBN010000006.1:37785629-37797493 GCA_027563595.1 Erythroxylum suave | reverse complement strand
CTCTTTTGGTAGCTAACTTGGGTTGACCATATGATTCTGTCAAAGTAGTTGGAAGGAGAATTGAGTTGTATGCATAAATTTAGATTAGGCAACTTGAGACGATAGTGAACCATGTGGATTGATTGAAGTAGTTGATTGCACAAACTTAGTCAATAACTGATGTTTGAATGATGAGGCAATGTATAGAGTTTTGATGGATTTTCATTTAAGCACATGTGAGGTCTTGAGTCATATGACTACATCTCATAGTCATTTATTTTCCTTATTGTGTGTGATGTTTTTCCATGTAGATTACCTTCAGAACTTACTCTGAACCTGTTTGATACTGCTAGTTACATGTCTTATGGATATGATAAAGGCCCTCTTTGTTTTTAACCTTCAGCTTAAACGACCCACTAAGTCATTTTTCCCTCTCTAACCCTTTGAGCCTTTAACCTTGTTTTTTTGTATATTAATCACACTGCATTGAAACCTGGAAACTTTTTAGCCTAACCGTTTCACAAGTTGAGTGAAGTACTAAGTATTTGATGTCCTTGATTTAGGGACTTTTGTCTTATATTCTATTCTGCAATATTTTAAAGATACATCTACTCAGTTGTTATTATCTTCTTTTATGTTTAGTGTTATGAAAAAAAAACAAAAAACAAAACAAAAAAGAAAAAGAAAAAAAAGGATCAAACAGTAGCGTTGAATAGTGATGAGCAGTTGTAGTCCCGTGTTTCTATTTGCAGATCTTAGAATTTCCTTTTGACTGTCCAACGTTACTTAGTACTTTGTGAATGTTTATGAGTAGCCTTTTTCCCTTTTCATCTTACCTTAACCTAAACCCCATTACAACCTTTAGTAAAAGCCCTTTTGATCTATGATGACATGTACTCTATTTGGTTGAAAATGGGTGAATTTGCAAGCCTATGGTAGTGTAATTTCTTGGAGAAAGTTTTAAGCGAAACACAACCCTTATACACTTGAGTGACATAATGAAAAGATTATGACATATGCGCATTAGCTTGATACTTGAGTTTGCCGAAATTTAAGGGATTGCAAACACTTGATTTTCTTTGAAAATGAAATGACAAAATATGTTGGTTGTGATCTAAGTAAGTTGCTTGAGGACAAGCAACAATTCAAGTGTAGGGGTATTGTTAATGGACATTTTATATTAATTTTAGATACATAATTTGCTAAACTCTTGTCCATTTAATGTTTGAATTGCACTAATTAAGATATATTAATTTTTTTTAATTAGCCATATATTGGATTTGGAATGTTCAAAAGAATACCCCAAGAAAAGCTCTAGAAAACATTAACTTGTTTGCATGCAAGAATAGTTGGCCAAGACATAGAGGATAAAAAAAAGAAGAAAGCAGCTTGGTACCTGGGAGAAATTAAAATACAAAGATACAAAAATAGCAACCCAAAATAAAAGACAAAAACGACAGTGCTGCAGCTGGGCAAAACGGCAATGCAAGAGGCTATTGAAAGAGGAGCAAAACACAAGCATCACTGAAGAAAACGACGACCAAGCTGGATGATGTGAATAGGGAAGAAGAAAAAGCCCATGACTTTGCAGCCCAAGCAACGCAAAGGTAGGGAAAAGCACAACCGACACCACATGATGCATAGCAGTGGGAAGAGCAAGACACAGAACCACAACGTGGAAAAGGCTGGGAAGAACAGGCTGGAAAATGGAGACAACAGCATAGGAAATAAAGAAGAGACCAGACCAAGAAAAATCATCACATCAGCTAAAGGAGGTGTGGGCAGCATGAAAAGAGGAGAGACAGCACAGATGTTAATGGAGAAGAGAAGAGAAGTGTGAGTTGGGTTTAAATAAAAAGAAGGAGATAAAAGTGGGAGAGCAGGTGGGAAGAGGATATAACACGGAGGAGAGGTTTTGTTGAGAGGCTCTCTCTACATGGTCTGGAGGCGTTGTTTGGAGAAGAGAAGACTGGCGTGAGTGGTGTGGAAAAATAAGAAGAGAAGGGTGCGTGAGAGGTCTGAAAAAAATAAGAAGAGAAGTGCGAGTGAGAGGTTTGGAAAAACACGAGAGAGCTGCACCAGGAGTGGAGCAAAGACAGCAGAGGTAGTAGCGTGAGTAGAGAAGAGGAGAGCTACTTGAGGTAGGCTGGAGCAGAAATGTGAATGTAGAAATAGAGTGGAGCTATGTGAGTAGTGAGAGCAGCGTGAAAAATAGAAAGAGAGCAGCATAATTTAACATTAAAGTGAAGAGAAAAGAACAGAGAAGAGTGTGTGTGTTAACAGTAAGGTTGGAACAAAAACCCCCCCATTTAATTAGTCATATCAATATAGAAAGAAAGTGAGCAACAACCATCGTCTTCACTATCAACACAGCCAGCTTCCACTCACTCACCCAAGCTCCATCCACTCATGCAAGCCTCAAAAGAAGACAACACTTAGCCAAGGCTTTTCAATCCCAGCAGCTACGGTTTTGCTGGGATTTAATTTATATTTATTTACTTAATGCATTTATATACTATGAGTGTGACTTGTGTTGCATTGATGGATATGTATGAGTAAGTTTGTTTTTAGTTAAGGTTAGGATTGATATTGGATTTGGACAATTTTTGTAGTATTGATTTTTGCTTGATTGAATGTATTTTTAGTCCTAATTTAGCTTGATCACCTAGATTAAGGCCTTAGATGATTGAATGCCATAACTAATGGGATTTAATTTGTCGAAAAATTAATCAAGCAACATACTTGAGACTAAAGTGTAAACTAACCTTAGGATCTTGTGTGAGGATACCTAGGATTAACGAACTTAGTTTTAGGCTTCTTGTATTGAATGCCTTTTATTCCGAATTATCTATAAACTAAATGGGTGACTCGGATTTAGAAGAGAAAGGAATTCCCATTAACATTGGGTTCAACTTGCTTAAGTGAAGTAATTCCTAGATCAATCCACCGTTACAATTTTTAGTGTCCAATCTAATTGAAATCTAATACCTTAACCGATTTCTGTCATTTGATTAAATCTAGTCGTTTTATTTCATACATTACATTTTTCATATTTCCTTGTTTTGCGTACTTTAATTTATTTTATTTTCAAATCAATCAATTCTTGATCGTCTGACTAATTTTTCATTGTTTAATTTAATTATCTTGCGTGTTGGAATTCCCTTGGGTACGATATCCGGTTCTTACCGTTTTAAATTACTTGTGGACGGGGTGCACTTGCATCTAGTTGGTTTAGATAGAATTTAATTTATATTGTTTTGTTTAGACCGTAACACTGATGTGTGACAATTTAACTTTTAGTCCACTTTTCTGTTCATTGTCAAAAACTCTTGCAACCAACGGCACCTTCCAAATTCAATATGTGCCTAAAATTAAAAAAATAACTTTGTAATTAGTGCAATTTAAATACTAAATGGACAAGAGTTTGGCAAATTATGTATAAAAAATTAATACAAAATGTTCATTAACAGACTTCATGGCAAAAACCGAAGATGAAGCTCATTCACTCCTAAAAAGGATTGCTTGGAATAATTACCAATGGAGTGGGAGCAGGGGGCATTTAAAGCAAGGGACTAAGAAGATTACAGGGATGTTTGAGGTTGATGCGTTATCCATGATGAATGCTAAATTTGAAGGCCTTACAAAGAGAATGGATAAGATGGATAAGGTTAATGTGATGGCAGGAAGCAGCGCACAGCTTGTGCATGAACTGCAGCAATTTGCACAACCCATGTACGATTTTTAGGCTTATGGACAAGACATTGTAGTTAACCAAGCTAATTTAGTGGGTTACTATGGAGCTAAACCGCAAGGAGGAGCCTTCTTTAACACATATAATCCTGAGTGGAGAAACTACCCCAATTTCTCTTGGTCCCATCAACACAGACAGCCATAAAATTTCTCAAACCATCCCCATTGCTCTTCCTACCCTCAAAACCAACTTCACTTTCTAGCCCAACAACAAATCTTCAATAGAAGTTGTCCAGGATTCCAAAATGCAAAACTTCAAGCCCCTCCATAACCCTTACAAGTTCAAGAGTAGCAGTTATCTTTGGAGTCCATGGTGGAACTAATCCAGTAGCTTAGTTCTAAGGTAGATCAACTTGCCATACAAAACTAGATGTTGGAGACTCAGACTGCTCAACAAGCTAGTACATCAAAAGGGGATAAGGGTAAATTCCCTACACGACTAGAAAATCCTAAGGAGACTGTTGATGCAGTGATTTTGAGAAGTGGAAAGGTCTTAGAACCGATGGTGGAAAGCAAGGATAAAGCAGCAAGTAAGGAAAGATCTGATTCTATTCTAGTTGGACAACCTGTTCAGAACAAACAAAAAATGCTAAAACCGAAAAATACACTCCACCCCCTCCATACAAGCCACCCATCCCATTCCCACAACATTTTCAGAAGGCTCAGCTAGATAAACAATTTGGGAAATTTTTGGAAATCCTCAAGAAGCTATACATCAATATTCCCTTCACCAAAGCTCTCACATAAATGCCAACCTACACAAAATTCTTGAAGGAAATCTTGTCAAATAAGAGAAGGTTGGAGGAGTATGAAACAGTGGCGTTCACGGAAGAGTCCAACGCTATTTTACATAATAAGCTGCCGCAGAAGTTGAGGGATCCCAGAAGCTTCAGCATTCCTTGTCAAATTGGAAGCACAAACATTGATAAGGTTTTATATGACCTCGGTGCAAGTATAATTCTCCTACCTCTTTCTATATGTCAAAAGCTTGATATAGGAGAACTTAAGCCTACTATAATTTCCCTCCAACTTGCTGATAGGTCAATCAAATACCCTCAAGGAATTTTAGAAAATATACCTTTGAAAGTAGGGAATTTCTTTATCCCAGTAGATTTTGTGGTCTTGGAGATGGAAGAAGATACAAATATACCCATTATCTTAGGGAGACCTTTTCTTGCTACTGCGGGAGCTATTATAGATGTCAAGAATGGGAGAATGACATTGAAAGTTGGGGAGGAAAAAGTAGAATTTAATTTAGGAAAGGAAATTAAGGAAAAAGATTAGGAAGATTCATGTTTTAGAGTTGATAGAGTTGATGAGGAGGTTAGAAGTCAATTTAGGAAGTCTAAACCTGATGATTTGTTGGAAAATCTTCTAGTACATTCAATTTCAGTAGGAACCCATTAGCCAAAAATTTCATAGTTGCTATATATGCTAGCAGCACAACCTCTGCAGAGGAGTGCACAACTTGTGTAGTCAGAACAGATCACTGCACCAGATTTGAAACAAGAATAACCAATTATTGAACTAAAGCCCCTATCCTCCAATCTCAAGTATGAATTTTTAGGACCCAATAGTACCTATCCAATCATTTTTAATGCAAATTTGAGTTCTGTGCAGATTGAAAAATTAATGAAGGTCCTAAGAGAGTATAGGAAAGCGATTGGCTACCAAATTTTAGACTTGAAAGGAATAAGTCCAGCATTTTGTATGCATCAGATCAATTTGGATGAAGATATAAAACTAGTTTGGGAACACCAAAGAAAGCTCAACCCCAAATATGAAGGAGGTCATGAAGAAAGAAGTGCTTAAACTTTTAGTTGTAGGAATTATCTATCCGATTTCTTACAATACATGGGTAAACCCGGTCCATTGTGTCCCTAAAAAGGGAGGTATGATAGTGGTAAGAAATGATAATAATGAGCTGATTCTAACTAGAACTGTAACAGGTTGGCGTGTGTGTATAAATTGTAGGAAATTAAATAAAGCCACCCGTAAGGATCATTTCCCTTTACCCTTTATTGATTAAATGTTAGAGAGGCTAGCTAATCATAATTACTTTTGTTATTTGGATGGTTATTCTGGTTTCTTCCAAATTCCCATTCACCCTAATGATCAAGAAAAAATGACATTTAGATGCTCATGGGTGTCGAAACCACCAAAAATAAATTACCTACTCTAAAAGATTTGTAAATAGTGATGAGCAGGGTCGATGCCACAAAGACTGGTCAAGCTTATTTCTAAAGTGTAAAAAAAGAAAAGGAGGGGGTTGAATTGAACAAAAATAAATAAACAAAAAAATGCAACAGTAAACTAAAATCAAATCAATAAAAAACGAACACAGCTAAAGGTATAATTCTCAATAAGAAATTCTTATGTTTGATCATTGATTCTAAGATAACTTTTCAATTCCACATTACAGACAAGGGTAAGCTACCAGCACAACCAGAGGCTCCTAAAGAAACCAAGGCAGTGGTACTAAGAAGTGGAAAGGTTTTGGAACCTATGGTACAGAAGAATAGGGCTAAAAAGGAATCCGAAGGAAGAGACCAGGATGCACAACCTATGAAATCCAACGCACAACTTGTGCAACAATCACCTGAGTCCGAAAAATACTTACCACCACCACCATATAAGCTACCAATCCCATTTCCTTAGAGATTTCATAGAGCTAAGCTAGACCAGTAGTTTGGAAAATTTGTTGGCATTCTGAAGAAGCTCAATGTTAACGTCCCCTTCACAGAAGCCCTTACCCAAATGCCTACTTATACCAAGTTTTTAAAGGAAATCTTATCCAATAAAAGAAGGTTAGAGGAATATGCGACTGTGGCTCTTACAGAGGAATCAAGTGCCATTCTCCAAAACAAACTCCTTCCCTTGCTTCAAGATCTAGGAAGTTTCTCAATACCTTGCCAAATAGAAACCACAACAATTGGGAGAGTATTATGTGATTTGGGGGCAAGTGTGAGCTTATTTCCATTATCTATCTGTCAGAAATTGGACATCGGGGAGCTTAAACCAACTACCATATCATTGCAGCTAGCTGATAGGTCCATAAAATTTCCCATTGGGATATTGGAAAATGTTCCCCTCAAGGTTAAAAGTCTTTTTATCCCGGTAGACTTTGTTGTGCTGGAAATGGAGGAGGATACTAACATACCTATTATACTTGGGAGACCCTCTTTAGCCATAGCTAGAGCAATCATAGATGTTAAGAATGGAAAAATGACTCTGAGAGTGGGGGAGGAAGAAATCGAGTTTAATTTGGGAAAGGCAATGAAGGCTATAGATGACAAGGATTCTTGTTTAAGGGTGGACCTTATTGACAAGTTGGTTGGTGCTGAATTTAGAAAATCTTATCCAAAGGATTCATTGGAACACTGCTTAGTGAAGGCTGTAGCAATTGCAAGGGGTAATACAAAATTTACATAGAAGGAATCAGAATTTTTTGAATTTGCACATATGCTCGATGCATAACCTATACAAAGATCTACACAACCTGTGCAACCTAAACTGAAACCATCACCTGATTTGAACAAAGAAGAACCTCAGAATATGAAATTGAAACCGTTGCCTCCTAACCTTAGGTATAAATTTTTAGGCCCTAATTCGTCCTATCCAATCATTGTTAATGCTTTTTTAAGCCCTGTGCAGGTTGATAAACTTTTAAGAGTGCTTAGAGAACACAAGCAACAATTGGGTACAAAATTTCAGACCTGAAGGGAATCAGCCCATCTTTCTGCACACATAGAATTCACTTAGAAGATGATGCAAAACCTGTAATTGAACATCAAAGGAAGTTAAATCCAAACATGAAGGACGTGGTCAAGCAAGAGGTTTTAAAGCTATTAACTGCGGGTATTATATACCCCATTTTCGACAGTAATTGGGTAAGCCCTATCCATTGTGTGCCCAAGAAGGGTGGTCTAACAGTTATGAAAAATGAAGGTAACAAATTAATACCAACTAGGACAGTTACGGGATGGAGAATATGTATAGATTATAGGAAATTGAACAAGGCCACCTGTAAAGACCATTTCCCTTTTCCATTTATTAACCAAATTTTGGAACGGCTAGCTAAACATGATTATTTTTGCTATTTGGATGGCTTCTCTGGTTTCTTTCAAATTCCCATTCACCCTAATGACCAAGAGAGGACAACCTTCACATGCCCTTATGGTACCTTTGCATATGGAAGGATGCTATTTGGGTTGTGTAATGCATCAACTACGTTTTAGCGTTGCATGACAGCAATCTTTTCAGATTTTATTGAGGAAATTATGGAAGTCTTTATGGATGACTTTTCTATTTATGGACTAACATTTGACTCTTGTTTAGCTAATCTTGAAAAATTTTTAAGCAGGTGCGAAGAGTTTGATCTAGTGCTGAGAAGTGTCATTTCATGGTACAAGAAGGGATAGTCCTAGACCACTTAGTCTCCAGTCGTGGAACAGAAGTGGATAAGGCTAAAACTGAAGTGATAGCGAATCTACCTCCACCAACTTCGGTCAAAGAGATTAGAAGTTTTTTGGGACATGCAGGCTTTTATAGACGTTTCATTAAAGATTTTTCTTATATAGCAAAGCCTTTAACTAACTTGTTGAGTAATGATGTGTCATTCAATTTTAACCAATCTTATCTTGATGCTTTTTGCAGGATTAAGCAAGCCTTAACCTCGCCACCTATTCTCCAACCCCCAGATTGGTCCCTCCCCTTTGAAATCATGTGTGATGCTTCAGATTATGCTATGGGAGCTGTTTTACACCAAATAAGGAATAAGGTGGCCTATATGATCTATTATGCGAGCAAGACATTGGATGATGCTCAAATCAATTATGTCACGACTGAAATGAAGTTGCTAGCTGTAGTCTTTACAGTGGATAAATTCAGGTCATATATCGTTGGCTTAAAAGTGATAGTCTACTCCGATCATGCAGTGATTCGCCATCTACTTGCGAAAAAGGAGCCTAAACCAAGGCTTATCAGGTGGATTCTTCTCCTTCAAGAATTTGATCTCAAGATTCGTGACAAAAAGGGAGCTGAGAACTGGGTCACGAATCATCTCTCGAGGGTCACTGCTGATCAAAAGGAACCCCTTCAGGAAGAACCACAGATTAATGACTCCTTTAGTGATGAGCATTTGTTCTGCTGTGCAGATTCACCAGAACTGTGTTATTCATTACAAAAAATTGCTGCAAAAACATTAAAAGTTCCATGGTATGCTGACTATGTGAATTATCTTGTTTCAGGAGTCTTGCCACCTAAATTTACTTTCCAATAGAAGAAGAAGTTCTTTTCAGAGCTCAAGTATTATATATGGGAGGAGCCCTTTCTTTTTAAGCGTTGTGGTGACGGGGTGATTCGAAGATGTTTACCAAGTGAAGAAGTAGGAGTTGTCCTCAATCACTGCCATGCATTCCCCTATAGAGGCCATTTCAATTATGAAAAGACGGTCGAAAAGGTTCTTCAAGCGGGGTTCCATTAGCCTACACTTTTCAAGGATGCAAGAAATTTTGTGCAAGCATCTAACAAATGTCAGAGAGCTAGAAATATTTCTCGGAAACATGAGATGCCCCTTAAAGGAATTTTAGAGGTCGAACTTTTTGATGTTTGGGGGATAGATTTCATGGGGCCACTACCGTCTTCTCTTGGCAACAAATATATTCTTGTAGGGGTCGATTATGTCTCCAAATAGGTGGAAGCAATCGTTGCACCAACTTGTGATGCCAAGGTAGTCATTAAATTCCTCAAGAGAAATATTTTTACCAGATTTGGCAGTCCTCGGGCAATTATCAGTGATAGGGGAAGTCATTTTATCAACAACTTATTCGCCAACCTTTTGAAGAAATATGGGGTATACCACAAGTTAGCATTGGCTTACCAACCTCAATCTAATGTGCAAAGCCGAAATTTCAAATAGGGAGATTAAGGGCATTTTGGAGAAAACAGTAAACACCTCAAGAAAAGATTGGTCCTTGAGGTTAGATGATGCTCTCTGGGCCTATCGAACAGCGTACAAGACTCCAATTGGGACTATTCCATTCAGACTAGTGTATGGGAAGTCATGCCACCTTCCAGTCGAGCTAGAACACAAAGCATACTGGGCTATTCGGAAGTTCAAGGCAGCTGGAGAAAGGCATTTGCTTCAGTTGAATGAGTTGGAGGAGCTTCGCTTGGATGCTTATGAGAATGCCCGAATCTACAAGGGAAGAACAAAGAGATGGCATGATCAACATATTATCCAAAAAGAGTTCAAGGAAGGAGATTTGGTCTTGCTATTTAATTCACAAGTCAAGCTACTTCCCGGGAAGTTGAAATCGAGGTGGCCGGGACCGTTCAAGATTGTTAAGGTTTATACTCATGGTGCGATAGAAGTTGAGGATCCCAAAATTGGAGTATTTAAGGTTAACGGACAGAGGTTAAAGCCTTATGTGGCTGGATTTCCAATAGAAAAAGAGGTCACTCAGTCCCTTTCTAATCCTGACCCTTGAGCAAACATTTGGTAGAGTCATGCTAAGGACTTTAAATTAGCGCTTCTTAGGAGGCAACCCAGGTTTCAGACCTTAGTTGTTTTTATTTTTTATTTTATTTTTTATTTTACCCAAAATTAATGTTCCTTTTTGTTTTAATTGTAGGAAATTGGACCTTATAAGCGAATTTTGATGGGAGGAATTACGCTTCTGAAGAAAATGATCCAAGCTCATTAAAGGGAAGTTCTTTATGCCTCTTTACTTATGACTTAGCATACTATTGAATTTTGCGGCTGTTTGTGCTTGAGTTTGATCTGCAACATTTCTAAATTTTGGGAATGCATCATCCTGCATAGTCTATGTATGGGGCCAACTGCTAACATTCTTTTTGTCCTTAACTGTGCATATAAGCGCTTACTTACTAACTCCAAATTGTACATGTGCACCTTGACATTGAGGACAATGTCCTATCTGAGTTTGGAGGGTAAGGGTGAGCACAATTTTACAAAAATTTCTTACCATTACTTTTCATTTTTTTGACAAACCATTATATAGTCATTTTTCTTGCATAGTTAAACCTCATTAAGAAATTTTGATCTTTAAAGGTTTTGATTTTGGCCTTACTTTTAGGAAATTGAGAATTGCTTGGGACCTAATTGGGTTTACCTTTAGAAGGTTTGTGGATAGATTGTTCCGGACTAGTGCTTGGTTTCCAATTGTTTAATCTTACTCATATTCTTTGATTTGAGTCTTCCCTTCCATCCCATTTGAGTTTTGATTATCCATGAAATTTTTAGGCAAGTTGGAACCTAGTGAGGTCTCGCCAATCCTAGAACAAATTCTCTAGGCCTATCGAGGCGAAATGTGAGCACAAATTTGATAAGGAAGTGATCAAGGCAATTTTCTTTGAATTATGAACCACAATCCAATTTTGGCTTAAAATAACCCTATATTCCCTTTGGAGCCAAGTTGAGCCTACATAAAATCTCTATTTCTTTAGCACCCTCATTTAATCAAGCTATAAGCCAAGCATTCCCTACCTTTCATGTGGAAATAATTATTTAGGAGTAGGATATGTGGGGGTTTTTTATAAAAAAAAAGAAGCAGAAAAAAGAAAGAAAAAACAAAAAAAACAAAAAAAAGAGCTAGCAAGTGAGGATTTTACAAGTATCCTGTATTTTCAGTTTCTTCAAAGAATAAGGGTATAAAGTTATTGCCCCTAGTACGCAAGAAACTGAGTTTGGGGGGGAGTCAATTATTTGGAACTTGGGAATTCATTGATATTGAGTTAAGTCTTGTGATTGTTACTGTTTTCAATAACATTTTGCCATATTTGAGTTTTGTCATCCCACATCAACATCACCAAGCGTATTCCTTCTTATAACTCGTATTTCAGTATGATGTTGTTGGTTCCCTAACAAGCTTGACATGGTGACATACAGATCAACCAACAATGTATATGAAGTGGTGTTGGTAAGATAGTCCCAATGTTCTTGTAGTCCTCAAGGAAGTCACTGTAACATCCCATCACCGATGGGAAGGGTAAATTGGTCATTTGGGACGGGTTAGGCGTGTGTAAACATATCTTGGCATGATCATACATCATATAGCCTCTATATAGATATGAATGGTAATTTTTGCACATGCACATGATTGTATATGCAT
>JAOSBN010000006.1:37769838-37781195 GCA_027563595.1 Erythroxylum suave | reverse complement strand
GACGTGTAAATAACTTAAAAGACGTCGTGGAGGAACCCCCTTCTTAATATACATACTAATAAAATAAAATAAAATAATAGATAATAATTATATTAAATAAATAAAATTTATAGGAGAAGTAAAAACAATACCCAACAATTTAATTAAAAATATCATAGCATAAAGTGGGCATAAAGTAAATTGATTTGGGTGTTAAGGAAATGTATAACAATTGATTTATGGAGTTTAAAAACAAATTGCAAAAGGGAAAGAGTCACAAGCGTGACTCTTCACTCATGCCTGTGACAAGTAACCATGAGAGAGAGACATTGCGATCGTGCTTGTGCACGATCACAACATACGATGAACAGTAGGGAAAAATTGAGGGGAGTCACGATCGTGCTTAAAAAAATTGGGTTGTCGCGATCATGCTTGTGCAAGACCCCGACTTTCTAGTCGTGTAACCAAACTTCAAACCTTCATAACTTTCAATACAGAAGTTCAAAAATTACAAACTTTATGTTATTGGAAGCTAAGAGAAATATCTACAACTTTCATGAAGATAGTTTTATCTAATTCAACCTGTATCGATACAGCTTAATCATTTAAGTAAAGAATACCATTTCAGTAAAAAATTTGTGCTACTACCTATACTAATACCAATAATGCTATTTTAGAAAGGCCATAACTTTTGCGTCTGAAGTCCAAAAATTTCAATCTTTATACCATTATAAAGTTAAAAGAATAAACTACAACTTTTAAGAAGACCACTTAGCCTAATTTTATGTTTATCAATGCAGTTTATTCCTTGAATTTTCGGTTCACATTTTACCCCTATTCTCTGTTTTCATTTATCTGTCAACCTACATTGCCATTGCAAATTCCAAAAGACACAAAACCAACATTCAATTCCATACACACCAAACTCCCTTGCTAAACAATTTATTTAAAAGAAACCCATCCAAACATCGTCAGACAACCAATTAATTCATCTTCAGCTACAATGACTACTCACAGAAAAGAAGAGTCAGCATAAATATATACATACATAAATCAGAGAAATTCTGCACGTTCACTGTCACTTTGCAACAAACAAAGTTGATACACATTTTCATACTTCTTATCAAAAGCCACACTAGTATCATAATTACAAAATACAATCAGAAATGTTTATGCTAATATGCTTCTAAGGTCACCAAATATGACTCACATTAACTTAGTTACAAAAAGTCTGGAATACTTGAAGGTTGCCAAAACTTTGCAAGGTTCAATAATGATCTGCTGATTCTTCACCTGAAGAGTGGAAAATTTGTGGGGTGAGCTGGGAAACTCAGTGACTAATATGTTTATAACCAGCGATAATGATCCACATACAATTCCAGCATACACACGCACACACACACACATATATATATAGCATTATTTTGAATTTCCACATATCACAACATTCACAATCTAAATTTGACAATTTTACATAAACATGGAATACTTCATCTCACAAATCAGATTACAAAAATCAATTTATAATCAAACCATGAAACTCAATCATGCTTTATACTTAATAATTTAAAATGCAATGCACGAACATAATGGCTCAAGAGTTCCATAGAACGAAACGGAGAAACCAAAGTTTACCCCGTGAAACAAAACGAGTCCAATTTCTCAAGATCTTGTGGTCTCAAGTGGGCAGCCGGGAGAAGGCTATAGATCATTGTGTACGTGACTAACGAAACGGGTTCCTCTCTTGCCCACATAAACAGATTCAATTGTATATATATATTTGATATCTTAATCATAGTTCATGCTTCTTAACTTTTCTGTTTTTCATTAACACAAAGCAGCAAAATCTTTAAGCATAACAAGTTATCAAATCACAGCATATTTTTCCCACATCCATAATGACTCAAAACAAACATGTTTAACATACACACACACAATTATTTCATCTCATCATCACTAAAATCATAAACATATTACCCATCTATTTATTTGATACTTCCAAGATCAAGCTTGCTCTTCTCCTTGCTCTTGACGTAGACTAGCTTGATTCTCTTCAAAAACATATATTTTCATTTAATCAACACACACGAATGGACACACACGAATGGAGCTTTCTTTAAACCTAGCTATCCATGAATAAACTTAAGCTTAATATATTCTTGATTTATCTAACTAGAAAAACTAGAATCTAATTAAGGTTTATAAAAATATAAAGAAAACATCAACCTCTTGTTCTTCTTCTTTCTTGCTTCATCTTCATCATATAAGAAAAACCTAGTTTCTCTACTTCCCTCTTCTATGAAAACAAAGAACAGTAAGGCTTACCAAAAAAGAAAACTCAGCTGAAAATCTTCTTTCTATCCTTTCTCCTTACTCTTTTCTTCTTCTTTCTCCGTGCTTCGGTTTCTCCTTCTCTCCTTCTAAGTTCTTCCACTACTCTCTCCTTTTTTTCTTTCTTAATACACACGACTCCTCCTCTTTTGTCTTATTAGTTTAGGACAAACTTTTAGCTTTACAAAATTACCCTTCCTTATTCAATGAAATTCCTACTAACTCCTTACCTTAATTTTAACTCTTCCTTTTAGTCTACACTACTATACGAAATTAATAATAAACCCAACGATACTAAATTTTTTTTCTAATTCATGAATTCTACTTATATTCATACTCACTAATTTAATAAGAATAAAATTCGAAGGAAATTTGGGGTCCAACAAGTAGCATGTAAGATACTGTCACCCCAAAATATCTTTGGTAAACTAGATTGAAACATTAAAGCCTTTGCAACTTCAAGAATGTGTCTGTGTTTCCTCTCTATTGTCCCATTCTGTTTAGGAGTATATGGACAACTTATCTTATGTTGAATACCTCCTTCTTTCAATAAAGCTTGAGTGGCAGCACTTAAGAACTCTGTGCCATTTTCAAATCTCATAATCTTTATATTGCTGGAAAATTGGGTTTTCAACATAGCAAAGAAAACCTTTAGAGTATGACTCACTTGCATCTGTGAAGCCATAAGAAAAGTCCATGTGCTTTTGCTATATTCATCCACAATCATGAGCAAATCATGTGCTCTAGATAAAGATGCCTGAGCATAAGGACCCCATACATCCACATTTATTAAGTCAAAGATTTTAAAGCATTCAGTGTCACTAGTTGGAAATTCAATCTAGTCTGTTTAGCCGTTGGACATATTTCACAACTCAGGTTTGCAACAAATTTCTATAAACCATTACAACATGAAAAATGTTGCATTACTGAATTAGATGGATGACCTAGCCTATTATGCAAAACATCACATCTTACTACTGTTATCTTATTTATAACACAAGCAATTTCACTATTACACCTATTTACAGTGCTTGAATCATTGAAAAACAAATCACATTTCGGCCTTACTTCTAAATTTGTCTCCTTTAATGACATACAAATTGTCCTTTACTTCTCCAAGAACAATATTATTTTCAATCGAGAGTTCTTATAAATCACAGTGAGTGGAATAACATTTAAGCACAACTGGTATAGACTTAACCAGTTTACTTACTGAAATCAAGTTGTGACTGAAAATAGAAACAAATAACACATTATTCAGCACCGAATTATTTCTTAACACCACATCTCCTTTATACTTGACATCAATAACCATTTTATTTGGTAAATGCACTTTAGTAAGTTTTGTGACTTCAAACATGTTCTGAAACCATTCTTTCCTAGTGCATAAATGTGTGGAAGCACTAGTGTCAATTATCCACTCATCACTTTTAGCACACACAGGCATATTCGTATGTTAATTCACTAGCAGCATTCCTGCATACTCAATGTTGACAAAATTCATGTATTCTGTATCAATAATATGCTTGCCTTTCAGGATATTTGGGAGCTCTTGTTGAATTAGCTTTGTGATATCTGCATTGTTTTTTTGTTATGAAATCTCACCAAAGGGTACTTCTGCCAAGTGTACCTGTTTGCCCTTTCTGTCTGCTTGAACTCCCTTCTTTTACTTTAATTCCTTCCACCAATCCGGATAACCATGAATTTTAAAGCAAGAGCCCCTCTCATGCCCCTCCATATTGCAATGATCACAATGTTTATCCTCTTTCTTTTGTTATCTCTTCTTTTAAAACCTCCTTTTCCAACATTATAGCTTCTAACTAATATAGAACTGTTTTTTATTGACTCAGTATTATGTATTTGTATGTGTCTTAGCCTTTCAACCCTTGCAAACATAGAGTAAACCTCAATGTTAGGAAAAGGATAAGATGCTAAGATCTGACTTGTAATATGATCAAAAGACTAATTAAGTCCCATAAAGAATTGCAAGACTCTATGCTTCATTTTTGTTGCTTCTAGTTTCTTGTTCAGTTCGCATTTGTAGCCATTACACATACTCGTTGGCATAGGTTCCAACCGATTCATCTCATCCCAGCATTTTGCCATTTTGTTGTAATACACATCCACATTAATCTCTCTTTGTATTTGATAGATCTAAGGACTATTATTCTTATCCCCAAACCTTTCTTCTATTCTGTTCCAAAGAATCTTTGAATTAGTGTTGTAGATAAAAGCATATGCAAGTTCCTTCTCCATAGAATTCAAGATCCATTGCTTTATCATACAATCAACCTTCCTCCATCTTTTATACTCTACATTGTTCAATGGTGCAACCAAAGAGCCATCAGTAAACCCTAACTTATCCTTTGCTTCCAAAGGGTTCATGACTGAAATACTCAAACTCATGTAATTGGATCCAGTCAATAGTGATGTTACTAGCACCATTTTTGGATGATCTGAATTATGTAGTATATAAGGATCTTTTTCCTAAAATTCATTTCTTCCTGTAGATGTTCTTGAATCTACCATCTCTTAAGTTGCTTAGCTAAAACAAACTTCAATCAACTCCTAATATGCGAACAGTTAGAAAAATATCTTCAAAACAAAAAAAAACGGATTCAATGTCTCTCATCAATCTTAACCAATGTGCTCTGATATCACGATCAAATTTGAAAAATAGTTGAGAGAAAATATTCTTAATGAAAAACCTTCATTCATTTTTTTGGTTAAAGGAAGTATCCAAAATACAAAGAAGAAAAACTTAACTAATTAAGAGAAGGCGAGCTAAGGTGCCAGCTAAGCATTCTGTTACAGCAGTAAAAACTAACAACCATTACAACCATTAAATAACTATTTACATTTATATTTCAACAGAATCAAAGCAGTATGTTCCTTTTTTTCTTTTCCTTTGTCGTTTACAGTTGTAAACAGTAATTGTTAGGTGTCCGCGTTGAAAATGCAAAGCATCTGGATGAGCCTTCACAAGTATGTGATTGTACGTTCTGATGTACTGGATATTGGAAACGTGTTTGGTATGGCTGTACGGGAAGCAATACGTTATTTCTCAAATGACCTGCAATGACAGCTTGTATCTTTTACGTTGCGTTTGGTTACCGTCACCAGTGTGCGGAGACGGAACGAGACAGAAATTTAGAGACAAAACAGAACAGAAAGTGGAGACAGAAATGTGTTTGGTTGCAGGAGACAGAACATAAAAACTGTCTCCGTCTCCAGGACAGAAATGTGTTTGATTGCAGGGGACAGAACAGAAAAACTGTCTTAATGACTAAAATGTCCCTTATACTATGATCGTAAATATATAATGAATTGATGATTCTTCCTACGGCACGGTATCTTCAGAGCCGCGGTTGATCCGCTAAAGACAGTCGTTGCAGAGACGGCTAATATGCTCATTCCATAGAGTGACTACGAATATTCAAGTGCTTAAAGGGGCGGCCGGTGGCCCTATCTGGTTTTGGTGAAGCTTTAACGTTCTCTTTTGAACTAAGGTTACGACACTTTTGAGTGTTCTATGGCTTTGTCCAAAGCAATAAGGTTCCTTTCGGGTTGATAGTTTTTCAGAGACTTATTTACTAAAAATAAACGCTATTCATGGTTCTTAATATATTTTTTTTCTCTAATAGTATGATCATATTAGTCTATGAAGCCACCTCTTTCAGCCGATTGCCTACCAAACTGTGCTTCTGTAGCTTCCTTGTTTAATATCTGAACAACTAAACCACGCTATGTAAAATGAAATGGAAGCACTCTAAAGTTCCATGGAAAAAACAAAAACCTGATGTGAGCATTGTCTTATCTAATTGTCTGGCCGAGAGGTTAAACTAAGAATATCGAAGGGTCCAATAAAGTGGGACGAACGGCCTATATGTCTATTTTATTGTCCGATGCCCATATATTTCAATATACCACCGCTTAGGTCGACAAAAATGAAGCCAGCAGTTTTTTGTCAATTTCAAATGAATATGCTGTTAAAATTCGTTAAGAACCATAGAACAGCAGGAAACAAGAAAACGCTGATAGGTTCTTTCAGAGCTCTCTCTATGAGTCTTCAAAGATAAAGAAGGGGAGGGAGAGCGGGAGAGAGAGGGACAGAGAGGCATAGAGTAAGCTTCGACTATGGTGTTTTCTTTATTGTCAAATGAGTTCGACAATGAAACAGGAAATGAGATGAGTGGATTTGATCTCAGCCTTTCGGCTATTGCTTGCTATCCTTACCCTTTTTTTCCCATGTTGGATAACAATGATTCAGCTAAGTTCCTTCCGTTCCCCGAAGAGGGGAAACATCCTAAAAGGATCAAACGAACAGCGAGTGTTGCAGACTTCACTGAAAGCAATAGCAGCAATTTTAGTGGAGGAAGCAGCAGCAGTTCTGATAGTAATAGCATGATGAGTCGCAGTAAGAGGGTTAATAGCTTGCCAAAGCTTCATTTTCGGGATCATATATGGACTTATAGTCAAAGATATCACGCAGCAGAAGCGATTGAGGAAGCAGCTTCTGATGTGAATGGTACGAAAGAGATTAGGAATGAAGAAGATGATAGTGCTAATGGAATAAGGATCGTTCAGCTTCTAATTTCCTGTGCAGAAGCAGTAGCTTGTCGAGACAAGACTCATGCGTTAACATTACTGTCTGAACTTAGATCAAATACTTTGGTGTTTGGTTCTTCTTTCCAGCGAGTCGCGTCCTGCTTTGTTCAAGGGCTCGATGAAAGGCTTTCTCTCCTTCAAACATTAGGGCCTATTGGACTTGTTGCACCCGTCATGAACATAATGGACGTTGCCTCTGATAGAAAGGAAGAAGCTTTAAGACTTGTTTATGAAATTTGTCCCCATATTCAGTTTGGTCACTTTGTGGCCAACTCTTCCATATTGGAAGCCTTTGAGGGAGAGAGTTATGTCCATGTGGTCGACCTGGGGATGACCCTTGGTCTGCCATATGGTCACCAATGGCGCCGGTTGCTTCAAATCCTTGCCACTCGTGCCGGGAAACAACCTAACCAACTTCGAATCACTAGTGTTGGCCTTTGTGTTGATAGGTTCCGGGTCATTGGTGACGAACTCGAGAAGTATGCTAAAGAATTGGGAATCAATTTGGAGTTCGCGGTTGTTGAATGTAGCTTGGAAAATTTGCATCCCGAAGACATCAAAATTAAAGATGGTGAAGCTCTTGTAGTTAACAGCATCCTTCAGCTTCATTACGTGGTGAAGGAGAGTAGAGGAGCTCTGAATTCTGTGCTGCGAATTATTCATAAACTCTCACCCAAAGTTCTTGTCCTTGTTGAGCAAGACTCAAGCCACAATGGACCGTTCTTTATTGGGAGATTTATGGAGGCTTTGCATTACTATTCAGCAATTTTCGATTCCCTAGTCGCTATGCTGCCCAAATATGACACAAGACGTGCCAAAATCGAACAATTCTTCTTTGCGGAAGAGATTAAGAACATAGTGAGCTGTGAAGGTCCATCGAGAGTGGAGCGACACGAGAAGCTGGACCAGTGGCGGCGGAGGATGAGCCGCGCGGGTTTTCAAGCTGCACCTATTAAGATGATAGCTCAGGCCAAGCAATGGATAGGAAACATTAAAGCTTGTGATGGCTACAATGTTGTGGAAGAGAAGGGTTGCTTGGTACTTGGCTGGAAATCAAGGCCTATAATTGCTGCTTCTTGCTGGAAATGCTAAATCGAATTGAAAATTAGAACAGTTGGTTAAGTTCTTGTGCACTCCAGGCAAGTTTACACCTCCAACAATGTCACATGAACTAGAGGCATTTGCAAGTAGTTTCGGAAAACGTGAAGATACTTGGAGACTTGATTCCCTTCTGGGTAAAAAACAACTGTAGGTGATCATCTACGGATATAATAATTATTTTCAGGATACCAAATAAGAAAATAATATTTTATAAAGTCCAAAAAGACTTAGACATTAATCCTCAACTTCCTCTCCTTTCCCAAGAGAGGCAATTGGAAGCGATCTATTGCGCATCAATGTTTGGATTTTATAATGAATATTGATGCTTGAAGCTATTATCCAATGCTTAATAATCACAAGACAAGGCAATCTTGATTTGTAGATGATCAAGACAAGCAATTCGGAAATTTTGATTTTAAATTACATTTTATTTTAAAACATTATTTTGAATAGTTTTATTAAAATTTAATTAAAAATAAAGTTTAATTATTCACTTTTATAATAAACACTTAATCATACATTTTAAAATATTATGTAAACATTTATGTTGTTTTATTTATTATCAAAAATAATTATTTAACATTGATAATTTTTACTTAAATTTATAATATTAATTATAAATAAAAATTAATTTAATAATAAAATTTTAATTTATTTCTATTTTTTCGAATGTTACATGAGAGAGAAATGAATTATATATATTCACTTTCTATCATATTTTTAAACTAATGATTGAATTGACTATTTTAAGGAATGATTATGACAAAAATACATATGATAATCTTAAAGCAATCACAATAATAAATAAAAGAGAGTGACTTATATTAATTCAACAAAACAACCTTTTGCCTATCTACCCTCTCCAAACTTCATTTAGGAATTTAGTATTCAATAAATGAAAAGCAATTCTTTATACAACATTTTCTTTGTCAAAAGTGAGAAGAACTCTTACAATCATCTTATTTTTACTACAAGTGAAGAGTAGTTCTTTATATAAAAATATATCCTAATTAATTTCTCTAATTACAGTAAGTATAAAACTCAAGAATTCCATATGCTGGTCACACCAACAGACAATGACTCAATATTTGTTATGCACGCATGCACTCTCTAGCCTATTAATATGTGTTATGTCCAACATACTTCTCATAACTTATATATTATCTATTTATACTAAAAAAAACCTAAAATAATCATTATGAATAAAAATTAGTCATTACAATGACTATTAATAGTGATATTGGTCCACCAATATATAAAGTTTCAATACATGAAATTTTTATCATTCAGAATACATTAGTCATCCACGTGAAGATATTAGTCGACTAATATATCAACCAATATATTAACAAACTCATGACATACAATTTTAGTAACTTTTAAAATATGTTGGTTGACCACAACTATACATTGGCAGACTAACATGCCATAAAAATAAGTTTTTCAAAAAAATTTAAGTACTTTTAAAGACTAAAACACATTTCTTTGAAAAAATTGATTCAAAACTATTTTAAAAGTTTTTCAAAAGTTTGTTTAAAGATCAAGAGGTTTTCTTCAAAGATCAAAATAAAATCTCTTGATTGTAAAAAGATTTATGCATTATACTCTATATGTAGATGATCTTGTAATGATTAAACCTTTAATCCATTAAAATTATCAAGATAACATTATAAGAAGGATACAAAGATCTTCTTAGGTCTTGATATGGTTGATTCCTTCTTATTTTTGGTTTTTCACTTGAATTTCATTTAAGATATACTTTACTTATTTTCTTTGTCCTTTGATTGATCAATTGATTCTTTTGCTCCTTTACTCACTTTACCCTTTTGTTGAACTTCATCTTTTACATATTAGCTTATTAATATCGCTAAGGATAAAAATATTAGTAGTAACATATTTTGTCATTATCAAAATTATAAGTTAGAACATCATTTGGTTCAACATTCTATCTCTTTTACGATAATAAAATATTTAGTGCTATTAAAGAAAATAAATGGCATTAAGTAAGTTCTCCTTATACAAAAGTAATATCTAATGCATGCTCCCCCTTTGTTTATGCATCATGAAATGTTCAAATTTTAATATCATCATTTTATCCTCCTTTTTATCAACACTAAAGAGGATATATGACATATAAATATATAAGTTTTAACCAAAATAAATAACTTTTCTCTTTCCTATTTTAAAAACTCAATTGTATGGGTAAAGAGTACATATAAAGCATTTGCAAAATTAAAAACTAATCCTTATATTTCTTATGTACCAATTTTAAATATCAATTTATCTTTTCTTCCTAGGTACATATCACAGTTCTTTCTCATCTAAATATGTATGTCAAATTAATATGCTCAAATATTATCAACATAATCAGAAAAATACCTGCTTGAGACTTTGGAGAAACAATTGGGGAAAGTTGTCATCTAATTTAGGTTTGCAACAATTCTGTCCAAGTGTTTCTTTATCAAGAGATCACTAGATTGCTTATTGTTCCAGGTGTAAAAGCATCCCCCTAAAGGGATATCAGTGAACTGAGCTTCTTCCAGACATTTGGCGAGTTCCCTACAGGGACTGCATACTGATCTTGGTCCCTCTGCTTCCTCTACTTTTAAAATGGTATTGAAATCTCTTGAGAGCATCCACAGAAAGTTGATTAAAGCTGCAAGCTCCTTGATTTGTTCCCACAAGAAATTTCTCTGATACGTATTACTATGTGCATATATGAATGAAATGCATAAGTGCAAGTTAAGATGTGTTACAATGACTTGTAAGTGGACCAACTGATTAGATATGTTAAAAAGATGTCACAAATAAAGCTTTAGATAATAACCATACCATTAGGGTAACAAGAGTGGTTAGAAATGGCTTGCCACTTAGCTGCAAAATATTTCAATAGCCTACAGTGTTCCTTTCTTATTCTAGTTTCAAAAATGTCTACAATTGTCACCTTATTCTGTAAAATGATATACCTGATCATCAATTGTTTATTAGGGGTATTAGCCCCTCTTACATTTCTGGTGAGGATATTTACGCTGGCCCTGGTCCCCGTACGTAATTTATGGCGACTATGTGTCATCATTTGAAAATTTTATTTGCAATAATAATAATAATTGGGAATATTTCAATAAAATAAATTATAACCTTAAATTTAATTAAAAATCTAAACATGGAAAATTCGTGGTGGGTTCACAAAAAATTTCGGACATATAATTTAATTATTAAAAACAAAAATAAAATGATTTAATAACCACAATTAACTGTTATTAAAATAATTAATGGATATTATCAATAAAAGAATTAGATGATAATTGCATGAATTAAATAAAATTCATAGGAAATAT
>JAOSBN010000006.1:37757843-37769738 GCA_027563595.1 Erythroxylum suave | reverse complement strand
TTTGAACTTTCTCATAATCCCTGTGGACACGACTCGGTTCTTACCGATTTATTACTCACTTCGACAACTGTGCACTTGCGGTTCACGAACACCTACACACTTTGCACGCATATATGAGCTAACTTAATCGAAGGCAGTTGTTTCAAGTACAAATCCAAACCACCCACTTGCATAAATCTTAAAAACACCTAAAAACAAACAAACCCGATAAAAGGAAAAGAAAATCCAATGCCCAGGTTTCTTCCTTTCTCTTAACCCCAATTCAACCACCATCAACTTCAACCCCAAATCAGCCACTGTCAATCTAAATCCAACCTTCTTTGAAAAAAAAGCTTTATTACACCTCCATGAAGGAACACATGACTGTTGTATAGCAGGTACAATAATATAACGTGGCTAATCATATGGCAGGTACAATAATTTGACTTGACTAGTCAAGTCAGTGACAACAGTAACAACAACATCAACAATAAAAGGATTAACGTCCCAGTAAGAATTCGGCTGGGATTTGTGGTATGTAGAGGTCCAAAAGTATATGGACTTACTCCTAACAAGTAAAGATGTTGTTTTTAATATATCCGTAAGAAAAAAAAAGCATTTTTATTGGAAGAAAACAATAGACAAGTGCAAAAACAAATAACTATAAAAAAAAGTAAGTAAATAAATAAATAAACAAAAAGGAAAGAAAAAATAAGTACCTAAAACAAACGAGTAATTATAAAAGGAAAAATTATGAAATACAAAATAAAATAACTAAAGGAACAAGTGCTACAAATGAAAGTGTTTAAATTAATGTAATGATATCAAAATTGAAGAAAAAGGTTTAAAATGCCTCTGAAAAGAGAAAGACCTCTCCATATACGGTCCTCTACCAATACTCTAAAGTTTCTTATTTAGGTCCCAGTCTTCGATAAGCTCTGGTGTAGCCATATCGTTCTTCATCACCTCCCCTTAATTCTCTTTTGGTTTTTCTCTTCTCTTAAAGTCCCTAATTACAATCTTCTTGCATCTTCTCATAGGGGTGTCAAGATATCTCCTTTTAATATTATCTGAACTACCTAAGTCTTATCTCCTTTATTTTACTATCGATGTTAGCCACCCCCAATTTATCTCTTACCACTTTATTACCAACCTTATCTCTTTGTATAAAGTTGCACATCTAATAAGCACCCTCATCTCCGCCACCATTAATTTATAACTATATGCTTATTTTATAGACCAACACTCTACCCATAAAGTATAGCCGACCTAATTTTTAAACAATATAATTTGGCTTTTAGCTTAAGTGGTATCTTCTTTTCACATAAAACTCCTGAGGAGCACCTCTATTTTAGTCACTTTGATTTGATACGGTGAACTTTATTATTATCTATCTCGCCACTACTTTAGATAATGAATCCAAGGTACTTAAAATAATCTTTTTGTGGTATAACTTTAGTACCAATCTTGATCTCAATATCGAATGCAACCCTATAACCCAAAAAGTTATAATCTAAATACTCAGTCTTAATCCTACTCAATTTATAGCTCTTAAACTCTAGCATGTACCTCTAAAGTTCTAGCTTGTCATAACATCCTCTCTTTTTTCATCTACTAAAATAACATCGACAAACAACATACACCAAGTAATATCCTTTTGGATATTCTAACTAAACTCATCCATAATTACTACGAACAAGAAGGGGATCAATGAGGATAGTGTAACTAGATATTAATAGAAAAATATTATGTATCTCCTCCTGTCATCTTTATTCTAATCCTAACACTTTCATATATACCCCTAATAACCCATATATAGGCAACATGAACTCCTTTAGCTTCTAAACACCTACACATGACTTCCCAATATAACCTAACATAAACCTTCTATAAATCAACAAAAATCATGTGCAGGTCCTTCTATATGTCCATATAATACTACATTAATTGTCTAAGGAGATATATCACTTCTATCATAAACCTCCCTGACATAAAATCAAATTGGTTCTCCAAAATAGGTGTGCCCTATCTTATTCTCTTCTCAATTACACTCTCTTATAACTTCATGGTGTGACTGAGTAGTTTGACGCTTTTATAATTGAAAATTTGTATATTTAGTTATTTCTAAATACTTTTGATTATTATTAGGAAATTGAGTAAGAATTTTAATTTAAAATATAATCAATCTTTTAAAAATATTTTTATTATTTAAAAATGCTTTGTAATACTAAAATTTCAAAATAAACTTCATACTCAATTTCAAGTCATTTTAACAAAATTTACTGTTAAAATGAAGTTAATATAGTTAGAAGGACTTTTATAGTTAATTACATAGTAAATACTATTAACAGTCAACCTCATAATAATATGTGTTAAAAATGATTTGATAAAAATTAATAAAATATTTTAATATTATGAAATAATAATAATAATATTTCAAAAATAGAAAATACCCATATTACGTTTAAGGTTTGAAATTAGGAATTTCATGCGTTGTAGTTTTGAGATTTATTTTAAGAGAAGGCAGAGAAAGAATCAATGATAATAAACTGGGGTGGAGGTAGGTAAGACTTGACAGATAGACAGACGTCTGTTTTTATATGTAAAAATATATTTCGTTAAGACCAAACACGGTAGTTATACCCGATACGCAGCTTGGCCATTTCTCTTTGTATCTCTTTTCTAGTCTTGTGCTGATAGAGAACTGAGAAACTGGATAGACAAGACAACAATGGAGGCTGTGGGCGTATTTAATGGAGCAAGACCTCATCTTTCTACGTCATCCATTCTCCGAGCAACTACTCACCGACCTTCCAACCACTTAACCGGCGCGTTCTCCGCCTCCTCCTTCTCCTCCTCCTCCTCCTCCTCCTCCAAGAAGCTATTTAACCTCCGTTCCAGCCACTTAGCTGCATTTCACTCGCACTGCCATCAATTTTCTTATTCCATATCAGGTCCTCTTAACGCCAAAACTTCTCGTAGGTCCACTAAGACCCACATCTTCCTCCCGCATTTAGTCGCTTCCATGGTACTCTCTTCTTCCCCATCAAAGTTTTGCTTCTTGGGCTGTTTTTTTTTTAAATAAAAAGTTCCTACGATGCTGACTGTAGTTTTCTTGTGTGAAATTTGTTAAACCCATTTAATTGTTTGACATTTTCATCTTTATTTGCTTCTTGTGGTTCTATTTGGTGAAGCCCCATTTGCAATTTCTGACTGAAGGACTGTAAATTCTATGTATAGGAACAAGTTGAACAAACTTACATCATGGTCAAGCCCGATGGTGTTCAGAGGGGCCTTGTACGTTGCATATCCACTTGATTAATTGTATAATTCTGGTGAACGAGAAAGGTTTTGATTCCTCTGGTTTCATTTTTTCTTTGGGTTCTCTCAGGTGGGGGAAATAATCTCAAGGTTTGAGAAGAAAGGATTTAAATTGACTGGACTGAAGCTTTTTCAGTGTCCTAAAGAGTTGGCAGAGGTTTGTGCTTTGTTGATGTTTGATTTGCATTTCATGATAAACCCTAATTAGTCAGTAATGGAACAGTTTTTAGGGTTGTTTTCAAAAGTTTAATTAAGCTCCTATCGACAATGAAATTGTATTAGTCCTTAGTTGGGAAAATGCTAAATGGCATGCATAGAGAATACAGAGAGTGAAATTTAAAAACCTCAAGAATCAAATTGTCCATTGAGTGCTAATTTTATCCTTTTGGGCAAATGTTGTAGCCTCAAATTACCCTAACTCTGCTTTTTGTTTACAGGAGCATTATAAGGATCTGAAATCAAGGCCTTTCTTCCCTAAACTTATCACATACATAACATCAGGTCCAGTTGTATGCATGGTATGATTTTTCCATGGAGCAAATTTATGAATCTAACTTAAATCGGTTGTTAAAGTGACAACACCATTTTGTTAACAGGCCTGGGAAGGTGTCGGTGTCGTAGCATCAGCACGGAAATTAATAGGGTCTACAGATCCTCTTCAAGCTGAACCAGGCACAATAAGAGGAGATTTGGCTGTTCAAACTGGAAGGTTAGAAAGCTGATTACTCAATGATATTGCACTATATGGGCTTATAAATGTTGTGTTATCGACTTTAATCACTTTTATGACGGAAATTTCTGCAGGAATGTGGTTCACGGCAGTGACAGCCCTGAAAATGGGAAGCGAGAAATAGGTAGTCTTTTTCTGCTCAACGCTTTTCCAGTTTCATATAGCACGAATAATGTTTTGTTCCCATTTAATTGCGTTATTAGCTTTTCGTTGCAATATGTATTGAAGTCCAGAAAAGCTATTTTCTGCTGTTGTTATAAGCGAATCAGTAGTCAAATAGGAGATGAAATAATAGATGAATACCTCTTTACATTAGCCATTGAAACATGTCACGCCTTCATTGAATTTGCTGTATATGCAGCAAATTTAAGGTTTGAGTTGAAGGCATAAACTGAAACCTTAAATAGACAGTTGATACCATGTTGAGTAACTAAGTTAGCTTTCTGTAATATGTTCAGCTCTCTGGTTCAAAGAAGGTGAAGTATATCAGTGGACACCAGCCCTAGCAGATTGGATAAGAGAGTAATATCAAGCATCTACAGTTGTAGACGCACGAAGCTTTGGAAATTTCCCTTCTGGGCAACATTTTTGTATCTAAGAATTATGAATCATTGGAACTTGAATAGTTCTGTATCAAACAGAGTTTACAGAGCATGACATTTTCAATTGGTGGCGATTAAAAAGTTTATTTAACATCCAAGTTTCAATAGGCAGAGAAATACAGACAGAAGCTTGAAACTTAATAAACAAACATAAACGCGGGACTGTCACTCACTGTCCGTCGTCGTTTCACATACGTCTGGAGAAGAATTCACTTGATTCCTATACTTGCTAAACATCTCAGGAATTGTCCTGATGCGCTGCGTTTCAGCATCAACGGCCATGTCCTCGCCGTCGCTTCTCGAAACGGTTTCCACATCCGTCGCATCCATCTTCTTCTTAGAACCCAATTTCAGCTTAATCAGTGTTGACTCTGGATCGCACAAAAAAATAGAACAAATTGAAGAAATTATGATTCAAAACTTGAGAAGAACAGCGAAGTAAGTATATTACCGTAGAGGGAGAAAGAGTCGTCCTTGAGAAGCTTCGGAGTTAGCGCCTCCAAACTCTCCGGTGGAGACGATGATACTCTTACCCTCCCAAACATTTCGTTCTTTGCCTTGTCAACTGTACTGAACGGTTGCTTAAGAGCGAGGGATAGATGAGGATGAGCTTAGAGAGAGAGAGAGAGAGTGACGTATGGCACGAGGACTGAAGCCTGAAGGTGAAAAGCGGGAAGTGTAGACGAAGCTATTATTTCGTTTATGGGCCCATAACTTCAAAGCCCAATTTCATTTAATAGGCCCAATTCAACAACAATAACTTAAAAGCAAGCTAAACCGCTAGAACTTTAAGTTTCATTCAGACCTTTTCTTTTTTGTTCTAACAAAAGAATTACCTTCATATCAAATAACTCGATTAATTGACATTTAATTTACCTCACCAACAAAAGAAAAATTATAACATTAATTGATTTAAATGCGTAACATAACAATCAACCCCTGCCAAGTGATCTTCTGAAGAAGCCTCGCTTCTGAAATCTGGGCCTTGCACATATATCTGAAAAAGCATAGAAGAGATTGCACATTTAGGTGTTTAACAGTAACATGCGGATCATGTGATTTGTGTGAGATTGTTTAGGTAGGGAAGGGTGTTGTGTAGAAACAGCACCTTTTAACCTGCCAGCATTATACAATGCTTCTTCTGCAATGGGTCTCCATTCTTCTGCGCAAGAGTAGTTCAGTCCAAGACCAACACTCAGTCCTCTCAACAGAAGCACCGTCCTAAGAACTGAAAACAGTTCCTCTGGGAAAGCCTGCAACATTACAAATATCGTAAAACTGCCCGCAGTTTTTTTTCCTGGTTTCCACCGCTTCGATTTTGTAAGTTAATCATTTTTGTAAATTCATCTAATTTTCTTTACTACTCCAATTATGAAACTAGCCGAAGGGACCATGTTACATCAGAGTTGAGTTTTATAACTTTATCTAACTTTAGAACTTGTATATATAGTTGCTGAGAAACTAAATTATAGTCATTAAATTCAAAGTGATATTGAGCTACCAACAGGAAGTACATATCAGAGAGTTTCACTTGCACTAACTGGCTGCTACTTACCTGAACCGCAATCTTTTTAATTGAAGAATCCTCTGAAAATGGTTGCAGCATTGTTACCCCAGCCGGTAGTTTGGTGTCAAACATCGTCTGTGCCAGCTTAAGCAATTCCTGCTCCCCATTCACACATTTGCTTAAGGTGTCTATGCCAAGCTCCCTGAAGAAAGACAAGCAACTAATATCAACAAAATAAATAAAAAATAAGAAACCAACCAAATCGCTAGATATAAATAATCCAAACTGAAAAGAACCTACCAAGTACTACAATTGCACCATTTAATGTGGCATATAAGCGTGTTTTCATATTTACTAGATTATTTTTCAGTACTTTCATAGTCTCTTTCAAGTTTCAATAGATCCAATAACATGGAAAAACCACATCCCGGGTCATCAATTTGTTCAATCGTATATTTGCTTTAAAGCACAATCCTGCCATTTAGATTTGGGTTGTTAATTAATACAATACCCTTATGGTATTGATTTTATGAACATAAACCCCTATCTCATGAATTCAATTGGGCGGCCCTTGGCGTAACACAAGAAATAGATCCGTTTTCATCTTAAGCACAAAGACCTTGACAACTAAATTCATCTTAATAAGGTACATTGTTGAAAACATCAATATTACAGTGGTCACCCATATAAAATTTAGTCCACTTGATGTCATTAGTGACACATGTAAAGAGACACCATGTAGTCAATTGTGATTATCAGTATTCCTTAAATCACATTGGCAGATGGGTTCAACTGCTAGTTAACTGTAGAAGAAGCAAATACCAGAATCATTACCTAAAGCTCTCTGTAGCTTTTGCAGGGTCATTATCAGCCATAGCAATTACTAAACCAGCATACCCAAGCCTCAGTGAATCTGGGAGATCCTTTACTTGCCCATAGTCCAGCAATGCGACCTGAATTGACGTTAAAAGAAAAAATTAACTTTTAGAGTAATTTCCAAAAAAATTAATTTTAGAGTAACTTTTTAAATAGACACAAAAACTCATGCAATTATGTACAGGTTAATTTTATAGAGTGATGCTTGGAAGATAGACACAACACAACTTTTGTCCTCTTTTGAATGATGTTCTAAAGCTTATAAAAGAAGATTGGAAGTGAGAAAAATAAAACAAAGAGCCAGCAGCCAACTTGCCTTTGAATCTTTACGGATCAGGATATTTCCCGGATGGGGATCTGCATGAAAAAAACCACTCTTCAAAATCATCTGTCCATATGCTTGTGACAAACTTTTAAGTATGTTCCTGCACTTGAACAAACAAAATAGGAAGTTTCTTATGTTAGATGGATATAATTTAGGATATCGAGGAGAGAGGAGGGAAATATAGTAGAACCACTTAAAGACTACTATTGCAGTGCAGTTGAACAAATTTCATTTCAATTGAAATGATATTAGAAGTTAAAAATGTAAAGTTAAGTAAGAAAGGACCAAGCAAAACAACGTCACAGGGATTATCCGGGGGCCTTACCGCTTTGCTGCTGCTGCAAATTTACTGTCAGGATTTATTCCTCTTTTAACCATTTCATCACCAAGTTTCAGGATTGGGATCCCGTTGATATATTCCATCACTAAGACCTTCCTACACAGAGATTAATAGTTGCCGCTGTAAGGTTATCGCAGAACAGAAAGTGAGAAGCGAAGAAGTTAACAAGGCACCATGACCGCCCAAATCTTGGACAAAATGGAGCACATAGGTTCATAAGAAAAGAAGATAACTTTGTCAATCTAAATTGCAACATAAAGTAAGCATTTCCGTTAACTGATATGGCAAACTGGTAAAGAAAAAGCTTCAGTGAACACATCAAATGTTCCCTTGCAAATAAAGTTTGTACCTAAATAGTGGACATTTAATCCAGATATACAAAGAGAAGCACAGCATTTGAAGTAAGATCTTATAATGAACATATCTTCTCTACCCATGCACAAACTCTAAATATCTCTAGTTGAGAAGTTCTTCAGAACCAATATTTGATGGTCGTTCAGAAAAGTCTGACTTTGGTTGGTTATCTGGAAAAAGCATGAGATTAGTCTTTTTCTTTATTCCAGTGATCCCTCTAGTTAACATAAAGCCCATTTTAGTGAACAACCTTTTTCAGACAACCAAGTTCAGCCTCACCTAGTCTCATAAAAGGAGAAAGTTAAAATATCAGGGTAATGTTACAAACAGCAAATTTTATGGGATTTGTGTAGGAAAAATTGTAAAAGACCGCCGGAATTTTTCATTTTATTATGATATGACTTGGAGGCAATTGATGTAGGACGCTAAGTAACGAGACATTAGGGACACATATCTAGCACAAGTTTGAATCAGCATTCACAACTTGAACAATTCTATGGCTTCGGTTTGATAGCCAGAACCAGATGTCTACATGTACAACTACTAGAAAGAATCAGTGGCATGATACCTGGTGACCATTTCTTTTAGGACTCTTGGCACCAAAACAGGGCTTTTTTTGTTATTTTTGTAAAGAAAATGTCGAATTTTCTCCATCGCATTGGCCTCCCTCAAAAAATCAAACTCGTACCCAATCTTGAATAGCAAAAGATAAAAAGGCATCAGTATTAATTTAAAAATGATAATAATTCCATTATTCATGGTATATTCCAACAGACAAAATTAAGTAGAGAAAGTTTTTGTGGCTAAAGATACAAGCAGTTAAGAGAATGAATCAATAATGTCTAACTAAAGAAACCTATATAAGGAAGCCAAAGTTAAATGAAACACAACGGACCGGGCAGTTAAACTTTGGTTAATTGTTTCCCTTAGTTCATTTGTCCTGTTAGTTAAACAATCCAATTAGGCAGGCCTACTGATGTACTAATTTTGTTAAGACATGAGGTCCAGAAAGCCAGATCAACTACTACCTTCTACTTTTGTCAACGTTGGTTTTTCACGCAATTGAGTGGTGGAATAAGAAGGGCAAAACAAAGCAGAAGGTTTTTAAAAAAATCATAAATGGTGGAAGTGCAAGCCATATAAATACTAAACTGCATATAGCAGGCACCTGTTTCTCCATTTCTTTAGTCAGGGAGAACAAATCGAATTTGATATCAGTCTTTTGCATGTACAAAGCGAGTGCTTGCAAGTTGTGGATGTCTGTCATCATCAGATTCTCAACTCCAGGATGTTGCACCTATTATGAAATGCTTATCATTTACATTTTGCTATGAAGTGTTAAGAGACCCAACCCATTAAATTTACCTTGACAACAACATCACTCTTATCGCCTTTCAATTTTGCTCGATGGACCTAATTGGATAAAGAAAGTGTCAGCATTCTCCTTCATTCATATTTCTTATTCAATCACGCAGCAAAGACAAAGAAAATATCCTCTCGATATGACTACTTCATAGAAGCACTTTAAAGTTAATATCTCTATCACAAGATTTGTACATGCAATTCCCCAAGGAAATGAAGTCAAACTTAGTGATCTCATCATTCAAGAAGCAAACCCCTGAAACTCGTTACATTTCCTGCAGAAACATCTTCAAATAGGCATCCACCGAAGTAGCTTAAACAATGAAGTAATTCTATTGATGCTAAAGAAAAACACCAAGATTGCTAAGTGAAAACTATCTCAGGGATTGTCACTACAGCAATCAAATCTTGCATGATGGAATATGAGTTAAATCTTGGCCTCAAGAATACCTTCCCTTCTGATCATCCTCAGTAACTACCTTCATAATTAGAATTGCTTGCAAACAGACCACAAACTGAAGCATTGAAATTTTCACTTTTCTAGTCATATGGAAAGTTTAAGGAATGTCACTACCTGCGCAATTGAAGCAGAACCAAGTGGTTCGACCTCAAATGTGTCAAACATTTCCCAAATACGTCTCCCTAGCTCCTTCTCAACCGTGAGCTGAACAGCATCAAATGGTGTAGCCGGAGCTTTATCACACAGTTGAACAAGCTTTCTCACCCATGCAGCTGGGGCTAAGTCAGGCTTCCCAATTATCTGGGCAGCCTGATGGTCATTAACAATTAATATTTTATCTTGGCACGTGTTATCAGAGAAAGAAAAATACTCATCAAACTGCACGAAGAATGACGAGAAAACGGAAGTAAGAACAAAAGTAAAACATTTCAATTGCAGAAGTCCTGGGCAACCAGTGGATCTCATAAATGAGAAAACTGACGACGCATCAATCTCAAAGTCAAATGGAACAAACAACACACAATTGAACAAATGAGCGTGAAGATAGAAAGCAGAAGACCGATAACCAAATGACCGCTTGTCGAACGCGCAAAAGAAAGCAAAAGAAGAAATCTAGTTTAAAGTTCAAAAGGAGCATTACCTTAAGGAAGAACCCACCAAGATCAGAACACATCGCATAAATCTTGTCAGCAGCCAACTCATGCTGTTTTTCCCACATTTCACCCTGCTTTTTGGCATCCTTCACGAAACTCACCCGAAGTTGAAACACCTAGCCAATAAGAATACCCAATTAATCGATTCCAGCAAACGACGAAACCAACCCGCCAAAAGCACGCAGACATAGACAACAACCTTATAGCCAGTGTAGATATCAACTGTGCGAACCCAGAACTGAAAGGAACGTTGCCAGGGCCTAAATTGAGTGGACAGTTTATCTTGAATGTCTCTGAAATCAAGAGTTAGCATATTGAACCAAAATCCAAATTCTTTTTCAGTGATTCACTTTGTGGGTATTGCATGCCTTTGTAAGCTAGCAGAGCAGTAACACTGCATGGTGGAGAATATGTGGAGTGACAACTGAGAAGGATAAGGACAGAACAGAGTAGATGAGTTGTGGCTGAGAAAACCGAGGATAATGCAAACGAATGCGTGAACTTGTGTCCGAAAATGAGAGGAGTGCAACTTTTTTTAAGTGACGCTCGTTGCTTGCCTTCAAAGGCTTGTATGGTATCTGAAAAAAAGAAAGTGATGGAACCATGCTCGGTTTTACCGTTTTTCCATTGCGTTCAATCTCCATCGTGTCAATCAGTGTTGTACAATGTAGAGCTATATTTATTAAATGAATAGATTTTTATATAATAGAATAATAGGAACATGATCTGTGCTCTCGTTCCTACCCTAAGACGTCTTTCTGTTTTTATTTGGGATGAAGACCTTTTACTCTCCGGAATTGGTCTTTTCCTTTTCTTTTTCTTTAATAAGCAAAATCCTGTTCTTTGAATTGAAACGTTTAGACTTAAGAGACAGAGAGCGGTCAACTGTCACGTTCAAGTCCCATAAATGCATTGAGATGATAATCATAAATCGACCTCACCCTTAAATGCAGTGTGAAAACCAAGGCCAAAGAACAAAAGATATTTCAGATTTCACAGCCACACAACCACATTTTATGCATATAAACAAAATAAAACTCGACCATCCTAAATAAAGGCCGAACCTAAAGAACCCAACAACATAGCCCATTAGCAAGGAAATGAGTCCCGTACTTCAGTAGAAAATTAGGAACCAACAGATTCAAGAAACCAAGAGAAGAAGCCCAATAAATGAGACGTGGAGAGAAGAAGTGGAAGTGGTGTAGGTAGGAATCAAGAGGCTTTCGAAAGGGGCCCAGAATGTCCATCCAATGACTGTTCATGAGAGACCAACGGATAGGGAGGGACTGAAGTTTAATCAGCGCCTGAATAACAATGTTCCCATCATTAACTCTAAATAACGAATATTCTGGCAAGACCGTGTTCTTGATACAGTCCAAAATAATC
>JAOSBN010000006.1:37728990-37749954 GCA_027563595.1 Erythroxylum suave | reverse complement strand
CTTCCACAATTAGCCAATTTCCATGTTTAATAAAATGCCAAAAATAAATAGGATATATTTAACATAAATCCTAACAAAAACCAAGACCCAAAATTCAAAAACTCTGAATCACTTAATCAACTCCATCATCACCCACAAAAAGCTGAATTTGCAGAGCTCGAACAAGAATTTAATTGTAGGGAAACTGAAATGAAACAACAAAAGAACCAGAAATGTAAAACCTTCCGTTGGTAATCAGACAAGCTTGCGTCGTTGGGTCTTCAAAGAGAGAATGGCTTTATCCACCTCAGTGATCTTGGGTTTCTTCACGAACATGTTCCCCATCTTGAAGAACACTAGTACAAAAATCCTAGAGAGACCCACTGAGTCAAAGACCAAGACTGTGAGTAGAGAGCGTGAAGAGCGCAAGAAGGCCATTGAGCCAGGGATGAAGAGCGTCAGTGAGAGTTGTCGAGAGAGAGGTGTTCTGTTACACGAATGAGAAAGACAGGGGTGTGCATGAGGGAGAGGGGCAGAAGTTGTCCAACAGAAACAAAGCTTGCGTCTACCTATTCCGAATGTTTGCGGAATAGGTAACGGGGGGAGGGGGAAGGGGGAGGGTTGCATCTTTAGCTATTCTCCCATGTCAACGAATTTTTAATGTACATAATGGTTATTTTGTAGGTATTTTTGTAACCAAATAAAGATTAGCTAATACGTAGGAATAGATAAGTAATAAAAAAGTTATCACCCTCAACCAAATAACCTGTTGTATGTTATTTACTGATAACGAATTATACATATTCTATTATGATCTTGATAATAGTTCACATAACGTCGAGATTGAACCGAACATATTATTAATAATTCAA
This sequence comes from Erythroxylum suave, assembly GCA_027563595.1. Classification (NCBI taxonomy): domain Eukaryota; kingdom Viridiplantae; phylum Streptophyta; class Magnoliopsida; order Malpighiales; family Erythroxylaceae; genus Erythroxylum; species Erythroxylum suave. The sequence goes on along the minus strand of JAOSBN010000006.1, from coordinate 37,749,103 downwards.
ATGTAAAACCTAAAATTTATGGGTCATTTTTCTATGCCCATATGCTTCAAATAAAATTCAACTTACAATAATTGGAAAAGAGAAAAATCAAATAAGCGAGATATTAGTGAACAGAAGGCACAGGAAAAAAATGACAGAGGTGATTTGAATCGAAAATTCAAGCCTATGTGTTTGTTTATACGGAATTGCGCTTTATGCTAGCCCGATGGCGCACAACCCAATGTACAGTTGGGCTCTTATCCCAATTTAACTCCTGCCAACTGGTTGCTTAGCGCGACCTCGTACGAGCGGCTAACCGTCGTTCCTATGTCCCAAATAAAATTTCCCCCTATCATTCACTAATGAAGAACTGATAATTGGTTTATGTCGCCGTAAATCTTAGACAATGGCAAAAGGAAAGCGCAAAGGTGATGCCGTTTCTGTTGAGACCGAGTCCTCTGTTTTAGGTAATGCGAGTTTTGAGCTTGCACTTCCTTCTTTTTTGCTTTGATTCTATTGGGAGTTGATGATTAATGAATGAGCCTGCTTGATGTTTGTTTGATGAGAAAGTTAAGGGGAAATAAAGTGTCGGGTATTGATCAGTTTTGTTTTTCTTTTTTCTGTTGACACCCGGAAGAGAATTTTGTTGGGTCTGAATTCGAGCCTCTGTTATGGCTATTGCATCGATTGACATTGGATGAGGGATGGCTCTGAAACGGAATTGCTCAAGAGTATCACACATGGATTTTTTTTTTTAATGTTTGATTTTAGATTACTGTTAGAAAAACTTGGTAGACTACACTCCATTTATCGTAATTTTGCCAGAGTGTTATAATCGAATTGCGAAGCATCGTTCATGTTGGAAACATATGGTGGCATATTTCTATGCGCGTGGAGTGAAGATACCTAAACAACAAGCTCAAGGGTTACTCAGTTTTGGGTTAACTTCCCCCTGTTTCTTAGATACCTTTCCTCACCAGAAGCGCTCGAAAAGGAGAGTTAAGGCTAAGTATTCACTTCCTAAACTAGTTACACCAAAGGAAAAGCTAAACAGTGGAACTTTTAACTGCTATTTTGAGTAAGTTGCTGCTTTCAGCTTCTGGTTGGTGCTTCTGCTACGGGCTGTTGCCTTTAGTTGTTGATGTTCTCTTGTGTTCTTATATTATGTCTGATGTATGCAGAAATTTATGGAGGAACTTCCCTCAAGACAAGAGGGCTTCTTTTACATACCTTGATAGCTTATGTTTTAGCATGTACATGCAAGCATCTTACAGAGCGAAGGTCATGACCTCGATCACCAATAAACAAATTTTATCAAAGAAGTATGTTCTTGTTCCCATTGTTTACTGGTAAGTTTCTTCTCAAGCTTTGCAATTCAATGTCTTCTGCATTTTCTGCAGGAGAATCTGAATGTTCAGTCTTTGTCAAAATTGTTAATCTTTTCAGGAGTCATTGGAGTCTTTTGATTTTCTGCAACTTCGGCGAGAGTTCCCAATCAAATGCTGGAACGCCATGTATGTTGTTGTTGGATCCTCTTGAAATTGCTAACCCCAGGCGCTTCGAACCTGATATAAGAAAGTACGAATTTGTGTTGGAAAATCTCTGAGATGCAATTGGTTGAGTATTTAACCACGCTTTCTTTTTCACCAGGTTTGTTTTAGACATTTATAGATCAGAAGGGAGGGATGCAAATAAAAAGATTATTTCGAAAATTCCATTCTTGGTGCCTAAGGTGAAGATACTGATGCAAAATTATGGGAACTTGATACATCCAAACGCCGGATTGTATTTAACTCCATTTACTCACAGCTTTTTGATGTCTTTGTAGGTGCCACAACAAAGAAATGACAAAGAATGCGGCCTTTATGTCCTATACTATATTAATTTGTTTATGCAGGATGCTCCAGAAGACTTCAACATTGGGGGCTATCCATACTTTGTAAGTTCTGTTCTGGCTGCTGCTTCAAATCTGAGATAGTGATGTGGGTTTAGAATTTTCCCTTTGTTGCATTGCAGATGAAAGAAAACTGGTTCACTCCTGAATGCTTGGAGCAATTCTTTGAGAAACTAAACTAGGACCATTAAGAGAAGTGATTTTCGTTATACAGTTGTCCTTTTGACTGGCTCACTAACCATTAAGAGAAGTGATTCCATTACATTTGGCCTTTTGGCAGGCTCACTAACAAGTTATTTCCTTGGTTAACCCTTTCTCTGAAATGTATAATATAATGCAGATTTTAGTTTTATAAAGGTTTAGCTTCTGTCATCATGTTGGCTACTTTGGTCTATAATTCTTCCTTCTGCACACCAACAGTGATGTAATTGCATTTCATTTTGCAATAATGGAAATTGATGCTTCATGAAAAGGGTTCAAGAAGGCTGGGCGAGTTGAATCAACTTGATACAAGAGTCAATCTAGTTAAGAGTTAGCAAGACAGTCCGAAACTGAAGTCTAACAAGTAAAATTTGTTTAAAACAATATTTTAAAAAGAATCAAAAGTTAAATCGGTAAAAAAAGCCCTTTAAGGTTAAAAGTTTCAACTTTTAGATCATTATAAACCAGCTAAAGATTAAATAAAATTAAAAAAATTGAAGTACAATTGAAAGGGATTATAGATACTTATTAAAGAATTTAAAGTTTAATTAAAAAAATTGTTAAATAAAAACTCATTGATTTATAAAAAATTATTAATTTATAAAAATGACCTTTAATTAATAAATTAATCAATTTTTAACAATAAGAGATATTAAAAAGATCAATTGAAAAGTTAGATGATTTAAAGTTTTTACCATTGAACCAGCCGAATCCGTTAAGTATGTTTATAGCTTAAAAATATCTTGAGATTCCATTTAATTGATTGTTATTTATTAATTTAATTTTAAAATTTTCTAAATTATTGTATTTGTGCTTCTTAATTAAAATTTCTTTTTCAATTAAAAAGATAAATTAAATCTTTTTGTTAATTTTAGTAGAATTTAGTAAAAAAAAAGTAACATATTTCACATATTTTACAGATATAATTATTGAAAATAGTCCCCAAATTTTACAATTTGGCGAAATTTTAACATAGTGTTGCCGATGATGACTACTCTGACGACGGTAGTCATTGAAAATTGTACATATAAACATGTTAATTAATCTTTCAACTATTCGGTATTTAGGTTGACTTTAAACATAATTAATTCGGTAAAACACTTGAGATGAAACGTACAAGATATGTGAGAAGACTACTCAAAACGGTGCTAGAAATCAAATAAGGAGAATACTAACCATACGACGACGTCGGGCAGCAATATGTCAGATTCAACCTTCTCGTTTTCGTTACTCTATACTACGACGACGTGGAAGAACATTATGTCAGATTCCCCCTTCTCGTTTTAGCTACTCTATCAAACGACGACGTTTGCTCAATTGCAAATTAGAGCGTATTGTTTGGTAAGGCACTCTTCTTCTTCTTCTTTGTGGTGTCGCCGTCGTGCCTTCATGGCAACAGCAACAGTATCTGAGTCCAAAAAGCAGCCGCGACCTGGTCGGGGCGGGTATCAAGCCCATGGCCTGACTGAAGAAGAAGCTCGGGTCCGGGCCATAGCTGAAATTGTAAACTCAATGGTGGAGCTCTCGCGAAACAATCAAACCGTCGACCTCAACGCCCTCAAGTCCGCCGCTTGCCGGAAGTACGGCCTCGCCCGAGCGCCAAAGCTGGTGGAGATGATCGCAGCTCTTCCTGAATCAGACCGCGAGTCTCTTCTCCCTAAACTCCGTGCCAAACCTGTTCGCACCGCCTCCGGAATCGCTGTCGTTGCCGTTATGTCGAAGCCGCACCGGTGTCCACATATTGCTACCACGGGGAATATCTGCGTTTATTGTCCCGGTGGCCCGGACTCGGACTTCGAGTACAGTACGCAGTCTTATACCGGCTATGAACCTACTAGCATGCGCGCCATTCGAGCTAGGTAGGGTTTAGTAGCAAACTGAATATTAAAGGACTTGTTATTATAATTAGGAAGTTTTATTATTAAATTCTTACTTATATTTACATTTTTTTCCTGTTCAGATATAATCCGTATGTTCAGGCTAGAAGCAGGATTGATCAGCTTAAGCGATTGGGTCACAGTGTTGATAAGGTTGTAGCTGCATTACATGCCAACTTAAGTATTCACTAAAGGTTTAGAGTAATAAGATTTATGAAAAGAGTCTTATATACTCGTCTGTGTGCCTATATTGTTTCAGGTTGAGTTCATATTAATGGGAGGTACTTTCATGTCATTGTCAGCAGATTACCGGGATTACTTTATAAGAAATCTTCATGATGCTTTATCAGGGCACACTTCTGCTAATGTTGAAGAGGCAGTTGCCTATTCTGAGCACAGTGCAGTGAAGTGTATTGGAATGACTATTGAAACGTGAGTGTTTATATGACTTCCTTGAAATGGAAAATCATATTTCTTTATTTCCATTGTGAAAATCTTTTAGACTTGTTCTTGGCTTTCCTACTCTTTGAAGAATGAAAGCAAAAGAAAATCTTGGATAACTGCAGACTTTTCAGTATCAACCATTACAGTTAAACCATTACTACTGTTGGAAACACCTTAGCTTTTTATTTGGTAGTAGTGAATCGGTAACTTGTTTTGTGCAAAAATATCAGCAAAGGCATGATGCTAGGTTGGTGAGTTCTTATGTTGGCTTTATCTAGGGAGGAACTTGTGATTATGGTGTCGTATTTGCTAATTCTTTGCTTTACCTTGTGAGCTTGCCTTAGCGCTAACATTCATGCTTGGTGATTTTTCAGGAGGCCAGATTATTGTCTTGGTCCTCATTTGAGGCAAATGCTTTCTTATGGTTGTACACGATTGGAGATTGGGGTTCAAAGCACATATGAGGATGTTGCTCTTGACACTAATAGAGGGCATACTGTAGCTGCTGTTGCTGATTGTTTTTGCTTGGCAAAGGATGCTGGTTTCAAGGTAACAATGAAAGAGATTGTTTTTTAACCTTCTTTTCTGGTAGATTGATTTGGGTAGGGGTTGGGGTTCAAGAATGTATACATGCACCTAAATTTGATCTAACAGACTTGTCATTAAAACTTGTCAACTTAATAACTCGTCTAGTTTCCAACTTAATAATAATCAATGAATACATAATACAGAAAAGGATAAGAAAAAGTATTAAGCAAAACTAGTGAGTCATAAATCAACTCTTAAGAAATATGAAAAAAGAAAGTTCATGATAATTTAAGTTAAAATTAGTTTTTATTCAAACCATGGTTTTGAAAAGGCATTTAAAAGATGCTTTTTCAAAATCATGGCTTTAAGGAGGGTGATGATTGACCATGACACCCTAAAAAATGTTCGTACATGCAAACTTACTTTTGAACAACCAACTTCTGTTGCAAAAGCAATGCCAATAACATGCATAAAATATCAAAAATTTTTCACCTCCTTTGTTTCTGTTAACTTCATCTTAATACTTTGCTGCAGGTTGTTGCTCATATGATGCCTGATCTTCCTAATGTTGGGGTGGAGAGGGACTTGGAAAGTTTCAAGGAGTTCTTTGAAAGCCCTTTATTTAGAGCAGATGGAATGAAAATTTATCCTACTCTTGTAATTCGTGGAACTGGGCTTTATGAGCTATGGAAGACTGGCAGGTATTTGACTTTTGTCATTTATTGCTCAATCTTCTGCATCCCTCAGCTCTTGTTAATTGCTTTAGACAGTAAATTAAAAGACTTTGCAGCCAAGATTCTGATGATTTAGTAATTTTTTCGATGTGAAAATTCCTTTCTTTTCAGAGGGGTACAAGGCAAGGCTATCTGTTGAAATGATAGCTGACACTTACAGACATACTAGCTAATTTAGGTTACAGTTTGGATCTGGAAACTAGCTGGTTGGAGTGTCCACCAGCAATCATTAGTTTATTACTGCACAGTGACTCATATGATACCATCTTCGAAAACTTTAACAAGACTTAGTATTCATTTGTGAATTACGGTTTTGCTGAGAAAGATGACACCAACTTAGAAACCTGACAACATAGTCATGCTTTCTTTCTTATCTCTCATAGCCTGTTGATGTCTGTCATGAGGCAATGTGTTGTGACATGATCCTTCACTTTAAATGCTTGAACTTCCATGTATGTGATTTGATGCGGAAGTATTTATTATGATGAGTCCCTTTGCAGGTATAGAAATTACCCACCTGAGCAACTTGTAGATATTATAGCAAGGATCCTAGCCATGGTACCCCCTTGGACGCGAGTTTATAGAGTTCAGCGTGATATCCCTATGCCTTTGGTTACATCTGGGGTTGAGAAGGGAAATCTTAGGGAGCTAGCATTAGCTCGGATGGATGATTTAGGGTTAAAATGCCGAGATGTCCGTACTCGTGAGGCTGGAATTCAGGTAAGTGAGAAATTATGTATTGTTTAATGATATGTTTCATATGCTTCTTGCACTTACAACAGGCCCTGATAATGCTTTTTCTGAAACTTAGGATATTCATCACAAAATTAAGCCAGAAGAAGTTGAGCTTGTTCGCCGGGATTATACAGCAAATGAAGGCTGGGAAACGTTTCTTTCCTATGAGGATGTGCAACAGGTATTCACTAGTGTCTCATTGTAAGACTGTAAGTGTATTTGGTCACAGATCTTGGCCCAATGTGTATAGAGACAGCACATGCTGATTTTTTTGCTTGTTACAACTGTTTTGTCTGTTATGTACTATGCTGGGTCCTAGGAAATTGGATAGTTGGGGCCTCTATTTTCAAGTATTATGTTGACTAATTTTGTTGGATTCCCATCTCATGATCTGGTTACTCTTAGCATCTAGTGTTTGAGCCTGTGCCATAAGACTATAATATGAAAGTTTTTAATACTCAACTTTGCGTAGGATATACTTGTCGGGCTATTACGCTTGCGAAAATGTGGCCATAATGTGACTTGTCCTGAGCTAAAGGGCAAATGCTCTATTGTCCGGGAACTCCATGTTTACGGCACTGCTGTTCCTGTACATGGCCGCGAAGTGGACAAACATCAGCACCAGGTAATTTGGTGGTACCTTACAGACTTGAGAGATCGATCTTTTGGTATTATCATTTACCATGTAAAAACTTATTGTAGTTGGTGAATTTTTTGCGTGAATCCTGTTCTCTTATTTCCCTTGCAGGGTTATGGTACGTTGCTGATGGAAGAGGCAGAGCGAATTGCTCGCAGAGAGCATAGATCGACAAAAATAGCTGTTATTTCAGGTGTAGGAACTCGACATTATTATAGGAAGCTGGGCTACGAGCTGGAAGGGCCTTACATGGTTAAATCTCTTGTGTGACCATAGTCATATGTTATTTTACAATATTTATAGTTCAATCTTGTATTGACATAAAAACATCATAGTAATATTACATGTAATTGCAGTTTGCTTTAGGAGAAATGAATAGAAAATTGAGCTTCTTTCAATATCTTCTTATTAGTGACAAATTTTAGACAATTCTTTTGACTGCAAATGGACCTGAAAAGGAAAGCTATGAAATTCAATAAGTGAAGTTCCATATTTATTTATTTTTTGGTTGGAACAGAGAATCCGTAGTCACTTCCTATCTTTTATATTAGTTTTAGGTAAATTTTTAGATTGATATAATAACTAGCAAATCTGGCCAATCGGGTATTTTGTATTAGGTAAATTTTATACAAACAAGATCAAGAGAGGATAAATAGAATACAAGACTAAAGACTTTTTACTCTGATGTTCTCCGGCCTAGGCATAGGCTAATTCCTGTCTTCCCACTACTCTTTTTTATATTCCCTCTGACCAAATGATGCTGAAATCAACCTTTGTCCCCGTCTTCTCGATGTTCCATCCCCTGCCGACTAGATTTCAGAAATTCTCAACGTGCGACGTTGTTGCACATGAATCAGCGCAAATCACACCATCTGTTCGACAAAATGACTCACCCGCCAGAAATCACCGTCACATACAGATACAACCCCCGACTTCAGCTTACGTTCACCTGCCTTTCTGTCGCAAGCGCTGCCACTACTGCGACTTCCCAATCGTTGCTCTCGGCTCTGCAACAACAACACACGACGACCCACGAGTCCTAAACTACATAGAATTGCTCCAAAGAGAGATAGTCTCAACGACAGCAGATTTCCATGACCACCCACCGCTTCAAACTATCTTTTTCGGCGGTGGCACGCCTTCTTTAGTGCCTCCGAGGCTAGTCTCGTCGATCTTGGAGTCTTTGAGATTGAAGTTTGGGATTTGTAAAGATGCTGAAATATCAATGGAAATGGATCCTGGTACTTTTGATGCCAAAAAATTGGACGAGCTGATGAAGTTGGGCGTGAATAGAGTGTCGTTGGGAGTTCAGGCGTTTCAAGAGGAGCTGCTTAAAGCTTGTGGTAGAGCACATGGGGTTAAGGAGGTTTATGAAGCAATCGACATTGTTGGGCTTTGTGGGATTGAGAATTGGAGTGTGGATCTTATATCTTCCCTTCCTCATCAGAAGCCACAAATGTGGGAGGAGAGCTTGAGACTTACCGTTGAAGCGCGGCCTAAGCATGTGTCTGTTTACGATTTGCAGGTTGAACAAGGCACAAAATTTGGAAACTTGTAAGTTTGGCAATGAAATTTATGATGGAAAGTAACAGTCTATTTTTTGGCTTTGTCATGTTTTGAGACTGATTATGTGAAAGTTTGCAGGTTTAGGCCAGGTGAGTTTCCTCTGCCGTCAGAGACACAGTCTGCTGATTTTTATAGAATGGCGTCAAGAATGCTGTCTGGTGCTGGTTTCAGGCACTATGAGATTAGTAGTTATTGCCAAGATGGTTTTGAATGCAAACACAATGCTACTTACTGGAGGAACAAACCTTTCTATGGTTTTGGCCTTGGTTCTGCTAGTTATGTTAATGGATTGAGGTTTTCGAGGCCTAGGAAGACGAAAGATTACATGGATTACGTGCAGAATTTGGAATATGGAACGGTGGAATGTTATGAGGATACTCATGCTGATTCTAAGGACTTGGCCATGGATGTTGTGATGCTCTCACTAAGAACCGCAACAGGCCTAGACTTGAGGTCTTTTGGAGAAGCATTTGGTAGCTCACTTGTTTACTCTCTCTGCGAGTGCTACAAACCTTATATAGAGAGCGGGCATGTGATTTGCTTGGATGAAAATCACCAAGCCATCAAGGCTGATGAATTCAACGCCAAGTTAAAGAGTGAAGATGAAGTCGCCAAAGGGTTGGCATATATCCGCCTAAATGATCCAGAGGGATTTCTCTTATCGAATGAATTGATATCCATTGCATTTGGAGTAATAGCTCCCTAGCCCAAAAGTGGATATGTTGCCTAATTGCTTATTAAGCTGTGACCTCACCTAGAAAGCAAGAAAATCTCGACACCTTTCAAGTACAGTGAAATCTCGATCAAGTACAGTGAAAGGCTAGTTACTCCGCCCGTTGGCAGCTACAAGAAGATAATCTATATATTTGTATTCAAATAATGCAGTGAACGAAGGGTAGCAGACTTGTTCATGGCCAAACGCTTCTGGAGTAGGTTGGGGCAAATGAGAAGACAGAAGATGTGTATACAACTTGATATATGTGGATAAGTTATCAGAAGCAGCAGGAAGGATATGTGAAGATTTGCGGGTTTTGATTACATTGTTAGAAGACGTCATATAATTGCAGCTTTTGCAAGAGAATTGGTTTCAAAGAAATTGCCTGGTTAGGTCCTTATTTCTGTCAGCATTCACGTACTGATTAGTAAATCAGGAAAAGGCTGCTGAGAGAATTTGGAAACGAAAAGCCCGGCAATTGAAGTTTGGGTAAGCTGGGGTTCTTGCTCACTTTAAAATAGTAGCTGTACCGTGCGACTATTGGATTATATCAACATCCCAGATTTACAAGTAGTGAAATGCGTAAAAGATTTGCAGGGAAGAGCTTTTCAAGATTATATAAAATCTAAAGGATATCTTGTGCTCAGTAGATTGAAAAGTATTACCAAGGTAAATATGATTGTGCATGTAAGCGCAGTATGAACACTCCAAAAAAGTAACTGAGAAGCATAAACACAGATATGTGAAATTGGGAAACAGAAGAACCGGTTTCTGGCTAACAAGATTTGTTGACCATCACTTGCAAATTATGGTTATAGGGAATGGATAAACAATTGAAGTCAGAAGTAGAAAGTATAAGATCAATGTTAGACTTGATGACACATTAAGACAATTTATGGAACGTTGAGCATCTGTTGTGTCTCCCTTGCAGGCACTTTCAGCCTCTTCTTCCCCCGGGGAACTTTCTATGACTTGCACATTCAAGGACTTTGTCACAAGAAGAGCTCTGCTTCAAGTTCTCTTCGATGAATCGACATATTCAGACACAGAACCTGCATATACAGAAAGAGAAGGTGGGAGGAGTAGAGAATTTGATATTATCGTCATCACTCGCATTTTGTTCTTCCTTTTAACTTTTAGCTCCTTTAAACCTCATTGTGATTTAAAACTCAATATTCAGTCCTGAAAACAATAGGTGTAAGGTTATATATCAGTAGTTTACTTCATCAAAGTTCCAGGTCATCGCACAGCTCAGCAGAGGTTGGCAGATAATAAACAATTATATTAAGCTTTCCCTGACATTCTAAGAGGACTAACATGCCTTGAACAAAAGCATTAAAATGACCAATCGGGTGACTAATATAGTTGATTCTGCGATTATTTCTCAGTGAGCATTACAGGCATATATCATCAAGGTCTTTGCTTCGATATCTGAACTTTAACATCTATGAAGCTCCTTAATTTCATTTCCACCTCAATTCTTTGACGAATATATTCAAGTATAGAAGGGATACCAGTTAACTATGAGGGTTTAGTCTTTCTTCCACCTCGTGATATTCTCCTCAGTTCTTGTGTTCCCTTCTTCATTTCTCTGAAAATGGAGAAAGCAATTCATAAGATAACTGAAAAATCTTGGCAAGTTAGCGTTCTGAAAATTTCAAGTGCTACAAGTGTTACCTTTGATAGAGATATACAATAAGATAGAAAATTGGGAGCAACATCAAAGTCAGTATTGACATAGCCAGGTAGAAGACATTAGTATGCTTCTGCACAGATGACAAAGGAACAAGTTTAAGCTAAAAATCAATAGAACCTTGGAGACCTAATATGATGAGATAAAGCAATCTACAGACTAAATTCACTGAGCATTTGGGCACTCGAAATGAACATAAGCTGTTTTCTAGTACCTCTCTGTACTTAAAACTTGGATAGCTCTGAGAGATATGCAAACATTAACTCTCTCTCGCTCTCTCTCTCTCTCTCTCATATACACACACACAGGAACAGATCTACATGTTCGCATTGACATGCAAGTCACACGCAAAGAGTGAAGCTCATTGTCGAATAATTGTGAAAACAGAACCGCATGTAATTACTAGCAGAAAATTGAACTGCGCTCTAAGAGTAAAGCTTACCTTACCGCCCTTTGGAAAAGGTTTAATTTTCCCTGAGCAAGTGTGAGCGTCACAGAATTGATGCAAGAAAAATTCTACATACGAAGACATCACCACATAAAAGAGAAATTGTGCAGCACCATCAGATATCTGTATTGGAGAAATGCAAAGAAGTTATATTCATCAACTTATGAAGAAATACCATGCAGGCGCCTCGCTGCAGGGCCCTGATTAACAGGAAAACAACTATCTGCAAGACCCTGAGCACAAAACAACCAATATGTTAGAATCAGTCAACATCGCAGGCAAGAAAAAATGACTATTGACAGTAACCTCACAAAGGTGGCGATTCTTTGCAGCTGCGGCAGGATTGCATTTAGTTTTGGGCTTGGAATCCATCACAAAGTCACAATGCAATGCTCCACATATATCAGCCAAGCACTTTCCATCACTCTGAAACAAACCAAAATCTCTATCAAGCAATGTTCAGTTTTAGCAACTTCCTTCTCCCCCATACCCAACAACCCACAAATCAAAACCTCAACAAGGAAGAGCAAGCGACCAAAATAAGGGAATACTCATAATTGAACATACAACATTCAAGAGATTGAAGTGCCTATTGTCGAAATGTTTGTCCAAATAGGTCTCGGCCAGGAAGCTTTTCTTACAATATCCACACTGCCATTCGTTGAAGTCCAAATGAATCTTGTGATGCTCTTGGTCCCTAAACAGGTCATTGTCCGGATACAGTCGACACTTGGTCGGAATCTCGTACCTTTCTCGTTCCACAAACGGCATCAAATACTATAAAACAACATCGAAGTGAACAAAATTCAGTCTTTTAATTTACTAAGTGATTAAATCTCGAAAATTGATAAAGCAAAAAGATATAAAACATACCTCGTCCAGAACTTTCCAAGCAGCCCTGCTTCTTTCTCTAGAGCAATGTACTTCATGCGGTTGCTCTTCTTCTCGCTTAACAAAATCAAATTATAATTAGAATCAATCCGATTTTCAGGGAACACAATACCAAGAAGAAAAAGACTCGATCTGACAAATTTTACTGTGAAGTATTCAACACCTGAGATAGCGATTTCCTCCATGAAAGTGCAATCAAGAGAAGAATTAGAGCAATCGATGTTCTTTTCCTCATCGGTGAAGCAAGATTCTCTCCAGACCAATGACAAAACTTCGATTTCCAGAGAACCAGTCGCTTACTCTGTTTGACCCATAGTAAATTTGAAAAAATAAACTTTAAGTTGGGTCTTTTTTGGGCTAATGTCTAGAAACGACACCGTAGGTTGAGAGACACAACTCAACTAGTTTAAAAGGTGTGTTCTTTGCATTCTCAGGGTACGAGAATTGGATTTGTAAGAAACTGCGCAGCTCAGAAAGTACCAAGCTTTTTGAAGCTCTAATAAGTTCAAATAAGAGGAAGAGAAAGAGTGACAAAAGCAATGGGGAAGAAGACGAAGAAGGCAGGAAAAGGTAAGGAAAAAACAGAGAGGAAGACTGCTAAAGCTGAGGAGAAGAGAGCACGACGAGAGTCCAAGAAACTCTCTCCCGAAGATGACATTGATGCCATTCTGGTTCACTTTTACTTACACTCATTCTGTTTCTTTGAATTCATGTTTGGTCAATTCACTGTATGTTTTTCTTGCATCAGAATGATTTTAACTTCTGTTCAAAATCGATCGCCTTTTCATTGAAGTTAATTTTGAACAGCTTGCCTTAAAATCTTGATGCATTATAATGGAAGTTTGCATCTTTTTCTTCTTTTTGGTTTCTGTTGGTTTCGAGATTGTTGACTGCCTATTTATCCATAGCTGAGCATTCAAAAAGAGGAAGCTAAGAAGAAGGAAGTGCACGTAGAAGAAAACGTCCCCGCCCCATCTCGTCGGTCCAATTGTACGGTAATACTTATTTGTATCAACATGCAGCAACTTTATTTCTTATCTTGGTTTCTGTTATGTTCTTTCTTTGTAGCCGAATAATCTGAGTGATGCTGTACTGAATTGTGTAGCTAAGCATTAATCCATTGAAGGAGACAGAATTAATAGTCTACGGAGGTGAATTCTACAATGGCAGCAAGGTTCGTTTTTTTAATTAGAATTTTAAGTTGATTATTGAAGTAATCAAATGTTCACTTGTACAGTCATGATCAGATTTTCAATGGTTATTGATGCAGACTTATGTGTATGGTGATCTTTACCGATATGATGTGGAAAAGCAACAATGGAAGACTGTATCCAGCCCTAACAGTCCACCTCCTCGAAGTGCTCACCAGGCTGTTACTTGGAAGAATTTTCTCTATATCTTTGGTATATTGTCAGAATATGGCTTAATTTACAAAAGAGCTGGCACTTTATTTGCTTGTCTCATGCATGCTTCTACCCTTTTCGTTAATAGGTGGTGAGTTCACTTCCCCTAATCAGGAGCGCTTCCATCACTACAAGGTTAAATCTGCATATTGAATCTGTTCATTTTCTGGTGTTTGATTGACCTTGAATCATGCAAACTTTAATATTGACAATAATGAGTGGTATAATGTATCATTTCAGGACTTTTGGGTCTTAGACTTGAGAACAAATCAGTGGGAGCAACTAAATTACAAAGGCTGTCCTAGTCCACGATCAGGTCATCGGATGGTTGGTTCATCGTACTCTTCTTTTTTCTGAAGTGAGGATATCGTACAAGTTATTTAAATGGAGCTTTAAACATCTTCTAATTGCTTATGCTGTTATTCATCTTCCTTTGGTAAATTGCATACTGCTGCTGGTTTTTATTGGTGAAACATAGCTTAACCAGTCCACTTCTCACATGTACTTCTCTCCACTTTTGGGTTCTGTTTCAGGTTTTGTACAAACACAAAATTGTCCTTTTTGGTGGCTTCTATGACACTCTTAGAGAAGTGAGGTTGGTGATGCTTTTGTAGGAAGCTGTTAGAGGATTTTTAAGAGAGTCAGCTGTCAGCATTAAAAGGAATTTTTTAATGAAAAATTTAAAGTTTAAATTTGACGTGAGATATTAAGATTATTAGGTGCAATTCCATATTCTGGATTATTCACATACTGACAACTAATTGATATTAAAATAATTTTTCAACATCTTTTCCTCTATAGGAATGGACATGTTGAGTTTGTTGGAAGTACTATTTAATTTGATATGTAAAGTGGTATCTGTCAATATGAAGTCATACTTTGATGCGTGAGCGTTCCTTACATCAAAATTCATATTTGCAGGTATTACAATGATTTGCATGTCTTTGATCTAGACCAATTCAAGGTAAATACATTCAACTTCTAGTTGTTTTGTTCTTTGCTTGTTATTTCACAAGATCTATATGTCCTCATGCTAAATGATGGGATGGTTTTTTATAGTGGCAAGAAATCAAGCCAAATCTTGGAGCTATGTGGCCAAGTTCACGGAGTGGATTTCAATTATTTGTTTACCAAGATGAGGTAAGGCATACTCTGAAGGGTAGTTGGAGATTTCTTTCTAATTTAAACTCAAGTTACCACTTTTGATGGCATTAATCTCCTGATATTAAGTAGTATTCTGCTCTGGATCTGGAGGTTTCTTGCTAATTTAAACTCAAGATACTCTTTTTCTCAGTAGCAATAGTCTTGCTAATGTTAAATATGTCTTATGGCACGTTGGGCATATAGCTACTTTTTGATATTGGACCTTGATTCCATTTGTGTATTCCCTAGGGATCAGCATCTTTTTAGCCCTCTCTCTGAATGGAGCAGTGATCTCCATATCCTCTTTGGCTTTTACTATATTCTTGGATCTAATTGCTATTTGATCACAGAAATGTAGAGCTCATAATGAGTGTGCCAAAATTTAAAGACCTAGGGACCATTGTATGATATATGTTGGTCCAAATTGTTAGACAGAAATTTAATTGCTGCTGAACCAATTTTGTCTCATACCTGATATGTAATTATTCACCCTGAATTGAGCATCTCTTGTGGCAGATATTTTTATATGGCGGCTACTCTAAGGAGGTTTCTTCTGATAAGAGCAGCTCTGAGAAAGGAATTGTTCACTCAGACATGTGGTCCCTTGACCCTAGGACATGGGAATGGAACAAGGTGTTTTAGTCTTTCTCCTTTGCCACTAAGTTATTAAGCTCTATTTCATTTTATTGTGTCATTTTGCCTAAATTTTCAATTTTGCCCCACAGTTTGGGGCCAATTGCATGGATTTGTGTAGATCTTTTGTGTTCTTCACTTTGAAATAAAGCTGCGAGCTCTTGAAACTAGAGCACTTGTTTCTTCCATTATAACATTCAACTTATTTGCCTTCCTTATTTAACCTGTTTTCCTTTGTTTTTTCTTTCTATTTTTCAGTTTGTTTAAATTAGCCAGTCATTATTTGCATACAGAGTTTTTAATATTGTCAGTTTGTGCAGGACCACCACACTCTTGCATATGTGAATTATTTTATGTTGTAAAATTGTTTAGATTTCCTCTTCCATCACTGTTCATCTGGTTGTTTAAAATGCATTTCTTTGACAGGTAAAGAAAAGTGGGATGCCTCCTGGGCCACGAGCTGGGTTTTCCATGTGTGTTCATAAAAAGCGTGCTTTGTTATTCGGGGGTGTAGTGGATATGGAAGTGGAAGGGGATTCAATGATGAGTGTATTCTTAAATGAGCTTTATGGCTTCCAATTAGACAACCATCGTTGGTAATTCCTTGTTCATGCCTTCTTCCACTAGATTATACGTGAAGTTATTATTGATGCCATTAATCCGAGTGTTTTAGAGAAGTAGGGAGTAATGTTTGCTTATTTTGCAAAGCAAATAGTGTATATTCCTTGTCATTCTTATCTTGGAAAGCAGTGAGGTTTTATTGTGTAGCATGTTTCAGGATTATTCCTTCTTGTCAATGTCAATTTTCTTTCCTTTTCTGAAGGGTCAGACTTCATATTTCTTCTTTTGGGTATAGGTACCCCTTGGAACTGCGGAAAGGAAAATCAATAAAGGAGAAGGTATAGTGCGGAATAAGCCCTGCGAATGTCTTTTTGCTAGTTATCTATCCTTCAGCTCTCTTGTTTACAAATCAGCATAGTTTGTTGATGTTTTCTGCAAAAAGAATATATTTCGCTTTCTTAGTTCTGGATAGTTCTTTGGGTATTGCATAAATTGCTCACCAATTGATGCTTTGCAGGTGAAAAAGAGCTCTGAACAAAGGCCTAATAGTTTAGATTATGAAAGTGTAAATGTCACTGAAACAGAGGAGTCTGCTACAAATGGTAAAGATGGGAGCCTAGAGTGCCAAGAACAAGAGATTGATACGGAAAGCAGTATTAATGACCTATCTCAGAATATGGCGAGTGTAATAGTTGATGGTGGTGGTTTATCTGCTCCCAGTGATGAGGGAAAGGCAGAGGGATCTAAAGCTAAAGTGGTTCTTGAAGATTCTGGTCCCCCAGAGGTCTGTCTTCTTTACAATAAATTGGCTCGTGCATTCTTTTTATTCCTCATCACTAGTTTATGATGTTTAAACTTGTAGATAGTGAGACCCTGTGGACGCATCAATTCCTGCATGGTTGTTGGCAGAGATACATTATATGTATATGGAGGAATGATGGAGATTAAAGACCGGGAGATTACACTTGACGATTTGTATTCTCTTAATCTCAGCAAACTTGATGAATGGAAATGCATAATACCGGTTTGTTACATTTCTATTCCTAGTTATATATTCTCATAATTTATTGGTGCCTTGTTCTTTCAGAGATTTCGAAGTATTCTTTTAATTTTCACTAGCAATATAATTGTCTACAACCAAATGTCTTCTGAAACACAATTTTCAAAAAGACGAGTGAATGAGCATGATCATCATTTCAATTCAGTTTTCTTTAACCTGTCTGAACCTTGTTTTACATAACGCAGGCCTCTGAATCTGAATGGATAGAAGCCTCAGAGGATGAGGATGATGAGGATGATGAAGATGCCAGTGGTGATGATGGTAGCAGTGAGAGCAACAGTGATGAAACAGACGATGACGATGATGATGGTGGAGAGGTGATTCTCTTCTCCCTTCCGTTAAAATCAAATGTGTAAATGATCTTGTCTTGTTTTTGCATTTCCCTATTTAGTAGATAAGAAATTTCTAATGTTCTTTTCAGTCAGATCTTCTATCAAAATTTGAAATATAGTCTCCTTTGTAACCTTGCTTGCTTAGTTACACTCCCTACATTTTTCATGTCACTTAAGTTTGGAAGATACCATATTTCATGAAGATTCGACACTTACATGGCTCTCGAAACAAGTTTTAGTATCTCCAACATTTTAATTCTGCTTTAGGTCATACTTTAAGCAGAGGAATAAGTATTCATTACCATCTTAATTGTTCTCTTGCCATCTAAATTGCTAGAGGTCACTATGTTCTGCATATCTAGACAGGACAATCATAGATTTACAAAAGTGAACGCCTTGAAGTCTTTCTTTCATCCATGCAGGGTAGGGATAATGCTTCTACATCAGTTGATGATGCCTTTGCTATAATAAAGGGTGAGAAAAAAAATCTTCGACGGAAAGAGAAGCGGGCTAGGATAGAGCAGATCAGGGCCAATCTTGGGCTTTCAGATTCACAAAGAACACCAATGGTGGGTATCTAATTGATGTTTATTACAGTTTTGGTTTAGCAGAACTTGCTTCTTCAATATCTTAATTAAAAGTTAGCATGAGGTGACATTTGATAATTTAATTTGGAAGCCTCTGCGCACAATTTTTAAGTTGTGCTTTCTGCAACTGATATTTTAGCAATGTATTTTTCTTCCTGTAGCTAGTGCAGTGCTTTTCTGATGTGTTTTTGGATGGCAAAAACTTTTTGATTTATGGATATGAAGTAAGGATAACTATAGGTCTCACCATTTAGGCACTTCGTCCCCAAGACACTCGCTGATTTAATTGCTTCTCGCACTTAATAGTGACTTTGCTGTTCCCTTTCGGTTATTTTGTTTCTTGACCATTTTTCTCACCGAGTGCTGCTCATGGGTTTCTTTGAAAAGCCTGGAGAATCTTTGAAGGACTTTTACAGACGCACAAATATGTACTGGCAAATGGCAGCCCATGAGCACACCCAACACACCGGAAAGGTATGCTCTCTTCCATATTATGTAGTTTGGTTTCTTTATAGTGGCTTTCTCACCTCAATCATGTTTCTTGATCCATCATTTGTTGACACTAAGTTACTTGGTTATTCTGAATTGAGCAAACTCAAGCTTTGCACGCGAAAGGCTTCCGGTAGTTGTTGAGATCTTATTCAAGAGAAAAGTAGTCTCGACCACTCTAGTTGGTTGCAATTTCAGCCTTTTGCACTTTTCGTATTCTATGATGGTTGTGTTTCTTTTGTTATGAAAAACATGTCACTCTAGTGTTTGATGCAACCCCTTCTTGTGTCAACTGATTCCCAGTTGTACTTAAGATTTTGATTTGAGTTTAGACCCTTCTTTAATATGGAGGATGAGCACGAGTCTTTTCAACTTTCAGAATGTAGGTCACAGTGTTTTATCTCCTGCTGTATCTGCTTAAAACCTGAGACCTTGAACTAAAAACAAAAGAAATGTATCTTTTCTCAATGCAGGAGCTTCGTAAGGATGGTTTTGATCTTGCTGAAGCAAGATACAGGGAACTTAAGCCAATTCTTGACGAGGTAATCACTTCGTTTTCGACCCATCAGTTTACGGAAAAATTCGACATAGTTCTTATACAAGGGCCTAATTGGGTAATTTTCTTGTCTCTTTGTGTTTGTTTTGCTGCAGTTGGCTATATTGGAAGCAGAGCAGAAGGCCGAGGAAGCAGAAGGGCCTGAGACTAGTTCAAGAAAAAGAGGCAATAAGAAGAAAAACAAATAAACAAGCTCCTTACATGGAGGAATGTACAAGCAAGCAAGCAAGCAAATGTTTCACTTAGAACATTACAGGAGAGGCTTGATTTCTTACATGATCATTTTATTATATTTTGAGGTTTGATTCTCTGTATAGATCATTGTACGAGTGCATTACCTTTACGAGTCATTCTAGGAATACTAAATTTATTTTTTAAATTTTCTATTCAACATAAATTTTATACTTTTTTATATTTTGTTTACATACACAACAAACAATTTTTAATATTTTTGGTAAACTAAAATTGAGAATAATCAATTTTTAAGTAATTTCGAGTTTGGATTAAAGTTTGATTAGGTTTAAATTGTTGTACATTTTTTTGAATCAAATAAAAAAGTGGAGTGATTTTTTAATTTTAAATTTAATATTTCAAATTTAAACATTTTTTAGTTTAATTTAAATTTTAATTAATTTAAACCTTGTTCAATAATTTTTATTTAATTCACATTTGGTCTTACTTGCGAATGTGATCATCTTATAATTGCAACTTATTTAAAAAAAATTCAATAATTAAAAAACTCAATCAGTTTGGTTGATTCAACTATAAGAATTTGATTCTTTTAATTTTTGATTTGATTTATTTTAATAATTTTTATTGTAAAAAATTGATCAATTTATTAATTAATTAGTTATTTTTGTAAATTAATAAATTCATATAAACTAAAGTAAATCTTGTTTAACAATTTCATTTCAATTAAACTTAAAAAAATTTTGATAGGTAAAGACAATAATTTCATTCAATTTTTAGCTACTTTAATAATGATTTAACATCAATTGAATTTTTAA
>JAOSBN010000006.1:37706107-37720005 GCA_027563595.1 Erythroxylum suave | reverse complement strand
CGAAAATATTAATAAATGTCCAAATTGAAATTAAGATAGTTTTATTAATTAATAACTAAGACAAAATAGTGTAAGTAATAACAATAATTCATTCTTACCAAACCAAATGTTACTGGGATGAGAACAATAAAATAATACATAGCAATCCACGAAAAAGAAATAAAATTTCTATTTGAAAGTCTATTATATTTTTCTTCGTAACTTTCCATGAAAATTTTTTAGTTTTAAAAAAGGGTTAATTACTTTAAAAAATCTCAAACTTTCTTGATTTTTTTAATTATAGTCTGAATTTTAAAAAGTAGTAGTAAAATGCCCTAATTTTTAAAATTTTCAATTCTAGCCCGACGATAGTCTCAGTTATCTGTGCTGACGTGGTATAGTGACGTGTCAATGGCCTCACTAATTAGATGCCTTAGCTGGTTTAGGAGAAGATTGTCTAATAAGCAAAACGATGTCGTTTAGCTTTGATAATAAAACGACGTCGTTTCAACTAAAATCAGATCTCCTTTCTTCTCCCTTTTTTCTTTGTCTCTTCTTTGTTGATCAACGCTTAAAACTCTTACTCTAAAATCCCTAATCTGTAACCTAAAATCTCCAAATCTCCCAAAGTTCATAAAACAGTGAATTCGTGCGTTGGTGCTTCTTCTATCGCAAAGTTATTTGCTCCATTAGACTAACAAATGTTTTCTGTGATTTCGTGCATGGGTGCTTCATAAGAGAGTGATTTCTTCATCAGGTAAAAACTGAAGATTTCGTCGCTCGACTTCCTGTGGCGTTGACTAGGGTATGATTGGTCCTCTCTCTCTATTGTTCTTTCCACTCCGATTCAGTTTTATTATGAAATAGTGTGTTATTGTATTAGGGTTTCAAATTGGATTATGCTAAGGTTCTGAAAGCACAAATCCAATTTGTTGTACTAGGGTTTCAATTTGAATTTGTGTTTCTAGAAAATTGACTTGTATTATGCTAGAGTTCAAAATGCACAAATCCAATTTGTTGTAATACGGTTTCAAATTGGATTTATAACAAATTGGATTGGTGCTTTCAGAAAATTGACTTGTATTGTGCTAGGGCATCAAATTGGATTGTGCTAGGATACGATTTGTTTGTTATTGAAAAGGAGGATTGATTAGTATGTGCAAATTGAACAGTAAAAATGTTGAATACTCATACACTTGGTTTTCAGTATGAAATGTAAGTCGAATAAAAAAAATCAGCGTAACTAAATACATGATGGTTGAATCATACTTTGTTTTATATTGTATGGAGAATATATACATCTTGGTAATTACTAAAAATATGACATTACATAGTCCATAGCCTCAATATTCAATTATGTGATACTTCATCCTGATTTGCAGGAAAGATGCTTCCTCTTATTTTGTAAATGCAATGGTAGTTTAGCTAAAATGTTATTAATGGGGATATTATGCTAACATTATGGAAATTTAATTCTTTGTTTGGTGAATTTATGAAAAGAAATCATAGTAATTGCATTTAAGGTAGTAATTAAATATTTGTATGATGATATTGTAATAGGATAACCATTTATGGGCAGAAATAAAGTATATGTAACTTTGGTTAGCCATGCACCAGCTGGTATATATTTGACATAGGAAGAGTGTCAAGGAGTTGTTAATGGATTCAAGGGTGTTATTTATTGTTCTTTTGACAGTGTAGCAGAAGCTAGAAGGATATATTCTCAATTTTATGAAGAGAAAGTATTATGTTCAACGGTAAAATAACTGTAATATATATTATTTATTATATATGATACTTTAATTGGATTCAAATATAATTAATATTGATATTTCTATATATAATACAAATGTTCAACACTAATTGCCCCAATTGTAATGCCTTGATGAAGTTACAGATTTCAAACGCTAAGCCTAACATTGGTCAACATTTTTATGAATGTGTTAATACAAAAAATTATTGTTTGTAGCAATGCCAATCATATAAATTAACGTTAATCAATATTTAAATTGAATTTCTCTTATAGGTACTTGGTATTTGTGAAAGAGATAAAATTTTGTTTTTGTCGTAATTTATGTTAAACAAATTATGTGCATTGGGGTAACAGTCTTGTTTAGAAGATATATTGTTGTTTGCAAGAAATAAGTATGTGTCAACATTTATGCACATAATGCAAATTTGTCATAAGTCCTAATATTTGTGTTTATATCTTTATTTTGTAGGTCCCATGCGATTTCATAGCTTAGTCGTTGGATGTAAGTACCAAAAAAAATGAAGACACTATACTAGTTAGAAGAGCAATGTAACTATTATGTTTATCGTGACTCTTTTATCTTTTATTCAAGCACCTACCACTTTAATATTCAGTTGTAAGTTTTTTATATTGTTAAGGAAACAAGAATTATTACAAGGTTTTACATTGTAGAAGTAACTGCAATTATTACAAATTTCCATCTATTAATTATAATTACATTTGTACAATTCATAATTGCATATCCTTTAGTAAGTACAAGGAAGAGTTATGTTCTATCTTTGTCAATTGACCATTGTTACTTTTTAAAATATGCATATATTAGAGTAAGAATGAAAAATATGAGACCCAAATAGCTAACATTCTTCAATATGAAATATATTTGCAAAAAGAGAAATGTACTGAATTCCATATATAATAAATATATCTAAATGGAAATTATAAGCTCTAATATATGTTCTTATAAACAACGATATGATTAGCATTCAGATAAAAAAGAATATTGAAAAAAAAAGTGGTTGGTAAGGACAACAATGTTAAAGAGTAACTAATTGGAAAAAGACAACAATCATGTATAAGAATAATAAAGTCAATATCATTTTTGAAGAGTAAATTACTGAGTAAGACCAAACAAGCAAATAAATAAGTTACAGACACTAACATTATTCTACAAACTGAAAAAAATCCAAAAATACTGGTTTCTCCAGATGGTTCTAACTTCTAAAGCTCCAAATTCAAAACCATGCCTCTGTCTTCCAACTTTCTTAGATAGATTGGTGTGCAATATGTTCCAGTTCCAAAGGCTTAATCTAGGGACTTCTGCAATGCTTGATTACTCACATTATCCTTACACAATCAGTAACTAGCAAAAATTTAGAAGTATGATTTAGCTTAAAATAGATGTCACCATGATCACACACACACAAACATAAAGGAACTATCACCTGTTTCACCAAAAACATACAGATGAAAAGAGCAAGAAAAACTTTTCATCTAAAAGTCATACAAAAATTAGACCATAATTATTCAACAACTTACTTCCATAGCTATTGAGGGCCAAAAAGAACTAGTAAATACATTAAACCAAACATGGCTGAAGCGAGACTCTGTTATAAATAAAGAGCAATGCATCATCAACAAAAAAAACAATGAATAATTAAATCTTCCTGCATTCATGTTTGAAAGTATATATAAATAGTTTGGATCTATCACAAAAGCCATCAAACCTTGTTTTGATTATACCATTTGTCTAATAATTCAGGATCATTACGTATATGTGTTTGAAATTTAGCAGGCAATCATCCTTCTACTCTTTTTCATTCTTACACATTTTCATATTTCTCACACCAAAATTGGTAGTGAAAGTCTCTGAGGTGAAGTAGACATTCAACTTGATCCAACTTTAAGTCTAGATTGGAAAGAGTTAACATTGAATTAGGTACTGAAGCAATACTTACCAACTATGAAGATTTCCTAGTAGCAGATCTTTTAACCATTAGTTTGATCCTTCTCCTAGGTTGAGTTATATTAGCAGGTGTACTTTGGGATGCTTGTGTTGCTGTTGTGTTAGTATTGGGAGGTTATAACACTTGAAATTGACACTCACCCATCTATAAAGTATAAGCAACCAATTTGGTAAATATTATTATCTCCCTTATAATTACATAAAAGTATTATAAACTTGAATTTAAATGACTCACTATAAAGTAGGTATTCCTAGAAACTTCCCCAAATGTTACTCTATATCCTCTACCTGCCTATATATATAAAAAAAAGAATTATAATGTTATATCAGTTAAAAAATAGATCATATTTTATACTTAAAGTTAAACTAATCATTCTCATCTCTCCTCATAATATAGAAGATAGCAGTGATGACTCTAGGTCGATCCCACAGAGAGTGTGTATAAAGTTATTGAAATGAAATAAACTAGCGTTTAGGGGATGTTGGTTTTAGAAAGAAGAAAATAAAATAAAACTAACCTAATAAAAACAAAATTAAAAAAACATGCGAAAAATGATAAAAGTGGGGAATTCGATAGGGACTCGGTTCTTTGGTTCAATCTCAACCTATACCCTAATTAAGCGTATTTCATTGATTTGTTGTTTTCTAACGTAACACCCATATACCCCCTGGAAAGATATGTACATGCTACGCTCAACAGAACCTAAATAATGCAAAACATACCAAACAATCACTTACGTGCATTTTTAGAAACTCGTGTATTCATATACTACAAATCATTAGATATTAAGTTATAAACAGAACATATCGTATACTTTGTATACATCCAAAAATTCAAAAGCTAATCTGTATTAAGGTTATTACAAACCATTGACATAAAAATGTCAAAATATAAAATATCTCATTACATTTAATACAACTTAAAAACAATTTAAACATTTTCAGAACAAAACACAATCTTCTTGGTCAATGCGGTTGACTTTGTCCCACTCCTTAAACCTTCTTATTAGAACCTATATGGAGGTAAAACCATCGTACTAAGCATAAAGCTTAGTAGGGAATAACTAAACAAAATATAATTTGGTGACTGTTTCTAATAGTCGTCTAATATTCACATATACAAAATCAAATCATATTTCAAACAATCTTTAATTGAGCATATAAAAGTGCAAATCAACTAATATATATGTGTATATATATCTCAGGATAGAATATGCCAAATCATAACAAGGATATTCTTGCTTCAGAGCAAAACTTACAAAAATCAGAGCATATTATCCAAATTTTAGAACAAAGCTTGCTTATAACAGAACCGAGCATGTGGCAAAATACAAAACAAATTAGCCTGCTAATCCTTTTTTAAAAAGTGGGTAATGGGACTAATACAGGAGATACTGTGATCGGTATTATAGAACAAGAGAGACTTATGTCTCAATAACAGGAGACACCGAAGTGTCAATAACATGAGACACCAAAGTGTCAGTAACAGGAGACACCAAAGTGTCACAGGAGCAGCTTCAGACCCTTCTAGGCATACCTATTTACCCACGGCTAGGACTTAACAGTTTTAAAACAAAACATTTCAGATTTCAGAATTTTATGTAAAAGATATAATGCATATCATATGGCTTAATCCGTTTCATTCATATAGTTAATTAATCAAACTTGAAATGCCTTATGAACATAAACATTGGTAATAATGTACCAAAGAATTCATTAAGCAATTACACATTATATGAAATCACACAAATTCCCTATTCACAAACATTCACAACTAACATATTTCTCTTGTTCTTTAAATTACATTAACATTCATAAGAAGACTCCATTCCTTTAATACCCTATAAGTTCCAAAAGATAGACACTTTGTTATCTAATAAGACCTTCCTTAGGTTATTAATTTAATTACAAATCCAAATCTTACACAATTTTTATAGGAAAAACCCTGCCCACTATCCTTTTCTTGCACCTTGGTATCAGATTTTCTCAGGACAAATTTTGAGTCAAATTTGTATGACAATTTTGATATAGAAAATGACAGTTTTAAGACAAAAAGTTCTTCTCATAAAATGTTCCTCTATGTCATAAGTTTCAAACGCAACAAAAATAATTCAATTTGATTTAGTATTCCATGAGTTATTCTCAAAATACTACAGACTATGCACATTCAAAATTTTGGCTAGTGCAAGATCATGAATGTGCACGATCGTGCTTCCTTTCAGTTATGGAATGCACGATCGTGCATTCCTTGAATGAAAGGCTAATGCATGATCATGCTTGTGCACGATCGTGCATTCCCATGATTAAAGGGCAATTGCATGATCATGCACCCCTAATGTGCATCTAAATGTGTAAAACTCATATCTCTCAATCCTGAAGTCCAAAAATTACAAAATTTATATCAATAGAAAGCTAAAAGAAAAATATACAACTTTTATGAAGACAATTTTATCTAATTAGGCCTACATCATTACATATTTATAGTTGAAAATAGGACATAAATTTCAGTTAATGACAGTGCTACAACCTATGACAACATCAATGATGTTATCATGCAAAGGCCATATCTCTCCAAAAATTACATGATATACCATTGGAAAGATAAAAGGAGGAAATACAATTTTTATGAAGATAACTTTGTCCAATTTTTCCTAGATTAGTACAGTTTATTCCAGAAATTTAGGACCACTAATTATGTCCAGTAGAATGAGTATCCAGCATGTATCCAGTTTCTAACCACAATTCTTCATAAATTCAATACACATTCTCGCCACTTCACACATCAAACAATGCTTGTTCTAATATAATACCAAGTTTAGTACTCCCTTAAGTCACTAAACTTCAATTTCAACTCCAAGAATCCAACTAAACCAAGCTTCTAAACAACCAGCACATACCTAAGTTTTATGTGCAACTTTCAGCATCAACAACGTAATAATACATAGAATCGCAAGGTCTACTTCTTAATGGAATAACTTACAAAGCTTCCTAGTGTTAATCATCCAAACTCCAGCACAAGTCTAGAAATTGAGAGAAGATGGGAGCTTTCAATGGAGAGCAAAACAAGAATGAAGAAAGCTGGAATTACTCCAGCAGAAACATGCTTCATCACCAGCTAGGTGTCACTAGCTTAAGATGCCACTTAACACCAAGACATGAAGCCCACTTGCCCACCATTTAAGCTGCCATTCATACACATCAATTAGGCCACATGTCCTCTTATTGTGCTGCCATTTGTCACACAATGAATGATGTCAAATGTCAATGCATTAGCTATGCCAAATGTCACTAACTTATAAAATTAGTCATTCTAATTTCCATGTACCAACTTAACTTGTCACTTGATAATTTTCCTAGTCCAAATATACAGTAAAATACCTTAATTCTCTAATGATATCAATTAATTCCAATTTACTAACTATAGTCCATCCATACCAAAATTCAAGTCACATACCTTTCACATTCAAATTATAGCACAATTTTAACTCCTATCTCACATGTAAATTCATAAATATGTAACATTTCATCTAGGGTATATTTTGGGGCCTTACATCTAACCTTTCCTATAAAATATTAATTGTGGGTTAATAATTAACCCGAGTTTTCCTTTAGGTTTTGTTTAATAAAGATACAATCGTTAATTAAACCTAACCACTGAATAATCAAGGATACAATTTCTAGATTTAATTAGGTAGTAGCATTACAAATTAGGAAAATCGATTAATCAAGGCAATAATCACATACAATGCGTCATTTAACCTAGGTCATGTTATCCCTAATGATTACAAATCATTAGTCGCTACACATGAATTTCAACATAACAATTACAGGTTATATCGATATTCTAGCAATGGGATTGTAAATAAACGATTTAATGAATGCATTAAAATTATCTTTTAATGATACCCAATGGGTTCATACACAAACAAACGAACAATAACGAAAATCTGATTATCCATACACAAAACCTGAATCAATTAACATAGGATAACAAAATCAATTTCTAATAAGAGAAAGAAACAATAAAAAAAAAGAAATACACTTAACCTGGGTTGTCAACGTCGATGTCACCTCCGAACCAGCGTCAAGACGTTACCCCTCCATGGGTCTCTCCCAAAAAAATGTTTCAACCCCCATTAAATCATGTCCCACCAAAACCCTATTCATTATGCCTCCAAGCTCTCTTACATCGCGAGGTTCTCTCTACTATTCTATTTCATGCTAGTGCTCCCCTCATTACTGTTCATTGACGTGACAATTAAACTTTGTAGTCCATCTTACTATTCATGCCCTTCCCCTTATACTCTGTCGTTTCTACTTTAGCTACTGCATTACTTCTTACTTGCTTTCTTCTTCTGCGTTTTGCTTCATCTACTGCTAGCATTTAGCTCCTTATCTATGCTGCCTCTTGAACATTGTCGTTTTGCAATCCTAACTTGTCCACTTGTGCTGCGTCGTTGTTTTCTTCCTTCCTATATGTTGTTGTGTTCTCCTTTCAGCTGTTAAGTGATTTTGCTTATGTTTGTGTCGTTTTGCATTTTCTTCTCCTTGGACGTTGCCGTTTAGCTCCTTGTTGTGCTGTCATTTTACTCCTTGTTTGTCCACCCTTCATCATCCAGCCATTAATCCATTAAATTCACATTCATCCATGCAAAAACATGCACCATGAGTGTTGATTTCCAGCAGCCCTCTTCCACAGGATTTATGCTTTATCCCATTCTTTTATTATTTATCTTGTCTTCTCTTGCTCAATTTTCTTCTTCTTACTCTATGAAGACAATTGAAAATTAATCTTCAGAAAATGGCCAAAATATCATGCTTTTGACTCACTTTAACTTCTTTACTTCTGAATTGTGCCTAAACTCACATATGAGCAAAAGTGAGTATCTTAAGCAATTTGATGTTAATAATCACTAAGTGTTATGGAATAATTTCATAATCAATTAGGCACCTATCATCTACTTACTTGAATGCTACAAATACCAAATGAAAGGGGTTCGGTAGATGTTGATTTTAGTGGCCTTCCTCTTTTTCGCTGCATTATACACATTGAAGATAAACATAAAGTTAATAATACTTGAAGAATAATGACACATTTGTTACACAACTAAAATATCTACCTTAATAAATTCAGGTTGGCTTGGAGGTTGATTCTTATTCTTGCATCCTTTTGTATTATGGTTATTTTCATGGCAATGATGACATCTCATAACTACTCCAACCTTGGTCAATTTGTTAAGATTGGGAGGTTTTTCAGTGTGATCTCTTTTTCTTGCCTTTTTCGGTCTTCCAGGCATTTTCTTAATCAGTAAAGGTAATATTGGCTGAATATTTTCAGTCTTTGGCTAAAACTGAGGACCACTAATAGGTTCAATAGCAGACTGGTAAGTCTTCAAATAAGAATCACGCTTATAACATTAATTCACATAAGCATCAATATCCTCCCTTTGATAAGATATACAAGCCACATCATGTTTAGATGGAATCCTAGTTAAATCCCATAGTCTACATTGATAAGTTCATGCTTGCAAGTCAATGATGTACTTCAAATTTCAAATTTCTGTTTGTCCTGAGCATACGATGTCTTGCATCCCATTGTGCTACCTCTATATTTCTTCCTCACTCCAGGACTAATGTCATTTTTGCACTTCATTATCATATCCCTTTTTTCATGTATCCGAGTCGTTAAAAAAACTTAAATGTCTTCTAACATACTGATCAAGCTTTTGATACGAGCTCCACAAATGAATCCATTAAACATATCTGAAATATTGTTATGCACTATTTCACACTTTGGTCTTGTGCTCACAAAGGCCTTCACCAATGTCTTTGGATTCCTACTTTTAAAATCCTCATAAGCCTTCACTAAGAAACTCTTCAACTCCTCTATTACCTCATTGAAATCAATTTATGTTGTGCAATTCACTGTTTTCCAAAATAAAGTCCTATACGTCTGCCTTTTATGAACACTAGGCCAATTAGCATACACATGATAGGCACATTTTCTTTGTTTAACTTCTAGAAATAAGTTCTTTAATGCTTCCACTAAACTCTGTAAAACAAATAGTTACATAAATTAATTAAGTATTGATCACATAAACAAATGCACATAAGATATATGGATATTTAAAGTTTTCCTTTTGCTGATCTCTTACGAAAGTCCATAAATTTCCACTTATGTGGAGATCTTCAGTAAGAATGCTCAAAAACCACTTCCATGATTGGTTATTTTCTCCCTCAACTATAGCCCAACATATAGGAAACATTTGATTGTTTCCATCACAACCAACAACAGATAATAATGTACCACCAAGGAAAGTCTTCAGAAAAATATCCATCAAAATTTTCCTGCATCCACCAAGAAAACCATACTTAAAAGCACTGAGATGTATATAAAATCTTTTGAACATTGGTCTCCCGGCTTATTCATCAAAATCACATTCAATAATAAACTTTCCATCTTTTTCATCTCATATTAACTCATGTCCATAAGACCATAACTTTGTATAATGACCTTCTGTTAATCCCTAAAGCATAATAATTACTTCTCATTTAGCCCTATCATATTGAATTTTTGTGACCTTTAATGCATATTTTGTTTAAAGATCACCCATCATTCACTAATAGGCCAATTTGTGTTCCCTCTGAACTTATGTATGAATTCATTAATAGTCCATTTCTGACTAGCTTGCTTATTCTTTTGTACTTTACTACACGTATGAGTGTTTTTGACTTTCTTCACAAAAAATATTTTTTCATTTCCAATCCAGCTAGTATACACCCGAAATTGACAATGTGCTTCACAAACTGCTTCCATTCGTACACCAGATCTCGCCATTAAAACATTACACCCATTTATAATTGCATATTTCCTTATAGCTCCCCTCAATTGCTTCTTGTCCTTGAACTTCGTTCCAATTTCAAACTTAAAATCTGTTATTTTAACTTTTGGATTAAAACTGATGTATTTTTTTTGGTATCGATGCTTCATCATCACCAAGAACTAGTGATTAAATTTCATCATCACTATTTGCACAATGCGAACTTCTTTTTGTTATTCCAGTATCATTCGAATGATCACCAACTTTAGTGAAATTGTTTTCACTTCCACTGAGACCATCAACAACATTGTCGAATTCAAACCCATTTAGCGAAGTCTTCACACATCGAAGACACATTTCCTCTCATTTGTTCTAGCATTAACATATTCTTTATCATCAGTTACAAAGAAATCCTCATCAACTAAATCATCACCAGAATTATTATCCTACATAACAGTGAACTCCTCATCTTGCTCCAATTCAACTTGGAACAGCACCTCATCTTGCTCAAATTCATCATCAGAATTTGACTCCTCACCATATGTTGCAGGATTCTCATAACCATGATCATAGTATATTTGAACATTTTGACAACTCAATTCTTTCATTTTTTTCAGCATATCCAACATGTCCCTGTTATGTTTTAAGCCTAATTCTATTAAGCTTCTAATGGGCTTATATGGAAATTTGTAAAACATAGAGATTACTTTATGTCTTTTATCTTTGGAAATCCCTTTTAGAACTAGCATGCTAATACGAAATGATAAATATTACAAGAAGGAAAAAAGAAGTAACAACTAAGAAAAAAAAGATGCAACAACTAACAGTGCATATAAATAGGATAGTATGATTGCATCAAAATAATAAACCCACATTTTTAGATACAAGGAGCTTCATAAAAGGCTAGTACTACATCAAAATAATTCAAACTGAAATGATGGAAAGGCACCAGAAATATACCTTTACAAATTTCCTAAATTTTTTTCACAATACTTCACAACTTAGCTGCCTCACCTATTGAACCGATCATAAGTTAGTTAATTTGTGGATATACCACTTAAAAAAAAGAAAGTATCCACAACATACAACTAAGAAACTATACTCAAAATTTTGAGACAAACAAATTGAAATGCATTCAATAATTACCAACTAGAAATCATATTTTTCAGTAATTACCAAATGGAATGCATTCAGTAATTACCAAATGGAATGCAAGTTGAACCAATTAAATATTAGAGCAGAGAACAAGCCAAATAGTAATCATATTTTTCATTAAACACTAAGATGAAATTTAAGTCGACCATCGTGTATTCAATTACTCTGATTTTTTTATTTGACTTGCATTTCATACTGAAAACTAAGTGTAAGAGTATTCAAGGTTTTCACTATTCAATTTGCTATATACACATAAAGTCAATCCTCCTTTTCAATAACAAACAAATTGTTTCCTAGCACAATCCAATTTGAAACCCTAATACCCTAGCACAATATAAGTCAATTTTTTTGGAAGCACAAATCCAAATTGAAACCTTAGTACAACAAATTGGATTGTGCTTTCGGAACCCCTAGCACAATACAATTTGAAACCCTAATACAATAACACACCATTTCATACAAAAATCGAATCAGAGTGGAAAGAACAATAGAGAGAGAGGAACAATCATACCCTAGTCAGCGCCATAGGAAGTTTGGCGATGAAATCTTCAATTTTTGCCCGACGAAGAAATCATTCTCTTATGAAGCACCCATGCACAAAATGGTGCGATAGAAGAAGCACCAATGCACGAATTCACTCTCTTAAGAACTTTTGGGAGATTTGGGGGATTTTAGGTTACATATTAGGGATTTCAGAGTGAGAGTTTTAAGCGTTGATCGATAGAGAAGAGGCAAAGAAGAGAGGGAGAAGAAAAGAGATCTGATTTTAGTTGAAAGGATACCATTTTACTATCAAAGCCAAACGATATCATTTCGCAAATTAGACAATCTTCTCCTAAACTAGTTGAGTAGTCTAATTAGTGAGGGGTATCAACATATGGCTGTGTCATGTCAGCACAAATAATGATGAGACTAAAGTTGGGCTAGAATTAAAAAAAATGAAAGTTTAAGCATTTTATTGCTATTTTTTAAAGTTCAGGCTATAATTGAAAATTTGAAGAAAGTTTGAGCTTTTTTTAGTAATTAACTCAATATAAATGTCAAATTATAGCAAAAGAAAAATTAAGGCAAAATAGTTGGCAAAATAGTTACAGGAAGAGAACAACTTGGGATAAGGTAGAATAATTTGACTAAGCCTCGGGCCAGCCTCGAGCCACAATTTCTAAAAAGCTTACCTTGGGTCAGGCTAAGGCTTGTGCTGCATAGGCTTAGTTCAGCTGGAATGGCATGATGTCCTACCCTTGTAAGTAAAACAATATCATTTTATATTTTTAATTTAACAAAAACTTGAGTGAGTCGCATCGAGTCGAGTTCATTACCTCGGGCTCATATCTAGCCCGATCAATTGTCATCCTTATTTATGACGCGATATTTCAACCACCATTACGGACTTCGTACAGTACCGGCCGAAAGTTACCGTAAAGGCCAAAAATTGGTATGAAATCATCTAACATCGGTACCAACCTTAAATACCGGCTGGTATTGGCGTTTATCGGTCGGTACCTACTGGAACCAAAAATTTCGACCGATACCTTAAGTTTTAGAAATTTCAAGGACTAAATTGTAATTTCCGAAACTTAAACCTAATTACCCCCCTTCCCTGACTCTCTCGACACTCTGCTTCTCTCTCTGGTCACTCCTCTCTCTCTCTCTCT
Organism: Erythroxylum suave; assembly: GCA_027563595.1. Taxonomy (NCBI): domain Eukaryota; kingdom Viridiplantae; phylum Streptophyta; class Magnoliopsida; order Malpighiales; family Erythroxylaceae; genus Erythroxylum; species Erythroxylum suave. The sequence continues at coordinate 37,706,679 of JAOSBN010000006.1, read as the reverse complement.
CTCTGGCTGCTGTCTCCTCCTCAGCCAACTCGCCGTCTCCTCCTCATCATCACCGTCTCCTCCTCTCCATCGTAGTCTCCTTCCTCAGCTATCACTCACTCCTCGCGATCTCCCTCTCTTCCTTCGATCTCAGCTTCACCACACTGCACCTCCTCGCCATCACTCCTCGTCGTCATCCGTCGCACCTCAGACGCACCAATAAGCAACAAAACGTGACTGACCCGACGTCATCAACCCGAAGACTCGATCTTGTTTGAGTGTATGTTTTTCAAATTTTTTTCATTTTTCATTGCATTTTGAATCTTTGATTGTGTTGGTCGGTTGGAATGGATGATGGATGTTTGTTGTGTATTTGTATTGGTCGGTTGAAAATTGGAATGGATGATGGATTTGTGTTGGTATGTTGGATTGGTTGATGGATTTGTGTTGATCCGTTAAATTAGATGGTAGATTTGGGTAACAAATTTTACGTGGATGTTGGATTTTGGCTGGGAATGGATATTGAAGTTGAAAATCATGAATGGGTTTTGTGAATGTTGAATTGAAATTGGAAATGTATTAATTTTTTGGCT
>JAOSBN010000006.1:37689226-37706007 GCA_027563595.1 Erythroxylum suave | reverse complement strand
CTTTGTATTATTCTTAATTTTATAATTGTATGATGATGATTGTCTTTGTTTATATTAATTGTGGTTATTATTTATATATAAAATATTTAAAAATTATTGTTATTTCATATTAATTGTCATTAATATTTATTATTAAGATTTTTGAAAGCGTGGTTGATGCAAACAGTAAACTAGTAAAATATACAGTACAACTGTACAATATATCAATATAGACTATTTTGTAAAATTTAAAAATTTTAGGAACTATTTCATAAATTCAAAATTACCCGAAACAATATCTAGTACCGGCCGGTACTGGTACAGTTTCGTTCCAGAACTTAAACCAGTACCGAGCTCGGTACGGTATTCATAACTTTGATTTCAACAACCATTAAGTAAAAAAGAATAATTATGATAGAAAAAATTCAACTGAACTTATTTTTCTTTTTAAGTGGTACAAAGCAACTTATATGCATATTGGTCAAAAACGGAAAACAGAATTGGCGATTCAACCAATTGAAAAAAGAGCAATGTGTGTCTTGGTTAAAAATTGAAAACAAGTATAGCAGTATGAAATAGTCCCAGGTTTTTCCTCATACGTTACAAAACTAAAGATTGGAATGAGTCAAGTTGAGCTATTAGATCCTAAAAATTTAATTTGAATCCGAAAATAATTTAATGAATTTGAATATGAATTAAGTTTTTTTATCAAATAAAATATTTTAATCTAATACTATATATACTAAATTAGATTTGACTTTTGAATAAAATATCTTTATGTTTAAAATTCCATCTAAATTTTTAAAAAAATTGAATTCGAATTTCTAATGGTATTAGAATCCAAGCCACTTTTGCCCCCTAATTGCAAATGGGGGGGTTGGACTAGTGGACCCTCAAAGAGAGTTATTGTCATTATAAATGTTTTAAAAATCATATTGAACATTAAAAAATTTAAGATTTAAAATATAAAATTAGTTAAAATATCGAATAAAATTTGAGAAAACAATATAAAATTGTTTTATTTTAATTTACAAAAATATATTAGTTTACAAAAATTAGCCAACTAATTAATAAATTGATCAAAGACTATTAAAATAAATCGAATTAAAAAGTTAAAAACTAAGGTCTATTTGTTTTTTTGCCCTTTTATTTTTGCTTTCCCATTTAGTAAAAAAAAAATTTTGTTTAAGTTTTTGGTGGTTGTTTTAAAATTTAGTTTCTACAAGTTTTTTAAGTTTATAAAAATTATAAAAAATGGTTTTGTTTTATGTTTATGTTTTTTTTCACAATCTGATTTACTATCAACTAAATATGTATTATTTTATTATTTAATATATTAGCTATTAATAAAAATACAAATAATTTAATTTAATATTATAATCAATTAATTAAAATTGAATAATTTATCTATTTTGTAATTAAATTAAATTAACCTAATTTAATAATTTTTAATAAATATAATTAAATTTAAAATATCTTGAAATATATAAATTTCAAATAAAATTTAATTTAATAATTAAAATACATATTACTTTATAAACTAAATCAAAATTTATGATTATTTATTTTAATAAATAAGATAATTTTTTCGGCAATTTATTATTAAATATTACATAAGAGATTAAAAATAAATTTAATTAATTACAATAAATTTTTAATTTTTATCACGATATTAACAACTAGATTTTTGTTTTTATTTAAAAATAAAAAACTGAAAACTAGATCATAGAAGTGAATCAAATAAACCCTAAAATGCAAATGTGAATTTTTTAAATTTTTTGATCGATTTAATTTTTTAATGATTGACCATTTCAAGGTCTTCTTCTATTGGTCGTCGTTGCTCAACTTTGACTGTCGAGTTCCTACATTTCCAGGCGAATGTTGAAAAGATCTTGTATTCTAAAGTGTTGTATCAAACAAATAATACTGAGATAACTTAAGACCAACCATACGCAAGCAATGAAAGAGTACCAAAGTAATGGATATGTCTTTTGCTCGCCACTGCCACTACCGCTTATTAGATGAATATTCAAAATAAAAAACCAATAAGTAACCAGTTCTCCTGTAGCTGCAGCAGCTGCGTTCATACTTAGTGGTCAAAAGTCCATTCAGAGCAAGAACTCTCACTCAGCAAGGCCAGACAAACCTAATCTACCAACTACTCAGAGCCTTCTAAAAGAAGGGTAAGAGTCAGTAGTGATTAAGCATCAGAAAGACTGCAAATTTCTCCTTGGAACTTATAGAAAAAAGCTTTTCAACATTTTCTTAGCTATGGAGGAATGGAATCCTATCCTGAAAGCTGGCGAGTTGTAGATTTTGTGATTTTTGTAGCACTTATATCCAACTGGATGAAAGGACTTCTGTATCATATTTTATGCGCCCTGATGATTAGAAAAAAAGGAGAAGTGAGTTTGCCTACTCGTGTTTGCCAATTGAACAGTAAACAGAGTCCAAGACACATTATTCTAAAGCTAGCACTAATACTTGCATTAGATTGTAATGTATAACCATCCGAAAATTAATTATAAAACAAAGAAAGAAGACAGCCTCATGTTTTTTGTGTTTGTGTAGGATTACATGGGGCAATTTACTTTTGGACGATTTGGTGGCTTCTTTAGAAAACATCAAAACAGACGACACATTCTAGAGAGTCTAGACTCCCAAGAACTTACGTTTTCTACCTTGCCTTTGTTCAACCAACAAGAAAGTTCAATGCTTTATGAGTATAGGAGTTAGATTGGACCAACTTCTATTTTCCTTATTTATTTGACCGTTTCCCTCCTATATATCTTTTCTGTTCTAACTTCTAAGGGCCAAGAGTGAATGGGATTATGGATTATTATGAACTTGCTTCTGGGTACTCTTACCAAGACTCTGTCAAGGTGCTTGAAGCTGATATCCAACATGCTAATGTGCTGTAAGCGTTCTTCTCTTGTTGTGCGTGTCTCATTTTATCCATTTCTGTTAATTTCTGGTATGACTAATGCCCTTATGCGGTTGAGTAATTCTCTGAAATTATTGGTAATTTGTGATCGGATAGGTTTTTCTTGATAGGTTTTACAGTTCTTGAGCTTTACTCTTTTTTTCTCCTTTGTTTGACTTGGAAGGGGCTCTGTCTGGTCCTTGTGGGTATAACTTGAATTTTACATGCAGGGCAGCATCTATACCAAGAGCCAAGGATGAGTTTTGTGTTCAAATGAAACTAGTTTACAAACCCTGGGCTCCTATTTTCTTCTTGTTACTCCAGTGGTCGGATTGCTCTTGCAGATGTCTACTATCAAGATATTTAAACCTTTTTCATATTGTTGTATATAAGGTTGGTCCCCACTCCTTTGTCATTACTAATTTCCTTGTGCAATCCCTGTGGACTGAATGGTTGAATTATATTTCTCTTTTCTTGTTCTATTTTCTCTTGTTTGCTATCTTTTTCTTTTCCTGCTCCACTTTTTCAATAATTTCTAAATCCTTGATTGTATTGGACAATAAATTATAACAGATATTTTCAGATGGGAGGCCAAAGATCTCTTCATGGGGTAGGAAAGCAACCGTTGGGGAGTTCTATGGTGCGTAGATTGTCTCTAATAGCTCTGTTCTTGTTACCCATGTATGTATTTATTAGATAAGCGTATATCAGTAGAGAAATCTGCTTCCAAGATTTTGAGCTTCCAGTTCTCCTGAAGCTAAGTAGTTCCAAGTTAGAGTGCTCACGAGAGTCTAGCTTTTATGATTGTTGCGTAGATATTATTCAATCTGTGCCGATTCCAAATGGCAGGTGTTATATTACCGTCACTGCAACAACTTCATAGTTACTTTAAGGAACTGGAAGTGACTCATGAAGAAGGTCACTGCATGGAGATGGCTATAAAGAAGAGATTAGAAGGTAGGCTGAAACTTCTGGATTTGGATCAGGAGAGGGAAGATGAATGTGGCATCTGCTTGGAGGCTTGCACAAAAATGGTCGTGCCAACCTGCTGCCATGCAATGTGCGTCAATTGCTACCGTGACTGGTATGTGAAGTAGCCTTTTCCTTCTCATTTCTATGTTCCACCGAATTTAACATAGGACATGACAGAAGCATGGGATTGATATCCAGGAACACAAGGAATGAGTCTTGTCCATTTTGCCGAGGCAGTCTTAGAAGAGTCAATTCTGGTGACTTATGGGTTCTAACATGCAGTACTGATGTTGTTGACACAAAAACTGTGTTGAAGAATGATATATTGCGCTTCTACCTCTACATAGATAGCCTCCCTAAAGACATCCCGGACGCTCTGTTCTTGATGTATTACGAGTACTTGATATAGCTTGAGCAGGTGCAATAATGTACAGAGAAAGAAATTGCCAACCATTGCTTTTATGTAAGCCTGATGAGGTTTTCATAATTCATTGTTTCTCCTTGGAAACTGTTAAGAATAATATAAACTCAGAATAGAGGCATAGTTGTTAAATGTTATGGCTTTTCTCAAACTTTTTATGGAAATTGATAAATTGCCTTTCTGTCATCGTCAATTGCAATTTAAAAGCCGTAGAAGTGAATGACTTATGTTCTGTGCACTTTTTCTTTTCGTAAGTTTATTTTTCTGTAAATTCAAGTTGGAATATGAAGTATAACCAAGGAGGATATCCAGGATCTTGTTTTCTATATTCAGACTTCAAGTCTTATGAGATTGTGAATTGCTGGTATAACTTATTGAGATGGATCAAAATAAAAGTTATTATATTTTTCATAATGGTAAGTTGAACACTAAATGTCATAATATGGTTTTTATTTGATCTTGAAAAACTAATGTACCAGTAGTTAATAGTAAACCGACAGGATTAAATATTCATTGAACCAAGACCTCAACCATGAAGACTGGAGATACTGTGTGTTCTAACTGAAAAAGCTACAAATTGTTTAATCTCCACGCAGTTTCTTACCCAACAACTCACTAAACGGAGGGTGACTGAATGTTCCATTGACAAACATATCGGCAAGTACCTTATACATGGCCTCAGTGAGGTGAACACCGTCCCAGTTGATGTACTGAGAAGGGTTTTGGCAGACGCTTGCAGAACGCGAACCACATGTAGCAAACACTTGGAAGTTGTAGGGAGGGCCTCCAGAACCACAACATGCCTTCAGTGGCTCCTCGAAACCGTAACTTGCCGGATTTCCCACGACCGTGTGATATGCAGTCCAGTAATCGAGATAAGTAATGACAGCTTCGGGATATTGCCTCCTAAGGTTTTGCAAATTGGCTTGATAAATCATGTTATGGTTTTGGGTTTGGCTGTTCACACTCTTCGCACAGCCTATGTTGTCTCTGTCATCTTCAGAAGTCAGAACCAATGCCAGTGGCAAGCATCCTGATGGTGGAAGACCTTGGACCACAACATGTCTTGCTCCTTTATTTAATATTTCCTGCAATTTAGCGAAATTGAAGCGATATGAAATCAGATCGATAGATTCTGCGAAATCAGCACCAATGTTCTGTTAGGATGACTTGAATAGTTGAGAATAAGGATATCAGCTTCAAATCTTCAAAACTAGAGCAAGTGGTATTCAATACGGCTAAACCTTATCATATATGCCGATATTAGTTTACAAACTTCCAATGTTTGTTTTTAGTGTATCGCAATGCTCTTACAGGATTTGAACTCTGGTCGATGATAAGGTTTTAACCTTAGCAATCAGAATACAGGCTAGTTGTTTCAGAAGACTTGCAAGGAAAAACTAATCGAAGATGAAGTCAAGCTCATACCTCTAGAAATCCAGTGAGGCTGCTGATCACAAGCTTTTGAATGGTCTCGTTAGGAACAGTAGATCCTATAGTGTATGCATAGTCATTAACTCCCATTTCACCAACCCAGAACAATGCATCATCAAAAACTGCTTTACACGCGGGGCTTGAAGACGCTGACCCTATACACCCCTGACGCTCCAGGAACTTGTTGAACCACAAAAGCTGAGTTTGGATGGATTCTGGAGTAATGTTCAAAGTGAGGTTGTTCTTTACAAAGAAAGAATGACTTATAGCAGTAGAACCAGCAACAGCAAAGTTGACACCATAAGCTCCGTTGCCTTTCATGTAACGGTACGGAGGCAAGAAGGGCAAGGACAGTGATTCAGCCACAAAGTCGATGACAAGCCGACCGTCAGAGTATCGGTTGGTGGAGTGGTGGAAGAAAGTGATGCCATATGGAGAATTGGAGACATGACCAAAACCACTAGGACCTGATAGAGACTTTGTGTTACCAGTATCAGTAAAGGAGTCACCAAAAGCATAGATCTTCTTGAAGGGTATTGCTTCTGGGCTAGTTTTTGTAGAAATAGAGGTGGCAAGACTTGAATACAAGATAAAAAAGGTAGTGACTGTGATTTTGCTAGAGAAATGTGAGAAAGAGGTCGCCATTCTGTTAATTCTTGCAAGGTTTTCAGGCTTGGCAAATACAGCTACTTTGTTCTTACGCAGCTTATATATATATAGTTCCAATTTCCAAATCCTTTACAGAAGATTGCAGCAAAATTCAAAGGGTGATTCTGTTCTATTCATGAAGAAGACCCTGAGACGGTTTCATAAACCTAAAAAAACAACGATGTTCATGATTCTTACCTGCCCAACCAATAGCCATTAATGCTTTTTGATATTACAGAAAAGGAAAATGATACTTGTGCCATGTGTTCATATCTTAATACAACGTAAGGAATGTTGAGAGGTAGTTTCAATATGACGGTGGCGATTTAAGGTAAAGAGTACGATGAAGCCATGGGTGGTTGGATCTGTGCAGAATCGGTTGGGGCCTTAAATGAGTTGTTAATTACCCTCCACATCCGCGAGTGAAATGCGGAGTTCTTTTTCTGATTATTCTAATTTTTATTTTTTAAATTTATTCTATAGTATTAAAATGTTTTAAAGAATTGTGCACTAAAAATGGTCTATTTAACTGGGATAGGCATTTATTTTTAATTATATGGGAATAGTCGACTAAAATCAGGTTAAATTATGGTATAATTATATTAACTTAATTATATAAATATTGGTACATGTAAAATATTTAATTATATAACATTTTCTATTAAAATAATTTTAAAATTTTAATATAAAAGAATTATTTATTTTAACGAATGATTAAAAAAATCAAACCAATTCAACTTATGTAACCTTAAAAATTTGAACTGTTTAATTTATTAGTTCGGTTTTTTACTTTTCGATTCGATTTATTTTAATAACTTTTGTTGTCAAAAACTAATAAATTTCTTAAATTAATAAATTCTTATAAACTAAAATAAAATAATTAACTTTCATTTAACAATCTCTTTTTTAATTAAACTTTAAGTTTTTTGATATGTGAAAACAATATCTTTCAAATATATTTCTAATTTTTTAATTTTATTTAATCTTTAACTGATCTTACGAAAATTTAATAACAGTTAAACTTTTTAAATTTCAAATCTTTTATCTTATCAATTTAACTTTTTGTCCGATTTTTAAAACATTGATCTTAATGTTATAAAGTCTTTTCTATGTAATTTAAATCTCACTACAGTGAATTTATCAAGTTCTTCGTGTGTTTTAAATGGGTTGGAGCACTCTGCCCTTCTTAGGCGGAACTTTTAATCGGTCCTACTTAATTTTGTCTATATATTTGCTTAGACTTACATAAATATGTAGATAAGATTTAATATAACATGATAAGTACTGATTAATCAAAATTTATCTCGTTTTAATCAGGGCAACATCCTCTCTGAAAGTGTCAATAACTTGGATGGTAATTTACTCCTCCGTTCCATTTACCCTGGCCCAACCTTGTGTCATTTCATCCCAACCATCCATTTATGTGTGGCACAGAGGATCGAGTCCTGTAATTTACGCAAAAGATGTAATTATTGTACGAGAAAGTGAAAATAAATAGAGTAAATTATTTTTTTGTTGAATATATTTGTATATTCAAAGAAGACATATTAGGAATATTTATTTACTTATAATTAAAATTATGATAGGGTACTGTAATAATTACTGTACTTTTAATTTTTTATTTTGAATTCACAAATGAAATTGTATAGAATATGAGCATTTATGTGTAACTTTTGCAGTTGTATTTCATCATTTGCAAGCATCATCTGTTATTCCTTTTAATGGTCTGAATTTATTTGAGCGGAAAGAACAATACAATTTTCATATAGACTTGGTACCATTAAAGGATCAACCTTCTGAATACGAACAGTGACATTACATAAGATATAGGAACTGATTATCACTAATGTGACTTAGATCGAACTATATTTGTCACATACAAGAATGGTAGAGCTACAAATTATTTATGTAAATAAAATGGTTGAAAATGGTGATGAAACAAACGAAAAGAAAAGGCTTAAAAATTGTTTGTCTTATAAATTTAAAATGCAAGACATACGAACAAACAATGAAAGATACCAACAATGGAGATTATAAATTAATTTATTTGTCACACATACGTCCCAATATTGCTTATATATGCTCCAAGTGAAGATCATAGGTTTGTTGTAATAAGAATTATGTATTTCCTGAAGGGGACTCTAGGAAAAGGTTTCACATTCAAAAGACCTGGACGTATTGAAGTAAAAGGATTTACCAATTACCAATGTGAGTCGGACAAGAAACATCACTGAACAAAAGTCTAGCTCTCGTTACTTTACATTTGTTAATGGCAATCTTCTCATATGGCGAAGCAAAAAACAAAAATATGGCAGCAGAATCGGCAGTAGAAACAGAACATAAAGGCATGGATCATATGTAAACTTTTATGACTTAAGATCTTGTTCGTTGAAATAGGTTTCAAGCCAAAAAAAACCTACACTACTATACTGTGATAATCAAACAGCTCTAGAAAGTTAATAATTTGATATAATATGATCGAACTAAACATATTGAAGTAAACAGATACTTCTTCAAAAAAGATGTTGAATTTCAATAAGAAAAGCATTCCTTTCATTCAATCGAGTGAGCAGTTGAGAGACATTCTAACCCATACAATTTCTGCTTAAGTTCTTAATAAATTGATGGTCAAATTAGGCTTAAAAAATACCTCCAAACCAATTTAAAGAACGTTAGTATATGAGTAATGAAATTATAAGTGATTTATATCGGAGGGAGTATATCTTACATAAGAGATAAGATTGATATGCCTTGATGTAATCCTTTAATATAGGATCTCTGTAACAAATTTGTACATCAGCCCACCTATATAAAGGCTTCCTTCAAGACTAGAATGATATATATACAACAAAACCCTTAGACTTCAACACTTAAAATGCCTGTGTTGATGATAACAAGTTAGTCACAAGTAAAACAAACCTTTTCCCGTTTTAATTGTCCACAAGAAGAAAGAAACAAATTGGCCCGATATTACTTCTATTCATACAAAGAGTTTGACATGCACAAGTAACAACAACAAAGCGCCCGAAGACTGCCTAAGTACACAGCTTAAATAAGCACAAAATCAACTAACACTTGCATCGCCTTGTTGAGTTCGGGATTCTAAGAAGAGCCTTACAGTTGAATAGATTAGGGAAGGTTCAGCCATTGCACCATTACCATAATCCCCACAAGCCAGCCTTTTTGTGGCAGGAGGGATTAGGGAAATTCCAAGCTCGTCAATTGATACAAGATGACGTTCTGTAAAAGGATTGTTCCACATAAAGGTGTTCATGGCTGGAGCAACAAAGATCGGCTTGCTGTAATCCCATGCTCGGACAATACAAGTCAGAAGATTGTCACACAACCCCCCAGCAATCTGGATCGATACAAAGCAAAATTTGAAGCGATTTCAACTACTTTGTGCAATCAGAAATATAGAAAACCGCTTGGAAGTAATTTGACACCAAAATAGTGACCATCATGTCTAACAAAGCTCGAGCATCTATTTTTAGGGATCAGACAAACTGGTGACAACAAAGAAAAGGAATTTGCTTATATTTTGGGATACAACGAAAAGCTGGTTCAGACAATTTGAGTTTATAACCGGAATTTTACCAATTGCCTAGATAAAACCTAAAGACAAAAGACGACATTACCTTGCCAAGAGTATTTGCTGATAAGGGGGCAATAACCATGATATCAGCCCACCGGCGGAGCTCGATATGAAGCACGGTGTCCCCAATTTTACTCCAACTGGACCACTCATCCTCATCGGTGTAAAGAAGAACATCCTTAGGGATCGAGGCTCTATCGATAAAGCACAAAGAAGCCTTGGTAGCTACTGCTCTCACTTCAGCCCATTCCGAGAAACAATGGCAGAGATTCCCAAACTTTATGGCGGCCACGCTTCCACTGGCCGCAAGTAAAATCCTCGGTCTCCTGCCGCCGCCATTCACTTGTATGGACTCTGTCTCTGTCTTATGTTCCGTCGATGCCATCTATAAACTCATAATACAACTTGGTGGTTCTTTGATCTAACCATGAAAAAGAAAAAGTTTGAAATTTGGGGCATGTAGATCAAGAGTAAAAGACTATTAAGTTTCAGCCCCGAACTGATCACGAAACCAAAATTTCACAAATAAGAATAAAAATTACAAGCTATCTTTAACAACTTGGAATCATTCTCCAACGTTGCAAATGAATATCTTGGAGCATCTACTTACTTGGAGAAATCTAAGGCATTTTAGGGTTTCAGGTTCAAATATTGGGGAAGAAGACTTTAAAGCGACGGAGCGGACTAGAATTGAGCGCCTAAGCTGTCAAGCGGATAGCAAACGCACCGGTTCGGGTCCTTTAAAAAAAATAAAAATCAGATATCTTAGTTTCGTCAAACTAATCTTAAGCCGTTAAGACCCCACCCCAAGAGCCTTAGAGGAGATTAGTCTGAAACTTTAAGGTCTCTCAAATTCTTACGTAGCTTGTATATTTTTACGTACAAGAAGTCGTCACATACTGATTAAATTGATCACTGATCCTGCTCAGCATCATGTTTCCATCGACCCCAAATTTTCTAATAATTCCAACTCCTATATTGCAAGTGAAAGCGAGACGTCTGCAATTGATCTTACCAAGGAACATGCGTAGGGGGCTAGAGGATTATCAACAGAAAAAATTCTTCCTCTCTCCCCCTTTGTGATAACTCAAACTCAAGACCTCCTAAAAAAAGAGCCATAAGTGAGGAGTTGAAACTAATTAGATCACTCCTTCTTGTCGTTCAAGTCCATTTCTTGACCTAATGGATTATAAAGGCACTCCATTAAATTTTTATAACATCTTTGTCACAATATCATTAAATTATCACACTCAACATGCCAAATCCCATTTTGCCAATATATTAGCATTAAAGAAGACTCATTGTCTTTGCTTTCTTCATTTCTCATATTGAAAACATTAGCAACACATAAAAGAGCATGTTTAATTTAACCCCATAACCAACCGAATGCTGCTTTTATCCCAATTTAAAACCAAAAAAGGAACAAGAAAAGCTAACCCTAACAAACACTCCAAATTAACTATCTATAACTTAAGCCAAACTAATCTCTTTCCCTTCCAATTAATTTTTTAAAAGGAAAATAGTTATCTCTCCAATAGATATTATTTGCAAACAAAAACTTTATTCTTCACTCTACCTCTCCCGTATTTTTGATAACGCAATCGTACGTGTTCATCTTCAAGCTTCATGGCATCGGTGAGTAACAATTCATTTCAATCTTCATCACGCGATTTCTGGATATATACAGAATAATAATACGTGACCTTATTTATCAAGAAATCACATGCATGCATAAACCTGGAATGTCTTTGGGAGAAACTTGCTGTATTTTATCCTGAATAATCACAACCCAGAAGGAGAAAAGCATCATAATGGGATCACAGGCCTTGTTTTATAAAAAACAAAGTGCTACTGAAGGATATTTATATTGAAATGTATTAATTGTTTTAATCTTTAATTATGTTTTAGGATGAAACTAAAGAACACAATTTGTTGTGGTAGGGGGGTAGGGCCTTGCCTAAATTCGGAGAGTGGGACGTCAACAATCCGGCATCGGGTGAAGGTTTTACGGTGATATTTAATAAAGCCAGAGATCAGAAGAAGACCAAAAACAGACCTACAAACGTCATTATCAACCCTCATGCCGACAATGATCATCCTGACCACAAAAAAGAATCTGATCACTCTCCTCCTCAAAAGGTAAACATCATATCATTTAATTATCTTTCGTGTTCTTTGCATGTTAGCTTACAGTTTCATCAAATATATATCATGCAGAAGAAATGGCTATGCTGGAAGAAGTGAATCAATCCTTCATTATATATCTTTGAAGTTATCGTACGTGCCATTAATGGATTTGTTTACACCAGCATCTGCTTCTGATTTGAGTTGTACTGAAATGCGAAGGAAATGAATCTCGTTCCTGTTTCTGAATTTTCAACTTTTACGCGAGGGGTTCTGGTCATTAATTCTTTTGATTGTACGTCGACTTCTCTCAAATGATTCTTCTGACGCTTTCCTTTTATTTACCAAAATACCATAAATTGTTACCCCTCACTACAATCATGTACAGGGCTATATCGAAATCAAAAATTACTGATGTTTCAAAATCAATGCTGTATCATAAAGAGTCCAAGAAAATGATAAAATACCATGTGAAATATCTAACAGAAGTAAAAAAATAATTCCTTGACAGAAAAATTTGACCGTAAATTATACTGCAGTAACACAACACAAACGATTTACATATCCTGATTTCACTTTGGCTTGGTAGAATACTGAAACATTATAAATATATAGTGCCACTCGTTTGAAAAAGCTTGTGGCAGCTGAACAAGAAAATACAGTAAAATCCGTATTTGAGGGAGCAAACTCAAAGCCCTGCATTCGTTTTGACCTAAAAAGCTGAAGCCGTCAACCAAAATTTTATACATAGTCTGTAAATTGCAATATCATTTTCAGTTGCATTTAAGCGATTGAGGCTTCCTCAGTTGCAGATTGGCCTAAGGAAGTACGTTGATTATCATCCGTCGATGCTGTTGAAGAAGGCAAATGTACTGGATGATCAAATTTACAAGCAGGGCCATATTTGCAAATGCCATAGCGACTGTAGTATAAGCAGATGCTTTGACCCTAGAAATGACAAAAAGGGCAATTAGTCCCAAATTTACCAATGTGAAGATTTCCGATGGCCAAAAAAAAAAAAAAAAAAGCAATGTAAAAATCAGTGGTAAGAATCGTATATGGCACTACTACTGCAGTATATTAGAAGTGATTCTGAAGCAAAAAATTTGGTCAACTAGATATTTCTATATATACATGGATAAAAGTTAGTAGATATAGCAAAAACCTCGTAGTATGAAGTGGAAAATTGTAATAAAAGGTCAAATTTAATGAAGTTGATCAGTAAGTTCTATGGTGAGGAAAGACAAGAATTTTCTGATATTACTTTCAAAAGAACAATAACTTACAGGTCTTAGTGGCAGGCCCTTGTCACTGAGTGCACATGGTGTTGAAGTTGAAATACGATTTTTTGGATGATGATATTTGCAGTTAGATTTAAACTTACAGTCCCCAGTTTTCATATAAAAATTGCATTCTGGCTCACCAGGCCGCTCAGGAAATTCACCTACTTGCAGCTGCTGCTGAAGCCCATAGACATTTGCATCAGTTGCTGAATTGTTGATGACATATGCTGGAGACAGATGTATGCTTCTTTCTGGAGGGTATATAGAAGCCTAAAAGAACAGAGAAATGCAATAAATGCTTTTGATTTGAGCCTACAAGTTTTTGAAGCGGTCATTAAACACAACCACCTCAAGCTAATCGAGAAGAAAATAATACTTGTGAAGAACAAGGAACACAAGGTAGAGGAATGCACAAAGGATAAAGACAACAATCAAAAGAATATGTCTCTTGTATCCTATACTAGCTTACTTGACATGTTTCCATTCCAACTTGAGAGAAAGTAGGCAAGATTATTTGCTAGACCAGGATGAATGAAAACTCACGTGGGAGAGATGTACATCTCACAACTTCATTCACATATAGACAAACCAAACACATCTGTGGCAAATCGCTAACCAATATCAAACAGCACTTAATAGAAAAATGAAACATATCAACATAAAGAAGTTCTGTCATCATAAGAGAGTGAAATAATACCAAGCAGAGGCAGAAAACTCTCATGATACATGCTTGAGATCAAGTGGAAGAGATAAATGGCACAAGATAATGGAGAATAACAGGGACACCTGATATTTATTCCACTCCGAGTTTTGGGTAGGAACTCCATAGGTTGGTGAAAACATCACTGGGACAAATGGAGCGGTCTCATTTAGGGCTCTTGATGGAGACCATGATGCCACATTTGATTGTAATGACACATGTAGAGGAGCAGAGCCACCATTGCCAAACGCTGAAGAAGGCTCACTTCCTCCAGCAGCCATAGGATCTGGATGATTGAACTTGCAGGTAGCTCCATACTTGCAGGAGCCATTGCGCATGTAATATGGACACTCTTTCTCCCCCTTGTAATCAAGAAATTTTCAGGATAAGCAAGTATAGCTTAGCTAAGGGAAAACTTTTCAAGGTCTCTCATATGCAGTACCGGTCTGATAGGGAGCCCCAGAAAATTAAGCTCTGCAACTGGCAATACTGGAGGTTTAATCCCTGAGTGGTTGTATTTACAAGCACTTCCATACTTACAGCCGCCTGTCCTCAAGTAATACTGTTGAAAGCTCAAGAAGATAAGCAAGAAATTTAAATAGATATCAGTCCTCAGACGTGTATGTAACGTTAAACCAAAAAATAAATCATCTACTTGCAAATGATGAATTCACTGGTTATATAACTCCATGAAAATCATCATCCAGAGTGGCATTACAGCTTAAAGTTACAGGAACTAAAGTTTTTAAATTTACTAAATTTCTGTTGGAGGAATCCTAAGCTTCCAAAATGCATATCTCATGTGAATAATAAACTGCAAATCAGTTGCAAAGGATCAGTAGGAAGTTTGTCCTCAAAACTGATATGAAGACAGTTTTTTGTTTTTGTTAAGTATATGCAAGCCATGTTTTGAACAGGATATCCATCTGGTTTATATTGTTGGTAATCAACCAATAACTTCAGATCCGTATAATTCAACACAACTGTCATTTCAATTGCAAAAATAGGCCCAAAACAAGTACACAGAGACTGTATTGCATCCTTAGGTCAAGCGAAAATCTCAAACCAATCTATGAAACTAATGACCTTGCATTCTTTCTGGCCTGGCCTCTCCGTAGCTTCTTCTCCTTCTGTCAACTTCTCCTTGGCCGGCTTATGGACAAAGAAACACCAAAAGGTTAGTTAATGCCTCCAATCATACATCCTAAAGATAGTACAACACCGAAATTTCAGAAACCTTAGAAACAATAGAAGTCAATTTGAGTACATATGAGAAAGAAATTCCAATATTAACACATTCATACATCAGAGGATTCGCACTTTACCGACATAATAAGCCATAAGGATAAAACAAAGTAAGCCCAATCCTTTTACCATGCTGAAATTGAGCATATTTACAAACACAATTCATCCCAAACAACAAGAAACGTAGAAAGAAAAGACAAAAAATAATACCGACACAGGAAACTACCGTGATTTTCCTTCTAATAGGGTGATTAAACTTGCAATTGAAACCAAATTTGCAAGACCCAGTTTTCATATAAAAGGCACACTCTTCCGCATCAGGCCTAAGAGGATACTGATGGCTTTCCGTCCCGTTATCGATATTCTCAACGCCACACCAATTCTTTTCGCTCTCATCATTCAAGTCCCTGTTATCGTGTTTGTTAATATCGATTCCACCGCTTTCTAATTCCTCTTCACTTAAACCATTCCAATGCTTCTCTTCTTCCCCATTCTTAGCCTCTCCAAAATTCAATTTCTGCTCTAGTTCTTGATGTAGGCTATTCTCTTTAAAAACCCCTTGATCATGACTGACACCAAGCGAGTGCTCCTTCTCCTCATCCTTCAAGCCGAGGTTCTTATGCAACTGTCCGTGAACTTCATCACGATTGGTGTCGGCAGGAAATGGGGACGAATTCAGCCCTACCTCTGGGCTGCCTTTGGGGTTAGGGAATGAATTGGGCAATTCAGTGTGCTCCATTGATCCTCTGCATTTCAATCCCGCAAAACCCTAAATTTTGCAGAGTGAAAGGGCTAGTGAGAGAAGAAGAGGAAAGTTTCCTTAGTAAATGAAAATGAAACGATGCTAGCGAGAAAATCCAAATGCACGAGATTTTGGAATTAATGGATCGTTTGGAATTTTAGTATATTAAATAAACATCAAAATTAATAATAATTACAATATCGTGTATAAGCTTGCAATTTCTTTGACTTCTCAGCAGCCATTTTTCTTTTCATTAAAATTGTATACTATCAAATATGAAAATTTTGAATAACCTTCAATTCAAGTTTTAATATCTTTTGTTATTAAAAATCATTCAATTATTAATTAATCGATCATTTTTGTAAATTAATCAATTTTTATAAATCAAAATAAACTAATTTATTTTATTGAATGCCTCAAATTTTCAATTAAACTTTAAATTAATGATCTTCTTCAATATTATCTTAAATTATTTAATTTTAGTTGATTTTATGATTATTGAATACCTATTAAACCTTAATTCTCTTATATTTCCTGTTTAACTTCTATTTCAATTTTTAAAACAAGGACAATATCACAAGTAATATTGTAATTATGTTTCTAATCTTATGGTGGAAAATATTATTAGAGATAAATGAAGATTTAACATGAAAAATAAAAGCATCTGTAAAAAGTTTAAAAATTAAAAAGCATATAATTAAAATGGTATTATTTA
>JAOSBN010000006.1:37646848-37667887 GCA_027563595.1 Erythroxylum suave | reverse complement strand
AACTATTTCAAAAGTCATGTTATTCATGATACTTATCTTCAAAACTTTGAAACAAATATTTTGTTTGATAGGGTTTGTAAGATTATATTTAACCTTTTAGATATATCATGTTTTTTATTGTCCAATTTAGTTATAAACGTATTGGATAAAATATGCTTCAACTATCCATCACTTTTCTAGATCGTTAACTTTAATTGTTTTCAAGTCTTATCATTCCATACCTAATATAGAATCTCTCAAATTGATTTAATTAGAACTATCGAAGATAAGTTGTTATAATAAGCATAACTATGGAATAAATAAGTGTTGCATTATATAATATCTCATATTATATATTCCTCCTTATAGAAAACTATATAATTTTGGAATTTATTTATAAAAATATTTGTCAAAGACTTTCATTCTTATAGATAACTAAGAAAAATTTTCAACATATCAATTTCATCAAAGCACTTCATCATTCGTGATGCTTAATTTCTACTTGGTTCAAAATACTTTGAACTTTTCAAAAATTTAAATCAATATTTCATTTAATATATGCAACTATGTCATACAAATTCACTAGCAAATAGAATAAAATAAAAGTATCAATCCTTTTATGAGTTGTTATTACATCTTATACATAATCACCACCATAATATAAGATTCACAATTCAACACTACAATTCAAAAGTTGTTTTTTTTCATTCTTTGACCTAACAGGTTTCATAAGTTCTATACAATTCGTAATCAAAATGTTGATTTAACCAACATATTACAAAATGATAATCTGATTTAACCAACATATTACAAAATGATAATCTTAACTTTTTATTCTTCTTACTTATGTTAAATAAAAGCCTCTTCTGATCTAACATATAAAAAATATTTGCAAAAACTTATGTCAACTAATTTTATGTGACAATATATTTCTTACCATATCTTAGACTATGGTAATGTTAAATCCATATTTAGCATCATATAACTTAAAGTGTGAATTAGAAATATAAATTATCTTTATCATATCAAGTATTGGTAAGAAATATCATGTAAGTATTTTCTTCTAATGGCAACTATTTTCATACTATAACAAGTATCTTGAATTGTGATCCTTATTTATGCCTTTAATAGGCTAAATTAAACGAAACATTCCACCATGGGGCTCCATCCTTTAATTTTACTTTATGAAACTATTTGCATTGAGCTATTATAGTGTTGACATCCATCTTACATGTTGCTTTTAAATTTTATGATGTTAATCAATTCTAAAATGTCATTTTATTTGTCATTTATATTTGACAACACGATGTCGTTTTGCCCATGACCCATCAAGTCCTGGGTCAGGTCGAGCTTGGGTAGCTAGGCCCAAGGCTTAGTCAAGCTAGAAAATGGGCCCAAAGCTAGTCAACCTGGTCCTGACCTATTGATTTTAGGCCAGGCCAACCCAATTGCCAATCCTAAATAATTATAATTACAATTTATTCTTGTAATAATAAAAGGCATCAATCATATTTTAAATGTGTATTTATTATTTTTATGAGGAGTTTAAATAAAACATATGAAATACTCATAAAATGTCATACATATAAACATACAATTTAATATGCATCTATATTGTATCAATTATATATAAATCATACAATTTATTGTGAAAATATGATCAAATTATATGCATAAATCATCAAACTTTGTTTAATTTTAGTTATTGATATAATATTCATAATCTAAAATAATATTTATAACTCTTTGGATAATTTAATTATATTGATCATTGATGCTTAAGTAAATTAAATTCATATTTCATAAAATTTAATGATTTGAAATCAATTTTCAAACCATCTTAACTCCTTTAATGAATTTATAAGAAAATAATTTTCAATAAATTGCTCTTTTACTTATCAATAATTTAGAAAAACTCATTTTATCCTAATCATTATAACCGCACAAATGATCACCTTAAAAAGTTTTTACTCAAACATATTAAGAGAATTTTATAAATGGTTTACAGAAGGGTAAGTGAGAATTGCTATCTCTTGAAGAGCCTAAGCATATTTATTAAAATTTTTTGATTTTTTCGTAATTTAACTAAAATATAATTATAATTTTAGTTAAAATTTAATTAAAATTGTAATTAATTATAATTAAATACCAATTGAACTCAAATAAGATTTAATATATAATATTAGCCCTTAATTATCAACTATCTTATATCTGATCTTAAAGTTTTTCAAATTTCACAATCAAGTTCAACTTCATTAAATTACCTCCTTTTCTCTTCAACCATTTATATGCGTGAACCATTAGGTTTTTAAAATTGTTGACAATGAATAAATTATAATCATATCACATTTATGATTAGGTAAATTAAACCGCTTTAATTTATGTGATATGATTAGATAAATTAAACAGCTTTCATTTATCTTTAGTTATATAATTAGATAATTTATAATTATAAATCAAGATTGGTATATGAAAACATATCATGACCACCTAAACATCAAGAATATTATAGTAGTTTTGACTAACTTTTCTATATATAATTTTTTTATATAATTTAATTCTTTCATCATACGATGTTCTTATTAGACATAGACTATGAAATTTAATATCTACTTTATACGAGTCTAATTAAATTTGTTCTTTAACATTAGTAACTAATTCTTTCAATGATATTTCAAAAACGTTTTTTACTTTTCATTCCGTATTAGTTAAGCATTTTTTATCAATATTATTCAAGAATAATGGAACATTTTTTTTGATTACTTTAGGATGATAAAATCTTATATTGATCACTTAACTACCTCTATATAATTTAACTATATCCAATTAATACCAAATGAGCTATCCTTAGCTAGGATAAATCCTAATTAGTATTAAAACATAACAATTCTTATATAAGATAATTTAGATATCTCAAGTCAAATGCTCATATACATAATCATTACATTGAGAATTTCTATAGACATATAAGTAATATTATAAATAGAATTGTAATGTTATATAAGTTTAGTGAATTTGTTCTCTAACGAGCATTCACTTATTTATTTATCTTCACACTTTATGAGATTGACTACTTTCTAATAAGGAAAAAATATAATATGTGCTATTTTTTTTGTTCTACTAATGTCCAATTATAATAGAATAATGAATAAGAATAATTTAAGGTAATAATTAAATGCAATAAGAGGGCGAGTCCTAGAGTAACTGGTAAGGTTACTCCTGGTCACAAAGTTCAAGTAACAGAAACAACCACTTTGTAAAAATGTAAAGGGAAGCTTGCGTGCAATTGATATTCCTCCCTAATACCCTGGCAAAGTGGGGGGCCTTGTACAATAGAGTTTGTTTACTTTAACCTAGATGTAAAATGAATCTTATAATTATGAACTCATCATAATATCATTTACAAAATATATTTATCTTATGGACTTTTGGATAATACTTAAATGTAAGGTAAATCTTATAATTATGATTTCATCATAATTTTATTTTTAAAATATATTTATCTCACATGTTATAGGATCTATATTTCTTATGTATACGGGGATCCATCATACCTTTGTTAACGCCAAAAGAAATACTATTTTCACAATTTTCTTATATTTACCCTACTTATCACATATGAGAGTTGGCAAGGATAAGCACCCACGGTTTGTTTGTCTATTTCCAAAGTGAAGTGCTCTTTAATATCTCAAATTCATGTATGTTTTAACCATAAATTATATGTAAGCTCATTTTTCTTCATCTCCTTTTATGAATGATAACAGAAAGTGAAAGTGCCAATCCAAGTAGTTTGCCTACCTCTTCCTTTAGTGATATTAGGTTTGTAATAATAAGATTAGTGAGCCTAAACAAGTCAGGTCTATTAGCATATAATCCATCATCCGTGTTACTATTAAGATCCTTACTAGGCCTTCTTTTCAATCTACAAATCTCAAACTATTATGGATGCATTCGTTGGAAAAGCATACAAAAGGAAAGGGAAGCATGCTAGGTGGATAATGGTTGCTAAGGTGGATTACGACTGTAGAATTGGAAGATTCAGATTCAGATTTAGCATTTTGATTTAATAAAATTAGTTGTAATTTAATATTTTACAGCTAGATAAGCTTCTTATTTAGGATTTGATTCAATAAAATTAGTTGTAATTTGATATTGTTACAGTTAGATAAACTTCTTATTTAGGATTGTCATTATCTCTTGTTTTGATTTCTATCTATTTAGGAATTCTCTGATGTAAAAAAACTCTTGCCTTTATAAAGGCTTTCATTACGCAATAAAAGAATAATCAAAATTCATTACTCAAATTGAGATTGAAGCTTCTCGAAAATAAGCTTCAGGTTTCTGCTCCTTTTATGAGCTGATCATTACATTCATCATATGTCAGGGTAAGAACAAGGAACGAGGCCGATCTTTGGGTCTTGATTTGTCGTTGTCTCGTCCGGTGACTCGATCCTACGCTAGTGATCATAACAACTTGGTATCAGAGCCGCTCACAATGGGCAAAGACTTCGAAGCACTTTTTAAGGCAAAACTTCAGGAAGAGCTGGGAAAATTAGATTTGAAATTTAAAGAATTAAAATAGAAAATGAATAGTCAGAATCAAACATTGGAGGCTATTTTGAAGCATTTACAGGGCATGATGGTTGGCAGCACATCTATGGCTGTTCAAGCTCAGACAAACAACCCTCCAATCCATGTTGAGCCACGGTAAGACCAAGGGGAATCTTCCAGGAATACAACAGCAATCAGACCTGTAACAACACATGTCCCACGCTACGCAAAGATGGATTTTCCCACTTACAACGGCTGGGAAGACCCTCTCATATGGGCTCATCGTTGTGAGCAATTTTTTGAGAACCAACATATAGCAGAAACAGAAAAAACGGGGTTGGCAGGATTCCACTTGCTAGGTGAGGCATAATTATGGTATTATCAACTTAAGAGGTCCAGGGGAACTATGGTCTGGTCTGAATTCGTCAAAGAATGTTTGAAAAGATTACTCCAG
This sequence comes from Erythroxylum suave, assembly GCA_027563595.1. Lineage (NCBI taxonomy): Eukaryota > Viridiplantae > Streptophyta > Magnoliopsida > Malpighiales > Erythroxylaceae > Erythroxylum > Erythroxylum suave. Next base: position 37,662,903 of record JAOSBN010000006.1, on the reverse strand, counting down.
AAAGTAGTAATCTTAAGGGAGAATTGGTGAATTTTAAACAATCCAGTACCGTAGGACTTTATCAAAAAGGATTTCAGGAAAGGTTATCAAAGGCTGGAGAAATGATTCCTGTACATTTGCACACAAGTTTATTTATGGCAAGCTTAGAGGATTCGATAAGGCTCAATGTCCAACTTTTGAAGCCCCCTGATCTGTAATCAGTTATGAGTTTTGCTCGTGCATATTAGCAGAAACTTTAGTCCCAGAAATCATCAACCAACCGCAAGCCAAGTTGGACCCCAACACATTATACCAGTTCTGCAGGTGAAGTCAATTCAAAACCCTCAGGGACATCTGTTGCCCCACACATTCCCTTTATCAAATGACTTTCCAGAGCCGAGATGGCTGAGAGGAGAGCAAAAGCATTGTGCTACAACTACAATGAACCATACTCATCAACACACTAGTGCAAGCATCTGTTTTGGGTGGAGTTGAATGAGATGGAAGAAGATAATGTGGCTGTGGAAGTAGTCCCGAAAATTTCTCTCCATGCATTAACAGGGAAATCTCACGCTCACACTCGTACAATGCAACTTATAGCATTTATTCATGGTCAACCAATTCTCAACTTGTTGGATTTAGGCAACACCCACAATTTTATCAGTACAATAGCAACTCGACAATTAGCTCTCCCTCTCAAACTTCACCTAATACTAGGGTGTCAATCGCCAATGGTGATAAGGTGCGGAGTTCAGGTGTATGTACTCAGGTAAAATTTTCCATTGTTGCACATGATTTTTCTGCTGACTTTCACGTGATTCCTCTTGATGGGTTTGATATTGTGTTGGGCATTAAATGGCTACAAACTTTGGGTCCTATTTTATGGGATTTTTTAGCACTCACTATGTCCTTCTCCATCGAAGGCCAATCTGTTTTGTTTCAGGGACAAAACCGAAGCAGCACACATCACTTGCATGTTCTTACTTCCTCCAGCATACGTTATCAAGCACAAGCAGCATTATTGGCTGAGTTTTCTGATGTGTTTCAAGAGCCCACTGGGTTACCTCCTATGCAGCAATGTGATCATAGTATCACTCTCCTGTCGAGCACGACTCTAGTTATGGTCCGACCATACCAGTATCCACATAAACAGAAAGATGAAATTGAGAAACAATATGCCACTTTGCTATAATAAGGATTCATCCAAGCTAGTCAATCTCCATTCTCATCTCCTGTTCTTTTAGTCCCTAAATAGGATGGGTCTTGGAGGATTTACATGGATTACCGCGAACTGAATGTCAAAACTGTTAAAGATAAATTCTCGATTCCGGTAATAGATGAGCTTTTGGATGAATTACATGGCGCACAATTTTTCACTAAATTGGATCTTCACTCCGGTTACTACCAAGTTCGTATGGCCCTTGATGATATCTCTAAAATGGCTTTCTGCACTCACCATGGCCATTTTGAGTTTCATGTCATGTCATTCGGCTTACTAATGCGCCATCACTTGTGAATGAGGTATTCCGACCATTCTTGTGATACTTTGTTCTCTTTTTTTTATGAGATTTTAATTTATAGTGTCGATTGGGAGAGTCATCTTACCCATATGCGGAAGGTCCTGGAATTGTTGTGTGCCCATCAGCTCTGCTTAAAAAAAATCTAAATGCTCCTTTGCTGCTCATTCAATTGCTTATTTTGGCCACATAATTTCTGCTAGTGATCGATAGCAGCAAAATTCAGGCTAGTCGGGATTGGCCTCAACCCAATTTCATCTCTTCTCTTCGTGGATTTTTAAGTCTTGCAGGTTATTATCGCAAATTTGTGTGGGCCTATGGAACATTGGCCGCCCCATTAACAAGCCTACTAAAGAAAAATTCCTTTCAGTGGAGTGACTCTGTTGTTACGACCTTCAATTAGCTCAAGTCTATTCTCTCTTCTGCACCAGTGTTTTGTCTGCCTGATTTTACGCATGATTTTGTAGTTGAGTGTAATGCCTCAGGAGATGGTGTTGGTGCAATTTTACAACAAGAAGGGCACCCCATTACCTTCTTTAGTCGTCCCTTAGCTCAACGTCACAAGAAGTTGGCCGCTTACGAACGGGAATTGATTGGTTTGGCCAAAGTTGTTCAATACTCTCATCCGCATAGATCATTATAGCCTCAAATACTTGTTAGAGCAGCGACTTACTACACCTCCCCAACAACATTAGTTGTACAAACTCATGGGTTATAACTTTATTGTTGAATACTGAGCTGGTATACTTAATAAAGCTGCTGATGCTCTTTCTCGTAGAGGGGATACTGACCACATCTTGTTTGCAGTTAGTTGTCCATACAGCTCTTTATTAGATGACATGTGTAAAGACTCCATTTTGGAAACTACAGTTCAGCCTTGGCGTGATCAGTTGAACAAGGGCAACCTTCGTGTTGACTAGCAATATCGTGATGGGTTGCTTTTCTTCAAGCAGCGAGTCTTTTTACCTCCGAACTCTTCTTGGTCTCTGCTATCATTTCCGCCTATCATGATAGTTCTCATGAGGGGATTCAAAAAACCTTGCATCAAATCAGGGGCGATTTCTATTTGCATATAATGAACATTGACATTACAAAATATATTGTAGCTTGCTCCATTTGTCAGCAGAGCAAAATGGAGCACCTCCATCCAGCGGGATTATTACAACCTTTGCAGCTTCCAACGTAAATTTGGGCTGATATCTCGATGGATTTTATTGATGGCTTGCCAAGCTCCGGAGGAAAAATGGTACTATTTGTAGTTGTCGATCGTTTTTCTAAATACTCACATTCATTCCTTTGGCACATCCTTATACTGCCATCCGGGTAGCTCAAATATTTTTTGAGCAAATTGTTCACTTACATGGATTGCCAGAAACTATCACTTGTGATCGTGATGTTGTTTTTACAAGTAACTTTTGGAAGGAGCTTTTCAGGTTATATGGCACCAAACTACAATTCTCTTTGGCTTATCGTCCCAAACTGATGGTCAGATTGAGGTTGTAAATCATACTATGGAGATGTACGTCTGTTGTTTCGTTGGCAATCATCTACGTTAATGGGTGAAATGGGTACCTTGGGCTAAATTTTGTTATAACACCTCTTTGCATTCTGCTTTGTGTACCAACTCTTTTAAGGTTGTTTATGGTTGTGATCCCCCACACTTGTTATCATAAACTGTTGGCTCAACTCGTGTCGATGCACTCGACTCTGCATTACTTGATCGAGATCAGCTGCTGGAAGACATCAGATCACGTCTTCACACAGCTCAGCAACACATGGTCCACTACTATAAAAAAGGGCATCGAGATATTCAATTTGAAGTAGGTGATTGGGTTTGGTTAAAATTGCATCCTTATCGCTAGCAGTCAGCTCGATTACATATCTTCAGTAGCTATCTCCTCATTATTATGGTCCTTTTTTGATCTTGCATCGCATCGACATTGTGGCTTATGAATTGGAGTTGCCACGCAATTGCCATTTGCACAATGTCTTTCATATTTCTTTACTCAAGCCTAACAAGGGTGACACGCCTACTGCTGCAATTCCCTTGCCACCAGTTGAAGAGGGGCGTATTGTTCCTGTCCCTAGTGTTATTATTCATGGTTGTGTTAATTGAGGGGTTAAAGAAGTTTTAGTTCAATGCGTTGGTTTGCCTGTGGAGGATGCTACGTGGGAACCAGCTGCAATTTTCCAACATCAATTCCCAACATTTGCGCTTGAGGACAAGCTATTTTTGGAAGAGGGGGGAAATGTTGTGGATGCATTCGTTGGCAAAGCATACAAAAGGAAAGGGAAGCATGCTGAGGTGGATAATGGTTGCTAAGGTGGATGACTACAGAATTGGAAGATTTAGATTTAACATTTTGATTCAATAAAATTAGTTGTAATTTGATATTGTGTCAGCTAGATAAACTTCTTATTTAGGATTTGATTCGATAAAATTAGTTGTAATTTGATATTGTTATAGCTAGATAAACTTCTTATTTAGATTTCTATCTATTTAGGCATTCTCTGATGTAAAAAACTCTTGCCTTTATAAAGGCTTTCATTAATTAATAAAAGAATAATCAGAATTCATTACTCAAACTGAGATTGAAGCTTCTCGAAAATAAGCTTCAAGCTTTTGCTCCCTTTATGAGCTGATCATTACATTCATCATAGGTCGGGGTAAGAACAAGGAACGAGGCCGATCTTTGGGTCTTGATTTCTCGTTGTCTCGTCCAGTGACTCATTCCTACGCTTGTGATCATAACACAAACCTAACAAGATTTTGAGATTAGATGATTCTTTCTCGATTCTTAAACTTTTCTTTCTTGAGTTGGAATGTGAGTTTTGTGAAGGGTAGCTTCTTAACCTTAAAAATCTAATTTCGTAAATTTGATAAACAAATTTAGTTTTATCAAAGTGTTATTAGAGCTTGATTTTGGCAAAGTTGATGTTGAGTTATGATAGAAGGAATAAGAGCTTAGGAATTAAGGTGGATCAACGAATGATTGTGCAACTGGATGTAGGAGTTAAAGCTTTGTCTAGAGAGAAGTATACAAGAATTAGAGGAATGGATAATGCAATTGTACAAAAATGATAAGGTGAAGGCAATAGGTCGCTGATATGGAGATCAACAAGTACCAGGAAATTGAGGTATTAAGGGAATGTCTAATATATATTACACCATTTTGAAAAGGTTTAAAGGAGATCAAGGAAATTTGATAATAGTAATGGGTTGAATGCTTCCTTCTTATGAACACAAGTATGGAACCTTTAGGTGGCAAATAAAAACTGATTCGTCAATAATTGACATTAAGAGAAATGATATGGTTTTGGGAATTTAGTGGTTATCAACATTGGATGATATCTTGTGCAATTATCAAAAGGGAACTATAAAATTTTGGAAGCAAGGGTGTAAGATGGAAATAACCAATGATGACAGTAAACAATTATTAAGGTTCCAAAGAAGAAAGTGGAGAGAATTGTATCTATTGATGGTATGGTATGCTACTTTTTGGTAATGCAAGAAGATAAAGATAAGGAAGAATGGAAATAAATATTAGTCTATTTCAATGGAATTAAAGAAATGGCATAATAAGTTGAAAACATTTATTCAGAGTTGCAAGGACACTTTTGCTTAGCAAAAAGGACTTCTACCAAAACGATTTACTGATTATAGGATTCCTTTAAAGAAGGGACTGAAGGCCATTAAACTTAATCTTTACATATATAAGAGGTCACAGAAAGGTGTTTGAGAGGAATTGGTGGAGGAAATGCTCAAGTAAAGAATCATGCAATTGTGTCAGTCCATTCTTAGCACTTGTAATATTGATTAAGAAAAAGGATGAATCATCCCATCTTCGTGTTGACTACAATTAATTAAATCGAAGCAACATTGAGGACAAATTTTTTCCTCTAGTGGAGGAATTCTTTGATGAATTGAATCATGCATGGTATTTTTCTAAACTGAATTTACCAGTGGAGTATCATCAAATCAGGGTTTATGATGATGATATGTATAATATAGCTTTCAAAACCCATGCAAGCTGTTACGAATTTTTAGTAATGCCTTTTGGGTTGATGATTGCTTTCACAACCTTCCAAAGTTTGACGAAGCATATATTTAAAGCGAAAGTTTGCGTTTGTCTTTTTAATAACATAGTGGTGCATACTTAAGTCATTTGAGCAACATTTGGAACACTTACAACAATTGCTATAAACATTAAGGTTCATCAGTTATACGCTAAGATGTACAAGTATTCTTTTGGGGCTTCATAGGTGGAATATTTGAGACATGTAACTAGTAGGGAAGGAGTATTAATATATCCTCATAAAATACAGGCACTATATGATTGGCTAGAACCAAAAATAATTAAACAACTTTGGGGGTTCTTAGGTTCGTGTGGCTACTATGGAAGATTCATTGGGGGTTATGGTCAGATAAGCATAAATCTGTTGAAGAAGAATGGACTTGGGAGGCAACAATTGCATTTATGGCTCTAAAGAATACTTTGACATCAGCTCCAATACTGACTCTACCAAATTGCACTAAACTATTTGTCTTGGAAGCAAATGTGTGGTAAAGAAATAGGGGTGGTGATTATGTAGAAGAGCCAACGATAGCTATGTTAGCAAAATGCTTTTAGCAAACGTGGCTTCCTAAATTGATTTGACTTTAATAACTTTGTCTCCAACATCATATAAAGCAATCAATGGATCACCATAGAGCAGAAAAGGAGTTCCAGGTGGGCAATTTCGCCTATATTAAGCTGGACCCATACGGACAATATACTATGCAATATGATCTTTTTAAAAACTAGCATCTTTTTTCTTTCGACCCTTTTAAGGTTCTTAAACGCATTATACCAATGGCGTATCATAAATGAAAGAAGAGAATATGCTGCCACATGTTTGATGAGGTAGGCTTATGCCTTACCCCTCAAATGTCCAAAAAAGAAAAGAAAATTTCTGATTAAAAAAGAGGAGGATAAACGTTGTTGTATATGTAAACAACGGTCCTAAATTTAAAGTTCAATAAGCAAATCTTCATACGCCGAAAGCTGATAATTATGTTTGGATTCACCTACGATCAAATATTAAACTTCAAACTTGAATTCATTTTTACAATTTCTTGCACAAGAATTTTGATTGACCCTAATCGCCATTTCGTTTCACATCGCCGCGACAAGCTCTTCCATCGATCATATGGCAATTCATCGAAAGATCTATACACTGGAATGGTACTTTCTGCGTCGGAGAAATCATAAAGAAATCTACCTTAAAAAACATGGTTATATGATTGCTTAAAAAGTATCCTAATGAGGTGTATCCTATCTTTTTTGGCCAGACCTCGTTCCCTTCGATTGATTCAGAGCTGGTTGAAGAATAGAGCCTCCAAATAAATCCCCGTTACGACCTGAAGCATCATTGTCAAAGAAACTTGCACTTGCTTATGCCACTTCGTTCAGAGTATAACCTGATGCTACAAGACCACTGAGACCGCGTTTGATTTTCAAGACTCTGGTACTCGGACATTAGTTTCTGTTCATTTGGTTTCAAGCTGAGCCGCAGATCACCCAGTAGCGCAGCTGGAATCATCAAGACTGCTAGATCAATTTATAAACTTCACCAATTTCAGCTACTTTGTAGTGTAACCATGTATGCGATGCTATCCAACCATCAATCCTGTGAAAACTCATGCCATAAGACTGATTGCTCAGTTTTTATCAGGTACCCCTAAGAGCTCCGCGGCATTCAGGGAACAAAGTAGGTAGCTTCAAGCTCATCAAGTGAATAACTGGCTTAACTGACACAGAAATTCTCTGTTGAAAAATGAAAAATTGTATGCATTTGAAGTGAGAAATTAGTAGGAAGATCAATCCCTTGTATATTCATACTTATCTGATTAAGCTACCTACCTTCGATCAGCTTGTGTGGATACTAACTGTGAGGAATACAAGACAGTTTAGACATAGCCACTGCTTTAATCATGTTGGACTTTGCTGCATCCAGTAACGGGTCAGCTTGAAGGGCCTTGTCAAAACAGAACTTTGCCTCCTCCCATTTGTGCTCCGCTACGAATACAAGACCAAGATTGTTGAAGGCTGGAGCATAGCCAGGCTGCAGTTGAAGTGACTTTGCAAACATTGCCTTAGCTCGATCATATTGCTTTTGTTGCCTGTACAAATTTCCAAGGTTGGAAAATATTGCATGTGCTTGTTCAATAGTTGCACATGCCAAAGCCCGCTTGTAGACATCTTCAGCTTGAGAAGATTCCTCCGACAATTGCAGTGAGATACCTACCCATCATATGCATAAGGGTGCCACATAAAAGAATACATATAAAGAAGTTAAAAGAGCACGAATCAGCACAAACCAAGGTTTGACCATGCATAGCTGCAGTCTTTCATCCGGGCAACTGAAATTTTGAGATACTTCTGTGCTGTTTTAAATTGTCGGGAGCAGAGACAATGCAAGCCAAGCTGGTGCCACTGCACCCCATCATCTGGATCTTCAGCAATTGCCTATTTCATATACATGACTCATAAAGTGTTTTGGTGTGAAGTACGGGTAAAAGACTCGACACACCTTGTGATTTGTTTGATTCATAAAAATTCCTTATGATTTTTTGTTCTCAAAAAAGCCCTCCTACTTTATTAAATAGACATATACAACCCTTCTGTTTTCAGTTAAAAAAAATTTGATAGATACACCACATATCAAGTCCGCCTAATAAGTTGACCCAAAAATCAACAAAAAGGGTGTGTATGTCCATTTAACAAAGTATGTGAACTTTTTTCTTTAAATATAAAGCTGTAGGAAGTTCTTTAAGAATGAGTCAAATTAGAAGGGAGGTCAAGCTAGTACAAATATGCTTTGCTTCATCAAATGGGGTCGGTGGAGAAAGACTGAAGAGCTACACCAAGAGAAATGGATGAGTAAGTAAACGTACCATCAATTCCAACACCAAAAACCGCATGGTATTTTGCTTTTAATTGAAACACAACTACCTCAGAAAACTGAAATAACCATACTAGTTCTTGTATTACTGGTTTAAATGCCTATTTTGACATTTCCAACATGAGGAATAAAATAAAATGTACCAGTATTTCTGGAAAAACAAATGGAGACCGACAAATTTACCTGTTTTAAACTTAGGTGAGCATGTTCTTCCATCTCCATCAACTTTTTCTGCTCTGTGTCAAAGGCTGCTGCAATCTCATGTTGAGCCTTGTGAACCATAGCTAGTCCTGCCCAACCAATTGGAAGATCGATTGGAACAGAGTCTCCTTCTCTTAATATTGAAGCCATTTCATTTCCAGCCCAAAAAAGCTGTTCACTGGGATCCTGAGACCTTTCTGCATCCTTGATTCTATGAACTGCCACAGCATACCGTGTAGACATGCAGTTAGGCTCCAATTTCACAGCCTGAAAAATGATAGAACCAATGTAGGACCATTATGGCCTCAAAAGACAACCAGACAGGTGCTTGCATTCAACACTTGGCAAGAATTTCCCGAGAATAAAAAATAGGAGTCAACATTCTAAGGTAATTATTGATAATCATTGGAATCATCAAACAGCTCCTTTTATCCTTTTTTCTTTTTTACATTTTTTCTTCTAATAAAGGCGAAGCAGGCATGAAAAATAATCAACAAATAAGTAATAAATGACAATAATAATGAATCATGAATACCTTCTCCAAGCACTTTCCAGAACTTTTGTGGTCCCCAGTCATGTAATATGCATAGGCAAGATTTGCCCAGGTGTGTGGTGCTCTAGGATCAACTTTTAATGCAGCTAGCAGACATTCCTTGGCAACATTAACAGTTTCAAACTGATCTGTTGAAGCACCTTGACCAGCATGTGCCCCAGCACCTGAGTATTTTATAAGGGGAAGGCTTTCAATCCAGAAGTACTTGATGAGAAAGAGGATATATTCATATCAACCACAGAATTCATTAGGCTGAAGAATTTACATTAAACGTATGAATTCCAAAGAATATGGAATCCAAAATCATCACAAAACTCTCACCTGCAACCACTGAACCAGATTTAGACAAAAGAAGGGCAGCATAATTGATTAAGGCAGTAGGATGATTTTGATCCTTCAGAATCACATCTTGAAAGCATTTTCCTGGTAAGTCTGAATTCCCACTGCAAAGTTAAGTAGTAACTAACAGTTTAAAGATAAAGAACAACAGGAAACCTTAAGGAACATTAAATAAAGACCTAAATTGATGAGTAGTTGAGCACACAAAAAGAATACCAATCTCCTACCTTAGAAGGTAGGCAATACCAAGATTTGCCAGGCAGTCGTAGTTGTTGGAATCAAAGGACAACACAGCTGACAGAACTGAGATAGCACTCTACTAGAGATAATCCCCCACGTCAAAACATAAAAGAGCAGAACTCATTATCCATGAAACAGAAGCGAAAAGACTAGATCGTCATACCTGTAGACGCCCAGATTTAACAAGTAATAAACCCAGTGTGTTCCAAATAGATGCCCGTCTAACATCCAATTGCATAGACTCTTTTAGCTTAGAAAGAATATCTTCAACCTCTTCAACATCAAGTTCTTTGTCCTTAACGTGATCAGCAGAATTTTCCAGTAGAATACACTACAACATTTCATTCACAACATAATCTACCACAATCAGAAACCATGAAAAATTTGAGCTCTTCTCACAATTCAAAGTAACCTTACCCCCACAAAAAAAAAAAAAAAAGAAGATTAAGCACCTGTGCGTGGTGAATTTGAACCAAAGAAAGCAACTCGGGCCTAGCGACCTCCGCCTCACAGCAGAGCAATATCTCTTCCGCCTTCTCATAAGCACAAACTGCCTGAAGAAAGACTCGCATTAAACAAATGATCAACGCGACGCACAGAAGATTGTCCAAACTTTAACCAGTTAAGGCCAAGATTCGAAAGTCACCTTCGACGGTTGGCCCATTCTCTGGTACATGAGGCCAAGCATAAAATGAACATGAGCATTTTTAGGCATCTTCCTCGCAACCTGAACCAAACCCTAGCAAACAACAAAAGAACTAATCAAGCAACGCACTAACACATACAAGAAAGTAATCAGGAAACTATAAAGCGGCGACTTACAGTTTTGAGACTGCTAACTTTCTCCTCGCGCGAAGAGCTAGGGCCAAGTCCGCTCTGATCGTCACCGTCAGGTCCATAATCAAGAAAACCCTCCACTTTGCTATTTCTCGACCGGCACTTTCCCGATTTGTTCGATTTTTTGACTTCAACTACCATCATGTCACCATCCTTGCACTTTAAGCTGTTTTTATCTCCAAGTTGGTTGCCGTCAATTTCGGGAGGATTCGCGTTGAGATCAGCGAGAACAACAGGTTGAGCCGTCTTCGAGCACTCGTCGGTGATACTTCCTCCGGTGACCGGTTCTGATTTTACAGATATGGACACTACCGGCGGTTCAGACATTTTCGTTTACGAGCTTGCACGAGTAAATTATGGATGGCGAGAGGCTTTGTTTGGTAGATATAGGTTTCTGATAGTAGCTGTTTGGATATAGGGGTCGTTGTAAACTGTTAAGGGATTAGCTTAACTGGGCCTGAGCAAACATGAGTGGAACAATCTCTAACGGTGAAAAGGCAGGCCGAATGCCTACTTTTGCTTCTGCTTTGAATTTTTAAAATATTATGTTAATACAGAATTTCAATAATAACAATTAGTACGTAATATAATACAGATTGTAGGTGAGTATTACATTAAATGATAAAGTTGTTTTTTTTTTTTTTACTATAAAATTATAAGTTTAGATCACAGTAAATTTTCCGCAAAATGAGAAATGGTATGCACCGGTTATGTTAAGTAAAGTAATTAATTCGGTTTAGCATCACCCCTTCTGTTCTGAACTCAACGTCACTAGACAAATCACGCAGATGGAAGATAAATATGAAAAAGGGCACAGAGGGCAGGAAGAGAAAGAGATGATAATTTAGAAGCATAATCATTTCTTGTCCCTAAAACTATGTCAATAAAACACAGAACCAACTTTATACATTGGCTGGGAATGGGATCACAAGGATCTCCGATGAAGTTTGAAAACATCACGTGGAGTCCAAATACCCCATTATCTACCCACCCACCTTTGAAGAGAGACCGGTAAGCAGTAAGCAGTACATAAGCTATAAGAAGGCAGCGGGTAATTAACATACATGCGATGCGAGAAACCCAAATACTAGTTGTTTCTCAAGTAGCTCAGGCATCTGCAACAGAAGACCCAAAGCATGCAAGAAGCCATCCCTTTTCCTGAGCATAATTCAAGTAACTGCTAAATTTCTCTTTCGCATCGGGAATGTCAAGAGCAAGATCGTCGAGCCCATCCCTTATCCGAGTGAAACCTCTGGTCATCTGATTGATTGTAATCAGGCCTTCATTAAAGCATTCTTGGAGGAGAGCCAGCATCCTATCATTCTTTTTCTCCATAGCCATAACCAGCGCCTTTTTCACCACCTCATGGTTAAAAAAGGGCATTCCAAGATCTCGAATGCATTGGCAAGCTTCACCTACAACACCTCCACTTTCATACTCTTCCAGGAGCTTCGATATCTTGTCCTTTGCATCCTCCACAGCCCACCCACTACTGCCTCCCCAACACCTCAAGAGCCTCTCACCAGCATGACGGGCCGCAATTAGAGATCGAGCCACATGTACAGTCTCAATCCCAGTGCAATCTGATGGCAGCTTGCTGGTTATCTCCGCTAGATTCAAGGGAGCCAATACATCATCAATCACAGCCCTAGCTAGAAAGAGAGAAAGTTCATTGGAAACATCCAAAATGTCCAATACTGTATCTTCTGCAGATCGTAGAAGCATGACAAAGCCATTAACTATATCTACAGTGGAGAAAATCTCAATGTGAAGAGCTGATAGCAGAACAGATGCCATTTCTTTTTCCCGGTTCTTCCTGTCCATTGCCAGAGTGATGAGCTTTTTCAGGAAAACTGGATTAAACTCTGGCATGCCAAGATCTTCAAGGTTCTGAATTAGTTCTGGAATGTCATCGGAGTGAAAGTACTCGTGGATTATTGCAACAGACTCCTCCTTATACTTCCTCAACTTTTCATCCTCACCTAGACTTTGTACATCCTCACCAGAGGATTTCAAGAATGACTGATCAAGCCAACCATCAGCAACAGCCCTGGGAACGATTGACTGGAACAAAGCTTTTGCAGATGGAACGTCAAGAGCAAGGTCATCCAGGCTCTCAGCGAATCTAGCAAAACCCTTCAGCATCTGACTGGAGCTGATCAGGCCTTCCTCAGAAGCTTCCTTCAGCAGCTTCAGCACAAGTGGTTCAGCAGTTTGAATCTCCATGGCAAGAACCAGAGCTCTTTTGACAACCTCGTGATGAAAGAATGAAACTCCTAATTCCCTGATACACCTGCAAGCCTCAAAAGCATCACCATTCTCCACATACTCCCTCAATAAATCAGCAATTTTTTTCTTTACTTCCTCAACAGTGATGTGAGTGCTACCACCCCACCTCCTTTCCACAAGTTCTGCATGATGTGGGGCTGAGAGATAGCTCTTCTCAGCAGTTTGGAGGACCTCAAATCCTTTAGAAGATTCTGGAATGGTCTTCTTTGCTCTGGTGAGAAAAGCAGGAGGTAGGATCTCATCAACAACAGCACGGGCTATAAATAAAGCAAGGATGTCAACTGCATCCAGTATGTCTACTGCTAGGTCATCAGCAGACTCTAGAAGCATGACAAACCCATCCCTAATCTGGGATGGGCTTATAACGTCTGCATAAAGAGCAGATAATAATACGGAAGCCATTTCCTTCTCCTTATCATGCCTGTCCATAGCCATGGAAACAAGGCGCTTAATAAGGTAAGGCTGATACGCACTAGAACCAAGTTCTCTAAGGTCTGATGCTGCAACTTCCACATCACCATTACTGAAGTACTCCTCTATTATGGAAACAATAGCCTTTTTGTACTCGTCGAGGGGGTCTGAAATGGTTGCCCCAACAAGCTGATACGGTTCCTAACAAGTGAGAGAGAGAGAGGCTAAGAAGAAATAAATGAAAGTAAGATCAAATACCACGTGTAAACCGAAAAGGGTGGCAATAGAAGAAAACAAAACATGATCCAAATCTGCCATAACCATTATGCACAGCCTAAGAGACAAGACTCAGAAGGAAAATAGTCAAAAAGTGCAATTACCTCTCCACTGTCGTAGTTAGGATCATTCCTATCAATACGGGAACCACCATCAGTATCCAGTAATTTCCCCCATGTGCCCTTACCACCAGCACCATCTGCCACGTTAATGAATATGACAACTAATTAGCATAAAGAAAATGGAAATGCTTTTACACATATCACTATCAGTCCTTTACATATTACACAATGCATGCAAAAGGAAAAGAAAACAGGAATCAATGATTGGCCACACAACCAGCAGAAATTTGAATGAAAATGCACGTTTTTGCTTTCGATAGTATCATACAGTCACCAATATCTGGTAATGAATTTATAAGAAAGCAAGTCCCTACATCAAACTGAATTATCAGCTCATTTATAGAGAAAAAGATAATTTAACTTTTTTTCCTTCGTAGGACGTAGCATGCACAGGAGGAAACCCTATGTGCAAACAATTTCAAGAGAAGTAAAATCTCGCCACTAGCTCTTCAAGCATAAACGTGTGAACCAATCACATAAAACATGCAAAAATGCAAGATTTAAACGCACCATAGACAACCTCCTAAAACAAAATCTTCACAAATCTATATATAAAATCATGGTGGGCATTCAAGCAGACTCACCCTTTTTGACACGCACAAACTTTCCAGAATGTGACCGACGCATATGCCTCGGTGAGGTAATCCCTGCGGTAGGTGCCCTCGCAGAGAGCAATGCCGATGGGGTTTTGGGTGATGATGATAAACTCTTCGGAGAAGAAGACAAGTTCTCCACATTGAAGCTTGCTACTTTCAACATTTCCCTCTGCTCATCGGTCAGAAATCCCTCACTCGACGCCATTTACCCTTTGTTCCAATCTTAATCACTAAATTCTAGACACCAATCATTGAATCATTAGACTTATCTTAACAAGATAACAAATTTAAAAAGAAAACGCTAGACGGAACCAAGTATAACTTCCATTTCTCTTCAAATTTAAACATATAAACACGCAGTCAGTAAATTTACGAAGGCAATGGAACAAGAAAGTTCCATTCTAAATTCTCTAGAATCGTCAAACAATGTCAAAAAGTTCACCGTCATCTAGAAATAAAAAACAAAACACACCAGAAGATTCGAGAAATAAAAAACCTGTAGGCTGAATCCAAAAATTCCGATATCGAAACTTCTGTGCTTGGCCCGGATCCGAGCCAAGACAGGTAAAAGAGCAACGGATCTCCAATCGGACTATGGAGATCCGAACCGAGGGGGCGAACAAAACGGATGATAGAGATGATTCACCGACCACAAAATGGAGCGCCTGTTCGGTTGCAGATCCGAATTGAAGTAATTTAACCGGTTAAAGCGAGAGAGAGAAATGGATGAGAACGAAAGAGAAGAAAAGAGAGAGAGAGGGAAACGAGGGAGAGTTGAGTGCCGTTTATATAGCATGGAGGCTGCGGTTACGAGTACACGTCAGCCGCGGGTTTGGGCTAAAATATCAGTTAGGATGCCACGTGGCACCCAGTCCACAGGCCCTGTTGCCTATCGTTTGCTCCAACCCGCCACCGTGTGAACCGGTTTAGGGTTTTCGCGGGCCACCACCTCTCCCCCTTTTCTTCGTCTTTATTGATTGAATTGCCGAAATAGCCTTGTAATTGCTCTTTTTGTCTTATTTACTGTGCCGAAAATGGGCACAGTAAGTGACATGAGTCTTTTACATGCAGTAGGCCTTTTCTGCTTTACTAGCAATTTCAACTTTCATGTATATATCGTAATACTTCGCCGGTTTCTATTATTCTCTTATCATATTTTATGGGTATTTATTTACATGCAATAAGTCTTTTCAGCTTTAATTAGATTAATTAATTAGCAGTTGCAACTTTTATGTAAATATTGTAATATATCATGATTCTATTATTCTCTTATCATATTTTATGAGAATACGAAATCAGACGATCTGAACTCGTAAATATTGGTTTAGTTCCTTACCTTTTACAATTTTTTATGAATTAATTTATAGTCCTTTTACAAATTTTTTTAATAAATATCTTATTATTATTGCATAAAAATCTCTTTTTCTTTTTAACTTTTGTTTTAATGTAATATATCATGTTCAATGAATTTTATTTTAAAATTTAACTTCTATATATATATATATATATATATATATAATAGGGAATGCTGCTCTCTGGAAATATTTTATATCAATTTCTTATTCTACTTTTTTTTTCTTTTTGTGTCAAAAGAATGGGAACACTTTACTTCCATAAACCATTTAATAGGTTAAGAATGTCTTATATTTGATTCTTTAAGACATAAGAACTATAATTTAAGGAAGTTTTGCCATTCTTTACCTATTTCTTTTAGTAACTATCCATCTAAGTAATTAATTAGAATATCCAA
>JAOSBN010000006.1:37593766-37609435 GCA_027563595.1 Erythroxylum suave | reverse complement strand
AAGTTTTGTTAATTATGTTTAAAATTTTATAAAGAATATAATTTATTTATAAGTTCATAGTTATTCATTAAAAATAATTATAAATCGCTTGATATCAAATTGCAGTATAAAAAGAGAAAGATAGTCATATTAGGGAAATTATTAATAGAATAACAGTCTTATGATTATGGAACTTCCAATGCAAATGCAATTTCTCATGGGATATATTTAGTTGAAATAAAATGATTTCACGTGGGGAAGACTGCAGAGGGAGCAAAGTGTATAACACTGTTCATCGTATGGTCGTACAATGACTAATTGAGTTTTAAATAATCTAAATTTTAATACTTAAAAGAATGTATTTGTTTGTTTTATTCACACACAAAATAACTAGAGCAGGTGCTCTGTTCCATAGTTGTTTACTATAAGATACAATACATATGCTTAAAAGCTGGACCTTGGAAAGCGTGACGCAAAGTAGACAAGTGCAAGCCCACTGTATACTGATAACACAATGTAGGTTGTTATATAAGAAACATAAGCCTTGTCGGCCCAAACGGCTTGATATATTCTAATATAGTGGCTAAGAAAATTTTCATTTTTACCTATATTAGCAATTCAACTCGGCAGATGGGGTTGGTATGTTTTCTTCCAACCCCTAAGCATCTAGAGCGAAGAAAAGCAGGAAATTGGTGGTAATGATAGTGCACGGTTGACCTTTGTAAATTGAACCTGAACCGTGTCCCGACCTGTAATCGAATAAAGTGAAAGCTGTAATCATGTCTGCAAAGGAAAACCTGTGGAAGGTTTTAGTGTGAAAAGACATGGAGATTGGAGTCCACATTTACCTGGATTGAAATTTACACCAACCCCATGAATGGTAATGATTGAGCATGTTCATATGCTGATTCATCCTAGTTGCCTTCATATGGAGCCATGTCAAAGACTTCTGTTTCTTCCTTTTTTTCTCTCTTTTTTTTTTTTTACTTAAATATGGTCATTATACCAACTTACATACGCATGGTGTACAAAAGCATCATGGTCCATCACTACTGCAAATGCCTTTTGAATTATACATTTGTCAATGTAGCTTATATTCTGATTAATTTTCAGTAATCGAGTTTAAACTTACTTAGATTGGCTACTTGCTTTTACCTCCAAAGAATTAGCTTATTGGAGATGATCACAAAATGAACTTGTATTCCTGAGAATGTATCATTGTTCTTACCATGCAAGGGCATTGTTAAGCCATTTGTGTATTATAGGCAAATATGAGTGTGATGAAAGATGCCATTTGCCCTTCTATTTTACTCTTTCAATTATCAATTGTACAATTTCAATAGCCATTTAATATTACTACTATTATTAATGAATATGACATAATCTTACAAGATAACAATAACATCACCTGTAGAAATCCTGCTGAAGCATAGAATCTAAAAAGGTCCAGTAATATATAGTTTTATCCTTAACTAATAGAGACACGTGATAAAATCTTACAAAATATTAATTTAAAAATTACATAAAATTTTTATTAGTAAATGTTGATAAAAAATTAGAGTAAAGTTATTAACAAAATTGAATGAAAAAGATCTAATTATTGAAAAAATAAAAATTAAATTGAAATGTAAAAGTATGTCTATATCCTTCCTTTGGCATATATCATCTATTTTAGCAATACAGAAACCGATAAGGATAGACACTAAGCCAGGCCCCAAAATGATGGAACTACGTATCATAAAGTTGGAAATGATGTGTCAAACTGATTTAGAAACCATGCTCGAATTCAATTGGAGTTTTTACTTCCCACCCAACAGTAAGAGTGGTGTACGTTTGCATATACTTAAATAATTACTTCCATTATCATTTTTTTTCTCATTGTTGAAGGTTGGGCACACATCATAATATACTACCTACCATATTTTTTCATTCCTTATTTCTTTCTTTCCACATTAACTGCCCAAGCACCTCCTTAGACTATGTTTAGTTGAATATAAAGTTTTTAATAGAATTAAAATTAAAATAGATGTAATAGTAGAAAATTGTTGTTTGGAAAAGATAGAAGGGTTCATAATATAAAATAATGAAAAGTTGTTTATCATTTTACATTTTATCCTAAACATCTCAAATCATATGTTTATTATTTTTACTATTTATGATGAAATGAGATAGAAGAGGAAATAAATTCTCATCTCACACAATAGAATAATATTGAATTCAATTCTATTATATTATAAACCTCTAATCAAACATATTCTTACTATGACTTTTCTTTATTTATGCTAAACTTTTCATCCGCTTTTGGCCGGATAACAACACGACCTTGCAGCATCAATCGGTGAGTGAGCGTACCGTGTATTTCAAAAAGAGAATACTAAACTCCCAAACATTTAAATATTAGGATCCAAAGCAACAAAGTATTGCATTATTAACAATAAAATTGAGCTTGAGTTATAATTATACTACAAATTTTAGAAAGCCATGCGGTTAGACATTAAAGTAATATACTTAATTACTAATCATGCTAATTAATATTATTATGGATTCTTTAAGAAATAGTAATAGATGCCTCACTACGCTTAATGGGAACAAATCAACCTAATAACAAAGATGAGGTATGATCGTTGAAATGTCCACATTTTGACTACATCTAATTAGAAAACTAGCCTGCATTCCATAAAAATTTATCAGCTAAGAAAGAAGAGGTGCAACGTGGCAATGACCCACCTGAGCCACGTGTTGCGTGGACGATAGCCGTTGCTTTCACCTACCATTAGTCCATTCGAAAAGCCTCTTCATCCCTTTAAAAAATATTTGAATAATATAAACCAACGAACGTGCCTGGGCCAATTTTGATTGGCTGATCTGAGGTCCTAACTGCCTTATCAAAGACACTCAGATTGCTCTCCGTCTTGACCTCTTCTTTTTTATTCTATAATAATTTAAAAAGTGCATCAAACGGCTCAAGTTTCGTTTGAAACCCATAATGAACGGTCCACAGGACAAGAGAATCCTGTAAAGCGGGAGTAAATATTCCCGTAGCTTTTCACTTGGGAGCGACGCCTCCACCAGTTCCGCCAATCAGAGGTCGATGTGGCCCAACCTTGTGGGCCCATATCGTTGACAAGTAGGGGATAAAATGCCACGTCAGATTTGGTGGATGTTTATATTTTGTTCGCTTATTGTGAAATTTCCGGCGAGCTTTGCGGTGAGGAAATTATTCTTCTTCTTTTAGTCTGCGAGAAAAAAATACAAGACAAAAGATGAAGTGGGCCATTAGTTGCCTTAACGAAGTTTGATTTATGGGGCAAAAGCATGTGATGTGTCATGAGAGGTTTAGGTCCGACTTTTAATCAATTAAACACTTTATAATATTTTATATTTCAAAAATATACATGAATATGTCACTGCGCATAATGTTAAGAAATGTATAATGTACATTAACAAAAACAAAATAAAGATGTGCGAACAAAATTAGTTAAAGATATTAATTACACGGTCAAAGATTAGAGATTTAAACGACAAGTTCTGTGAATACGTTATTTGTATCGTCTTACTTTTTTATGTTGTTCTTTATTAGTTATTTTTTTATTTATTTTTTAATATTTTTTTAAATATGTTTGGATGTCTATTTATGGTTTTATAGTATTGTCATGTTGTATTGTATATGGGTCTATCGAAAATAACCTAATAAAGAGATAAGGTTGTGTATTTTTGAATTTTTTTAAATTCAGTACGTCAGCAAAATTTCAATTGAGTGTTGATGATGACGATGATTATAAAAGATTAGGAATTAAATATTTCATAATGGGGGAAAAAAGGTGATGAGAAATGTTGGATGTTGTCACTTAAAAGAGAAAAATAAGATCTCAATGAAAATATTTTAAGTTGATGATACGATATAATGCTTTTACATTTGCTTGGCAATTACGTTGAGCAAAAGCCATGGCCCATAAAATCTAAGAAGTTATTCTGCGGATAAAAAGAAGTAACTTTACAAGGCAGCTAGCGGTTTCTATTCTCTAGCGTCTAGCCCGTCGTCCTTCAGTTCTCTTTAATATGATTCTCCGTAAAATTACGCATAACTTGTAGTATAAATTACTCTATCCCTAGACTGTTTACGCCACTAAAATGACATGTTAGTAATCAAATGACATGTTAGTAGTCAAATAGGTTTGCGCGAGTGGTTCATAACTTTTATAACTTATTTAGAGGTCTTGAGTTCGAATCTTAAAAATGAAAAAATTTGTTTAGCCAGCACTTTATCTCTTACATACTGATCCCGTGTAAGTGAGAACTAGTTTAGATGTGAGTGGCTTAAAGGTGCCTTCTTATAATTAGGACTCTCATAAAATACCTTGTAGGCTAATAAAAAAAGAAGAAGAGACGTTAGTTCTTAGTTAGTACTTACAAATGAAAGAGAGTTCTTTTTTTTTTTTTGAAAAGAAAGAGAGTTCTTATTATTTTAAATAATATATAAAATTAAAGAATTTGAAATATGATTAAAAGAAATTATCCTTATAATTAAACAATTTAAAGTTTAATTTAAAAAATTATTAAATAAAATTAATTGATTCATTTTAGTTTATAAGAAATTATTAATTTACAAAAATTGATTGACTAATTAATAAATTGGTTTATTTTTAATAACAAAAATTATTCAAATAAATCGAATTGAAAAATTAAAAATCGATTCGAAAAGTTGAATAGTTAAAGTTTTTATAATTAAACTGATTGAATTGATTAATCATTGGTTATTTTTTAATAAGCCACAATTGATATAAATAACTGATATCTGAATAAAAGTTTGTCGTTAACTAAGTTTGTATAAGTACCAACATTTAAATATATCTCAAATAAGTCTTTACAATTTACCAAAATTAAAAACAAAAAGAACCATCTATATGGTTAATTCGTTATCTGCCAAGTCAATGTCGGTGTTTTGTCATTGGTTGCCCGTAATCTTTTCTTTGGTTGATTTAGGCTTCATGGCAAGTTGTCCACTTTTCGTTCTAGCATTAAACCAGTGATTAATGGGACTTGTTTAGGGCATTGACATGGTCTAAAGCAAAATTTCATGTTATAACAAATGTCTCAGGCTGATAGGCTATTTCCTTCTCTTCTCCCAAGTGTGAGGGAACCTATAAGCCATAAATGCCTGGTATTGGTGGATGTGACCTCTTTAGCTACATTTGTAATAAAGTCAGTCAGTCCACAAACGATGACAAGGGTGGCAGAACGTTGAACTTCTTTGCCTTTGATTTTAGCTCAGCTTTTTTTGACCGAATCTGAAGTTCTAATTTGCAGTGCCAGTCTACTACCTCCAATCAGGTAGTGCCAGTCTACCACCTCCAATCAGGCCATACATAACGGCCAAAACTAACTGTACAGAGAGGGAATCCCGTAAAACCAGAAATCACGAAGCTCCACCAAGTTAGACCCCACATGTTTAGTTTAATCACGCCCATTTAACCCGGCTTTATCATCTTTATATATACCCCCCCACCTCTTTCCCGTTCTTAGTCCTCCTCACTCACCTTCCACTTTCCATTTTAAAGAAGAGGACTTAATGGCAACCACTTCATTGTGTCTTCTCTTCCTCTTCTGTTTCTTCCTTGTCCCTGCCCTCATTGAATCATCATCCCCTGTTCATCAGGACCCAGAACTGGTCGTACAAGAAGTGCAGAGGTAAGTGACTAAAGTGGCATAATGCAACTAAAGTTAGAGTCGTACATTAGAGCATAAATGTGAGTTTTTCGTGTGTTTTTCTTGGACAGGGCTGTCAATGCCTCGAGGAGGAAACTAGGGTATCTCTCTTGTGGAACAGGCAACCCCATTGACGACTGCTGGAGGTGCGACCCAAACTGGGAGAAGAACCGCCAGAGACTCGCAGATTGTGCTATAGGTTTCGGCAAGAACGCCATTGGTGGACGTGACGGCAGGATTTACGTGGTCACAGACTCCGGTGACGATGATCCTGTGACCCCTAAGCCGGGGACTCTCCGACATGCCGTTATACAGGATGAGCCATTATGGATCATCTTTGCTCGTGACATGACGATTCAGCTAAAGGAGGAGCTGATCATGAACTCGTTCAAGACAATTGACGGTAGAGGTGCTAGTGTCCACATTTCAGGTGGTCCATGCATTACTATACAATATGTGACCAACATTATTATTCATGGACTAAATATACATGACTGCAAACAAGGAGGCAACACTTATGTGAGGGCCTCCCCACGGCACTATGGGTGGAGGACTATATCGGACGGTGATGGCGTGTCCATCTTTGGTGGGAGTCATGTGTGGGTGGACCATTGCTCCCTCTCGAATTGCAATGATGGGCTGATCGATGCCATCCATGGGTCCACCGCCATCACGATCTCAAACAATTTCATGACACACCATGATAAAGTAATGTTGTTGGGTCACAGTGATTCCTATACTCAAGACAAGAACATGCAAGTCACTATAGCCTTCAATCACTTTGGTGAAGGTCTTGTTCAAAGAATGCCAAGGTAAATTCAAAACACTTTACCTGTACCCAAGGGCACCCTGACCTTTGAAGAATTATTGTTTAACCTATTTCTTTACACTTTCTTTCAGATGTAGACTTGGGTATTTCCATGTGGTCAACAATGACTACACTCATTGGGAAATGTATGCCATTGGTGGTAGTGCCGCACCAACCATCAATAGCCAGGGCAACAGATTTGTTGCACCTGACGACCGATTCAGCAAAGAGGTTAGTTAGGATCCAACTGAATTAACTAACTCTTTTCCACAAAATCTTTGTTTCTGTTTAACACAATATCCTTCCTAATAATGCATGCAGGTGACCAAGTATGAAGATGCACCAGAAAGTGAGTGGAGGGGCTGGAATTGGAGGTCTGAAGGAGACCTAATGGTGAATGGAGCATTTTTCACAGCTTCAGGTGCAGGAGCCTCTTCAAGCTATGCTAAAGCTTCAAGCTTGAGTGCTAGACCGTCTTCACTTGTGGGTTCCATGACGATTGGTGCTGGTGTACTCTCCTGCAAGAAAGGGTCTCGGTGTTGAAGATTGTAACCTTTGACCGTTCAACCATTTCGTGAAATAGTCCAAGTTAAAAAACAAAAAAGGAATTGAACAAAAGTGATGAAAGTAGAAAAATGTCTACGTCTAGGGGACTAGTTTTCTTCCGGCTTTATCTTCGCTCCTGATTTTTATTCTTTTTCTAAACAATTGTCGTCTACTTTTTGTCTTCATGTTTGCTTGTTTGTATTTAACTTTGATGGTCACAACCTCGGCCTGTTACTCTTAGAACCATTTGGAGATTCCTTTGCCGAATCTTGATGGGCTTAGAGAAAGCAAGTGCAGAAGTGTTGATTAATATAGTATATGATTTCTTACTTACATTTTAGGCCTCTCTTTGTCCCTTGTCTCCATCTTTCTCTACGTATATTATACATGTTACAACGAAATGACAAAAGGATAGAAGGAGAAACGGCAAGGGAAGTCGACAGAGAAGAATGAATAGTTTTACCTATTTAAGTGGTGGAGTTATTGCATTTGACTATGAAAGTTCAACCACCAAGTATAATTAGTAAGAGGAAAACGAACGGAGCATTAGAGAAATCAACATCATGTCCTTTATTATATCTTTAAACAGTAGAATTAAAATTTCACGCAAAACATTTCCCTCTCTTAGAAAAGCTTTAACTGAGGAGGACATGGACATCTGATTTGATTAGGCAAAGGCGGGAGAGGAGAGGATCCCGAGCACATGCTTGGAAATTCTTGTCATCTTTGTCAAAGCTGCACTTGCTTTCAACAAAAAGTCTCCTCCAGTCCTCCTTTATATTTATTGCACTCCAAACGCAAGCATCTCGCACATGCAAAGGCACTATTATAAAGATATCCCCTCACGTGGCTTTCTCTGCCGCGGACGCCAAGAATGCTATGCAGGAATTACACTACAAACCTTTGGTCGCTATTGACGCAGCATTAGCGTCACTGTTTTGTCTGGTTCCTTTTCTTATTTGTTATTGGAAGAATAATGGCGGGTCGGCCCTTACCAGTGTTTAATTGGAACAACATATTTTTGCCTGTCCCTTTAAAACTTTATATATTTTCGGTCCCCGTTGATTTATAAATAATGTAATCAATATTAATTACAAAGATGGACTATATAACTTTCAAACATTTCATCATTATTATCGTCAGTATTTAGGTGAATATGAGAATGTTTGATTGTACGAAATCTTACTCTTATTTATTAAGGGGTTGTTTTTGATAAACCTATAAAAATAAATAAATAAACAAAACAATAAATATTACATTATTTATTAAAGGGTTGTTTTTGATAAACCTATAAAAATAAATAAATAAACAAAACAATAAACATAAAAATGTAATAAACACCGGAAAATATAAAAATATAAAAATACAAATAAAATTGGTTTGAAATATCATCATTATCATCACACTTAGCCCTAGTTCTGCAACAAAATGGGGTCTGAAAAGGTCTAATAGTATATAATCTTATTTCTATATAGTATAGAAATTGTTTTTGTTAGACCCACATGTAAATGTGATAATTAAAAAATGATATAGAATATAAGAATAAATATAAAAACTGATATCCTACAAAATAAGTAAATCAAATTAAATAAGTAAATGAAATAAAATAAAATACCTAATATAGTGACTATATCTATTAATAAATAATAATAATAATATTAAAAAATTTACGAATCGTCGCATACAAGTTTATAATTTATATACTGAACTATTATGTACTGCTTATAATTTATTTATATGTACTTGAAAAGTACTTGAACTGTGTTACTGTTACGAAAAAAAAAAATCCGACCGTCGTGCATATTAAAATCTACTACTGTAGGTAATACACTTGTGCCACGTGAAAGCCAACAGATGGGCTCAGTTTGAGAGTCATCCGAATTATCTTGAAGTTAAATCTGGTCCGTCGAGCTTTCTTGCCGCTGATCTATTTGTGTGATGCAAAAGTGCTCGCATGTCACGTCTCTGAGCTGAGTCTCGATAAAAGGGTCTTGATTCGTATAATGAGGTTCATTTTCACCCCAGTAGGGTCCCCTTAAACTGTTGAAGACGCCGCAGACGGTTGGGTTTCACGACAGTTGCTCGTGTATATGTAATCACTTTTTGTCTGACTGTTGAAGTTAGTTAATGCAACTCTTTTCTGGCGCACATAACAACACGCCCCTATCTATCCATCTATC
This sequence comes from Erythroxylum suave, assembly GCA_027563595.1. Classification (NCBI taxonomy): domain Eukaryota; kingdom Viridiplantae; phylum Streptophyta; class Magnoliopsida; order Malpighiales; family Erythroxylaceae; genus Erythroxylum; species Erythroxylum suave. The sequence goes on along the minus strand of JAOSBN010000006.1, from coordinate 37,600,216 downwards.
CTTGGCATGTGATGGAGCAGCTTTGAGTAGATTTTGGCAGTGAAGACGACAGAAACACGGCCTGGCATGTGACTTTTATCAAAATGTGTTTCGACAAGTCGTATGTGAAAATCATGTTTTTTAAGAAACAAGGTGGATATATACGGAGAATATGGCTTAGTGTTATCTTAGTTATGGAAGGTGTCTAAAGCATTGTGGCAGACATTTAGAGAAACTAAAGCTGACCAAAATGGATTTAGTCACGAAAGTTATCGACCCACCAAAGACAAAGCTAGCCTTCCACTTCAATACAAACTCGATCATGGATAATGCTAATACAAAATCGGACACTTGCATGTTACTGGACTCTCTTCTACTGTTATCAGATGTCTTATTGTGCTTAACATGTGTAATCACGAGTCAAGTAGACTCTTGTACTCCATAAGACCCTTGTACTCCATAACAAAAAGATTCACCTTAGGTTGAATTACTTCGATTAGGGATCATGTTTCTACTGGTATCTGCATTGGACTGTGTTAAGATATAAGTGATTATACCTTATTTTAACTTGATTATGGCTGCTGGATATCCAAAGGACTATTGTCAATATGCTAGAGCTAATGGTGTTAAGATAATTTGGTGAGCTGCAGACTTTTGTGTGAAAGATTGCATAGCTGTTGCAATCTTTTTTAACTGATTATGTAACCTGGGATGAATAGGTGTGGGCTGCGTTTTTCTTTAGTGAGTGTCGTTGATTGTGGTGTAGTGTAGCTCTTATTTTCTTACTGGTTTTTCTTGTTTTTTTGGCTAGTTGAATCATTGTTATATCATTTTTAGTCACTGTCATGCTTGAGATTCTTGGGATTCTTAACCACATACTCTATGCTTTTAAGTTTAACACAGTACAATTGGAACAACGTATAGAGTGGAGGCAGATAATGCTTGATCTGGTGTCACCACCATCCATGGTAGCTTGAATGCCTATGAACTTCAGATGGTGGCTTATCACTACAACAAGGTAAACATTTAGTTACTTTTTTTTCACTACATTTTAAAAATCATATCTAAAAGTAACCATTTGACAACGATTTTGGAAATCGTCACTAAAAGTATACCTTTAGTGACAATTTAGAAAATTGTCACCAAATGTGAACATTTGGTATTCTGTTAACGTCGCCATATGTTTTAAGGTGTGATGACTCAATACTTCTATTGATGCATACTTGCACATGTTTGTATTTATAAGTATGTTCTATTTGGTCAAATGTTAATGAATAAGTTCATTTGAAGCAAAATAGAATAAAGACATACGTTGTACTTCATCTTTTGTATAAAATTATGAAATCTGAAATGATTTGTTTTAAAAACTGCTAAGTCCTAATTGAGAGTAAATAGGCATGCCTAGAACATTTGCAAGATTTGCTCTGAAGTAAATATATCCTGTTTTGATTTGACATATTCTGTTATTGTTTGAATTGTGCTTTTATATGCACAATGAAAGACTGTTTAAAATGTGATCTAATTCTGTATATATGAATGTTAGACAATTGTTGGGAACGGTCGCCAAATAATATCTTGTGTACTTATTCCCCACTAAGCATTATGCTTAGCACGGTGGTTATACCTCCGTGTAGGATCAAAGATAAGGGTTTAAAAACTGGGACAAAGACAATTGCAATGGATAAAGAAGGGTGTGTTTTGTTTTGACAAGATGTATATTTGAGTTTGTTTATGTGATGTAGTGAATGTAATTAGACATATTGAGATTTGTATTTTATATGTGTATGGTTTGTAATAACTATAGCACAGGTCAGAATTGGAATTATGGTATGTATTTTGAAACGTTCAACTTGTATGATGTAAATTATGTCTTGACTATAAAATATCTCCAATTGATTGTAAAGCTTATTTGCTTGAGCTTCTGGAAATGCATGTAAGTGATTCTTTGGGTATGTTTTGAATTATTTTGGTTCTGTTGTGTGTAGCACCTACATATCCTTCTAGGGGTATGCAGGTGTTACAACATATGTCTATGCTAACTGTTTGTCTATGTTGTTATGATCATGTTCTGTGAAATTTACAAACTGCCTTGTTTATGCAGATACATGAGCAAAAACACTTAACAATTATATGCTCTAAACAGTTGGTGGAGATCAAATTGCTCGAGGTTCTAGTCACTTTTCTTTCTTATATGATCATATGAAGTTGCTCTCATCGACATGGATAAACCTACTTAGTTGTCCTAGTTACGTTGCAATTTTTTTTGGTTATCTCAACATTTATAATTTGTAAACTAGTCTCTGTATTTATTATTTTGTCTACAAGAATTATTAAGGTTGTAATTAAAATCTTGTATACGAAGAATATTCTTTTTATTAGTATAATTTAATGATATTTTACTTCTTATATACAATGTTTTAAATTATCAATTATTTTTTTAATATATTAACAATAAAACAAATATTATATATATATATTAATATGGATTAAAAATGTTACAAATAATTATAATTAATATGATATAATATTTTGTTAAAATGTATATTAAAATTTGACTACATTTTATAAAAAGTAGCTAAAAACATTTGGTTACGTTTTAAAAAATGTAGGAGAAACTTTTTGGCTACATTTTTTAATAAATGTAGCTAAAAACTTTTGGTTACGTTTCTTGAAACATAACTAAAAACTTTTGGCTACGCTTTTGGAAACATAGCTAAAAACTTTTGGCTTCGTTTCTGAAAATTTAGTCAATAATTTTTAGCTATGAAATCCAAGCGTAACCAAAATGTTTTGGCGACGATTTCCTAAAACGTCGCTAATAGTTTTTCACTACGAAAATAAAGTGAAGGAGAAAACTATTAGCGATGATTAGCAAAAAGTAGAGCCTATACTTTGGGGATTTAGTGACGTTTTTTGCGACGAATATAAATTATCGCTAATTATTATTAACGACGAATTTTTTGGTGGCCAAAATTAGTGTCTGTTGTAGTGTATGTTACTTAATCAGTAAATGCTCAGATAAATCTCACAGTGGAAGTGTGTCCGAAAATTCCAATAGCTGACTATTGAAGTACTGTTGGTGAACAATTTTCATGTCTGTCTTTGAAGGAGCTAAATCTATTGGAGAAGTTGTTTCTTTTTATCTCAAGTGTATTCATTTAAGTCCCTTTTTTTACTTGAGTTATTTGATTGTTGTCCTTATTGTTCAAAGTTGTTAAGAAAATCCTTTGTTGAGGTTAGTACGAGGCGTTTGTACTATTGGATGTGAAATACTTTCACTGGTTATGAAGACGAGAGATAGTGTCAAGGGTTAAGAGGTATCGTCTCAATAAAGCCTTGTATAAAAACTACTCTCGTTAGTGAAAGTATTAAGGTGAGTGAGGGTCTCACCAATATAAGAAATGTGTGTTGAACTGTGTTATCAAATTTCAGTATTGATTTTTGATTTGTATTTGTGCGTTTAATTTTTTACCCAAGGTTTGCTTTCAATTTATCCTTCGCAATTTAATTTTTAGTTGTCCATGATTTTGTTCGGTTTCTTGTTTCTCCATATTTTCTTTTTGAATTTTTTTTCCAACATTTTGCTATTATTGGATATCACTTGGTCGCGAGATTTTTTTATTGTTTTACAGGACAGTATAGTTTGATCATTACCATGGTGAGCTGAAAAAAAAACAAAAAAAACAAAAAATTTCCGCACCACCTCAACGCTTCACCATCACCTTAATGTGTCACTTAGAGAATCTTTCTCTCACTCTTTACTTTTTACTGTTCTTGTCTTTCATTTGCTAACATTGAGGACAATGTTTAGTCTAAAGTGTGGGGAGGGGAAAGTTTCATTTGTTTAACTTTGTTTGTTTTATTTGCTTAATTGTTCGTTTGCGTTTTATGTTTATTGTTTAATTATTTTGCTAAATTTTTCTGTTTTACAATTTTTGTTTTTAACGTCATGTTTGTTACTGTTTTGTGTTCATTTGTGCATACATGCATCATGTAAATGTTTTGGACAATCTTGCCTTCTTTGCTCAGGAAACTTGAATTGTTAGATACTTTGGGCTGATTGATTTTTTCTTGATCCTGTCTTATCGTGACTTGAGTTAGTATGTGTACTGGAATTAAACAAACTGCTTCAGTTGCTTGCACTTTAGAGGGTAATAGGCATACATCCACACTAAACACACTGTGAGATTTTTGAGACATATTATAGAGAGTGCATAATTGTCTATGAGATCTCCGGCGAGGAATGTGGCTAGCGCCAACTCCATGCCAAAAAGGTTCTTCAAGCGGCCGTTCCCACCGCCCTCACCCAAACAGAGGAGAAAAGACTAGCAGCGAGGATGAGAGAAAAGAGTTGGGGAATGTCAGGAAATCTTCCTTCTTTCCGTTCTACAATCCAAGTCCGACCCACTACTTCTTCTCCAAGAAGTCGTCTCCCGTGCGATCTCCAGCGAGGAATGTGGCTAGCGCCAACTCCACGCCAAAAAGGTTCTTCAAGCAGCCGTTCCTACCGCCCTCACCGGCGAAGCACATCCGAGCCGTGCTTGCGCGGCGACATGGATCAGTGAAGCTGAACGAAGCGTCCATATCGGCGGGGAGTGAACCGGAGGTGAGTGGGTTGGATAAGAGCTTTGGGTTCTCGAAGCATTTTGGGAGCAAGTACGAGCTCGGAGATGAAGTTGGGCGAGGGCATTTTGGGTATACATGTGTTGCCAAGTCCAAGAAGGGTGAGATAAAGGGACAACAACTTGCAGCCAAAGTGATCCCTAAAGCTAAGGTTTGTGATAATTGGTTTGAGATTGTTGCTTTGGTTTTCTTCACGGATTTGACTTAGTTTTGTTTCTTTTCTTAATCAACGATGCTTTGGTCTTTTGTTACTAGTTCAATGTTCTTTCTTTTTTTTTAAAACTTTTTTTAGCTTAATTTGAGGTTAGATCTATAGATTTTGGTGCAGTTAAGTCTTCTTAATTTGTTGAAATTTGCGAACTTTGTCTACAATAAAGTGATTTGTGATGGGAACCATTAAGCTTCTAGTGATTGGTGGGAAAGGAATTGACTACTAGCTTGTTTGGATGATGATTTGGTTCCAATTTTGGTGTTTCAATTTTTCTATTTCGGAGTTTTCTGGAAAAAAAAGAAGTCCGATTTTGGGGAGAGAATAAGATGATTAGGCCTGCATATTTTATATCTTATTCACTTTGTAGTCTCAGAAGCTGTTCATGTGATTGAGGCATTTTGAATCTCATTATTACAAATCTGGACCTGCTTTGTTCACATACATTGCTTTTTCTTATTGGAATTCTTCTTATGATTAGAATACATTCTACCAGTTTTAACCATTTAGTTACATTTCATTTCAAATTAGCATATTGAGACTCTTTTATACAGAATAAATTTTTGTCAATATTATGGAAGCAAATCTAAGTTAAACTTCCCATATGTTACAAGCATATCATTTCCTTCTTTTATGTGCTTGATGTCCTTGTTATATTTTTTTCCTAGAAGCATATTATGTGTGATACTGTTTTTTAGTTAAGAATCTTGGCTTCATTGATTATGACCAAGTAGATTCCTTTAGTTGGTGGTTCTTATTATCCTAATACTAATGTGATTAGGTTTGCTTCACATTAGTACTTTCTTTCTATGATTTTTCTTTATGTATTTTTTCCTTTTTATTTTTGCTTGCTTCGTGTTCTTTTATTAGTTAATATTTGCACTTGTAGTTGCATAATAGTTGCGCTTGTACTTGTATGCAATTGTGTATTTTATTTCGTATTGTCTTTACTGGTTTGTTTTATGCATAAGCATTTACTATTACTTTGCTTCTAATTGCATGCCAACATTATGATTAGCATAGTGTAAATACACCATTCGCCTAATCATATGACCCCATAAGGACATATGATAAAAATTAGTAAGTTACAGAGCAGATTCGCATGACTCTTACTTAATATTGACATGCACAATTCGAGGAATGGTGAGTAGACATTTGCAGCATCACAGGTATGACTAGCACTTTACAGCGTTTCTAATTATTTTTCTTATATATATATATTTAATAACCTTTCTTTTAAACTGGTCTTTACTCACGACGATTTTGGTCTCCATATTGACTATTTTAGTTGGTTTTGTTTTATTTTATTTCTTTATGTACTTTTCTAATTCTATTTTCCCACTCTCTTAACTTATCGTTTTCATCTGCATCACTTTTATTATCACATCTGTATTGTGGGTCTACCGGAAACAGCCTCTCTACTATGTAGGGGTAAGGCTGCGTGCTATCAGACCTCCCCAGACCCCGCATCATTGCGGGATTTCAAACTTGGTGATGATGATGATGATGATAGAGAGTGCAACTTTACACGCGCTTTAGTTTTCTTTCGGAGAGAGCGCACACATTTGTCCCCTGCTAGAAACTGACATGAGTTCTGTTCAAAACCACATTTAGTACACTGGAATGAAGCTAAGGCATTG
>JAOSBN010000006.1:37562571-37573493 GCA_027563595.1 Erythroxylum suave | reverse complement strand
AACAATAAGCTATGAGTAATAAAAAAGTAAATAAGCTACTAGAAAAGTAAATAGACGACAATCGTTGGATCAAATAATTGGACGAAGGGGATGAATTGCGTGGTCGTCCATCCCTTCGCCCTTAGTATAATATACTTAATAAGAAACATGAAAAATGTTTTATTTAGGATTTTTTTTAAGTAGAGGGACATAGCTATTAATGATGGGAACGACTGTTGACCGGTCGGGATTAGGGTACTGCAGTCTACAGTTACACTGAGATATGGCCAATTTTTGTGATCTTGTTAATGTTATGACGATTTCTGTCTGCCTGTTCTTGACAGGATTTGATCAATATTCGACGGAGAACCAACTTTGAGTCGAATATTGGTCAGATTGATTAATTTATACGATAATTATTTATCTTCTAGTCCAATTATACGCACGACTTTACATAAAATAACCCAAATTCCAACTATAAAGGAAAATTCCATGTACTTACAAACAAAATCAGTTGTAGTATCTTATCGAGTTTTGTTTTTCTTTATCTCGACCAATCACGTAAATAGAAACGTGCTTATAATTGTTATTCCGATTATTTAATTACCTGCCTTTTAAATAAGGTATATAAATTGAGGAAGTAACAGAAACCAAATCACTAGGTGTCCTGCCACTTCGTCTTGGACCAAGAAGCCAAGGTCTTTTAGGTCACAGGTGCATTAGAATTCCAACGGCAACCATCTCCGGCAATCTCCAAGGTTGTTTCCATATGGCTGTTCTGGATTCTTGTCATGAATTGTCGAAACCAGACGTTCAAATCCTCACTTCCGGTGGCCTAATCCCGGCTCACTAACAAGACCACCAGAGAGTCCCTCCAATGGCCAACCCTAGGTTTCTCCAACGATGTGTGTTCTGTGCTTTGGACGATTGGTTCCTTTCTCCACTTGGGCTTCATGCTGGAATTGGGCTGAGACAAGAATTTGGGTTACATGATAATATTACCTTCATTTTTATCTTTGGTCCAATCCACGACATACCCACTTGTCTTTTTATTTTTCCTTTTCTCTTATTTCTTTCTTTACATTAACAGAAAGTTGTTACTCTGTTATAGTTTCGTTACACTCAGATTTCACATGTATCAACCTATATATGGGCAATGAACGAATCAATAAAGTTTAAGCCATTTTTCTCCTCATTGCCTTTTTTCTGTCATGGTATCAGAGCGATTGTGGTGCTCTGCTCCTTTTTGGCTTCCCCTTCTTTTTCCTTAGTCATTAGTCTGTCTCTTTTTGCTTCTCCTTTGCCGATCTTTTTTTCTTCTTTCTTCTTTCTCTATCAATCATGTCAGGCCCCTCATATGCCCATGTCACTGCAAACCAAAATCAAAACAATTTCAGATCAGAAGATCATCCAGCCAGTCCCTATTATCTACATCCTAATGAAAACCCCTCTCTGATTCTTGTATCCTCCCCTCTCACTGGTACAAATTATCATCCATGGGCAAGATCCATGTGAATGGCCCTTCTATCCAAAAACAAGTTAAAATTCATTAATGGTACCATACTAATGCGAGACAAGGACGATCCCTCATTTGTATATTGGGAAAGATGCAACACAATGATCCTATCTTGGCTCTTAAGATCAGTATCTGAATCCATAGCACAAAGTGTGATATTGTTTAATTCAGCATTAGATGTTTGGAAGGACCTAGAAGGACGTTTTTCTCAAGCTGACTCTTTCAGAATTTCAGATCTACAAGAGGAGATTTATGGTTTCCGACAAGGAACTCTTTCAGTCTCAGATTATTACAGTCACTTAAAGATGCTTTGGGATGAATTCTTCAACCTCAGACCTCTACCTAAATGCAATTGTCAACCACAATGTTTATGCACACTCTTAGCTACTATCAAATCCTATCAAGATGGTGATTGTGTCATCAGATTTCTTAGAGGTTTGAATGAATCTTTTTCAACTGTTAAATCTCATATCATGCTTATGGACCCCTTACCTAACATTAAGAAAGTTTTTTCCATGGTTGCTCAACATGAAAGACAACAGAATCTCACTCTCCAGCAATCCCTTTCCTCACCATCTATTGAACCTCAAGCATTCTACACTAAGTCTGACCCCAAGAGATCTTCCTATCCCACTAAAAAACCTATTTGTTCTTTTGGTGGCAACAGTGGTCACATTGAAGCTAAATGCTATCGCAAACATGGCTACCCACCCAATTTTTCTCAAACTCCCAGAAATTCCTATTCCACTAATGATCACATTCGGCCCAAATTCAAAGCTATTAATCAAGTTGATACTAACCTTGACACTATTGCAGCAGATTTTTCTGATCCTCCAGTCTTAGATCAGTCTCCAGATTCTTCAAGCTTCCATCTCAATGCAGAACAATATTCTCAGCTACTTCAACTCCTGCATCGAGAAGGTGATACCAAAACCAAAAACATCAGCACTTCTCATATCAACACACTTGCTAGCACTAACCAAGGTAATTCCAGTCCAATATTACCTTCTGTTTTACGGTCCTCCACTTGGCTTCTTGATTCCGGAGCCACAGACCACATTGTTTGTTCCCTTTCTCTTTTCTCTACCTGCAGGAAAGTAGATCATTTAACAGTTAGATTACCAAATAATGCCCTTGTTTCAGTAACACACATTGGGACTGTTCACATTTCCTCTCTCACTCTCACAAATGTTCTTTTTGTGCCTATTTTCTCTTTCAATCTTATTTCCATCAGTAAACTCACTGTAGATTCCAATTGTCGACTAACCTTTTTCTCTGACTTTTGTCAAATTCAGGACACCAAATCACTGAAGATGATTGGTTTTGCTAGGCAAGTCAATGGTTTATATCACCTCACTCCATCTTCCCCAGATTCCTCCTCTCTTCTATGTACTGCCTCCACACACCAAGACAACTTATGGCACAAAAGACTAGGACACTTCTCTAATCAAAGACTACAAACTTTCTCTACATATGATTCCACTGTTACTTTTCAATTCATTGAACAATGTGATGTCTGCCATTTTGCTAAACAAAAGAAGTTACCATTCTCTACTAGTTTGTCCATTCCTAAGTCTTGCTTTGATCTTATTCATGTTGATATATGGGGTCCTTACCATACACCATCTGCTCTAGGCTATAAATTCTTTCTTACCATTGTGGATGACCATAGTAGAATGACTTGGGTTTACATGATGAAACACAAATTAGAAACTAGAAACTTACTTAAAGGATTTTGTGCCTACGTTGAAAGACAATTTGGTCAACAAATAAAAAAACTTCGAAGTGATAATGGCCTAGAGTTTGCAATGACAGATTATTACAATGAAAAGGGCATTTTACATGAAACTACTTGTGTTGAAACATCATAGCAAAATGGCAGGGCTGAAAGGAAACATCAGCACATTCTCAACGTTGCAAGGGCTTTGAAAATTCAAGCTAACCTACCCACTAAATTCTGGTCTGATTGTATCCTACATGCTGTCTATCTCAGTAACAGAGTCCCCTCTCCTCTCTTATCCCACAAATCCCCATATTCTATTCTTTTTGGCACTCACCCTAACCTTGCCCCCTTAAAGGTTTTTAACTGCCTCTGTTTTGCTTCCACTCTCAAAGCAAATAGAGGTAAATTCGATACTAGACCTAGAAAATGTGTGTTTCTTGGTTTCTCTTCAGGCACTAAAAGTTACAAACTATTTGATCTCACTGATCAAACTTTTCTTCTATCTAGAGATGTCATTTTTTATGAACATCTTTTTCCCTTTCTTCCCTCCCCCGACCCCTCCTTCTCTTCTTCTCCTATATTACCTACGCCCACCTCTCCACCCTCTGATGTTTACCTTCCCCCCTCTTTGCCTCCAACTACCCTTTCTTCTCCTTCTCCTCCACCTCCCCCTCCCACATTGCGTCGGTCCACCAGACATTCTAAACCCCCTACTTACCTTGCGGACTATGACTGTCCTTCCTTACCACTTACCTCTCCCCATCATCTTTCTTCTGTTCTTTCCTATGCAAACCTCTCTCCTCACCACCAGGTCTATTCCACTACACTCACATCTTTTACAGAACCTAAAACTTATCAGCAGGCAATCATTCATCCAGAATGGCGAGAAGCAATACAGGCAGAACTCAAAGCTTTATAGGATAATAACACATGGGAGCTTACCTTCTTACCTCGACATAAACGCCCAGTTGATTGCAAATGGGTTCACAAATACAAGTTTAATGCTGATGGCAGTCTTCAACGATGCAAGAGCAGACTCGTCGCCAAAGGCTTCACTCAGCAGGAGGGCTTGGATTATACTGACACTTTCTCCCCTGTTGTTAAGATCACCACCATCCGTGTTCTCCTGGCTCTGGTAGCTTCAACAAATTTACACTTACACCAATTAGACATTAATAACGCATTTTTACATGGTGACCTACATGAAGACGTGTACATGAAACCACCAGAAGGTCTTGACTTACCTCATCCAGACATGGTATGTCATCTGAAGAAGAGCATCTATGGCCTCAAACAAGCTAGCAGGCAGTGGCACTCCAAACTCACTTCTGCTTTGCTCTCCAATGGCTTCACTCAGTCCACTTCCGATCCCTCCATGTTCAAAAAAAGGCAACACTCTAACTTCATTTTTCTTCTTGTATATGTTGATGATGTTCTTCTGTGCAGCAACTCCCTTGAGCTCATCCAATCCACAAAGACGTTCCTCGATGTCACCTTCAAGATCAAAGACTTGGGACCCGCCAAGTATTTCTTAGGTCTTGAATTGGCCCGCTCTTCATCTGGCATTAACCTGTGTCAACACAGATATGTTATCGATCTTCTTCGGGACACCGGATTTCTACATGCAAAGCCAGCACCCACTCCAATGGTTCAAACTGCACGGCTTACCGTTGCTGGTGAACCCCTTCCCGACGTCACCTCCTACCATTGTTTAATTAGGAAGCTCATCTGCTTGACCATCACATGGCCTGACATCTGCTTCGCCGTCCAACAGCTGTCGCAATTTCTTTCTCAGTCCATGGTGTTGCATTTCCGGGCTGCCCACCGCGTCCTCCGCTACCTTAAAGGCTCCCCGGGTCAAGGCATTCTCTTCCGCAACCACTCTCCACTTCAGCTTCGTGCCTTTTCTGACTCGGATTGGGGAACTTGTCCCGACTCCCGCAAGTCTATCACCGGTTTTTGCGTGTTCCTAGGCGATTCACTCATCTCCTGGAAGACGAAGAAACAACCCACCGTCTCTCGAAGTTCTTCCAAGGCTGAGTATCGCGCCCTTGCCACCACCGCCTGTGAACTACAGTGGCTCTCCTATCTCCTCTCCGATCTTGACGTCTCTCACCCGCAGCCCGCCTACCTGTATTGCGACAATAAATCAGCTATTCATATTGCTGAAAATCCCATCTTCCATGAGAGAACGAAACATATAGAGATCGACTGTCACCTGGTTCGTGAACGCATTCAGTCTGGCCTTCTCCATCTCCTTCCCGTCACTTCTTGCGGACAGCTTGCTGACATCTTCACGAAGGCTCTCCCTCCGTCGTCTTTCGACACCCTTAAGCTCAAGCTGGGCGCTTTACACGATGTCTACCGCCCAGCTTGCGGCGGCGTAACAAGACCACCAGAGAGTCCCTCCAATGGCCAACCCTAGGTTTCTCCAACGATGTGTGTTCTGTGCTTTGGACGATTGGTTCCTTTCTCCACCTGGGCTTCATGCTGGAATTGGGCTGAGACAAGAATTTGGGTTACATGATAATATTACCTTCTTTTTTATCTTTGGTCCAATCCACGACATACCCACTTGTCTTTTATTTTTCCTTTTCTCTTATTTCTTTCTTTACATTGACAGAAAGTTGTTACTCTGTTATAGTTTCGTTACACTCAGATTTCACATGTATCAGCCTATATATGGGCAATGAACGAATCAATAAAGTTTAAGCCATTTTTCTCCTCGTTGCCTTTTTTCTGTCAGTTCGATCATGGTACTTCCTCGACCAACAATAATGTTCTTCATGTTCTGTCTTTATTTTTTATAAAGGTTTGTGTTACACAAACTCTTTTGTAGAAAATTTAACATTCTTGTTTGCTTCCATTTTATGTCGCAGAAATCAACGTCTCCGGTACTTAAAAGCACGATCGAGGCCTTACACAAGCACCGCAGCTCCTGGGCAATAATTCCCATTTTCGGCGTATCGTGTGACGCCGTCGAAGCTTTTCTCCGATTCCTCTACTCCTCAAGGTTTGTTTTCGTTATAACTGGAGGACTTGAACTCAAAGATATATAGACGTTTATTCTACGTTACAATTCGGAGAATGACCACGACACTCTTGGTGCAGGTGCACGTATGAAGAGTTGAACAAGTTTGGAATCCATCTACTGGCATTGTCCCATGTTTACTTAGTCCTACAGCTGAAGCAGATGGCGGTCAACGTCGTTGGTCAATTCTTGGTGATCGAGAATGTGGTCGACGTGCTTCAATAGGCAAAGCTATGTGATGCACCTGATCTTTACCTTAAATGTATGAAATATATCTCCAACCATTTCAAGGCTGTAGAAACAACCGAAGGTTGGAAAGTCATGCAAGGTCATGATCCTTGGCTTGAGCTCGACATCCTCCAATTCATGGACGATGTTGAATCAGTAAGTTTCTTGATGAAGTTCTTGACAATTTCTTCCACAAGCCTATAATTGTCCAATATTAATGTGTTCTATGGTATGGTACTCTACGCAGAGAAGAAAAAAGGCAAGAAAACAAAGAGAAGCAGAGACAGCGTATATGGTGCTAAGTGAGGCAATGGAATGTTTGGGGCATGTATGGACTGAAGGGTGCACGGGCGTCGACCCACACGACAAGCCGTTTAACGGTGGAAGGACCCCTTGCCTCAAATTCTCCGCTTGTGAAGGTGTTCAGCTTCTGATCAAGCATTTCGCCACGTGTAAAAAGAAGGTTAATGGGGGCTGTACACGTTGCAAGAGAATGTGGCAGCGTCTAAGACTTCATTCCTCCATCTGTGACAAAGTTGAATCCTGTAAAGTTCCTCTTTGCAGGTAAACCTCGAATACCATGAGCTATAATTGCGTACACTAATCTACTAAACTTTAATTGTTCTTTAGTCCATAATTAACCAGTTTAATTGAGAAATAAATCCTTGCCAAGCAAAAATTATAACATTATGCAATATTATATCCATCAAACCTGTCTTCGAATCCATTCCGAGTGTATTCATGGTTTACTCTATTCAACTGCTTTGTATGAGGTGATCATTGCCACACATTTTGGCTGATCCTGTTTTGAACTTTGTGATTGTGCAGGCAACTGAAAATGAAAATGGAACAAAAGAAAAGGGGTGATAATACTTTGTGGACAACTTTGGTGAAGAAGGTGGTTTCTGCAAAAGCCATGTCTTCTCTGTCCCTCATCAAGAGTAAGGCACAAGAGGACAACTACTGAATATATAACATTCTGTACCGATCTATGTCTGAATATTTATGCTTCAGACACGTTATCTGCTATGTAAAAAGTGTTGATCGTGTCACAAATTATGTTGTTGCCTGCTGCAATGTAAATACGTGTTGTATCCATGCAAACTGGTGAGACACAATTCAGTTTGGCGATTAATGAAAAGCTCTCTTCATCTCTCTCCCCTCTTCAGTTTTTTTTGGAAAAATTAAAGGAATTGTTACTATAGTTAAAACTATATCTACATTAAAAGGAGTTCAAGGCATTAAGCCTACTATCATATTTACAATATGAACAAAACAACTCCCTACATAAGTCAATATATCTGCCTGGAAGATAGCTCACAAAAAGAACCACTAAAGATGCCGTTTATACTTCACGACTCAGCTTGCCCGAGAATTGGCCTCCTCTAGTAAAGCTCCTTCGTTGAGCCCTTTCTCTCTTCATCATCTCTTGCCTCTCTATTTTCATAGTAGCTTGCACCAGTTGATGGTAATTTACTTGCTGCAGTAGAGTGAATGCTACAAGATGCTCCTTAATCGAATCATTCAAACCGTCCTCGAATTGATGACATTGAAACTCCTCAGTAAGTACAGTTTTAGGTACATACTTGCTGAGCCTGTTAAATTCTCTGTCGTACTCAGCAACAGACAGATTCCGCTGTTTCAGGTTTAGACATTGCTTCCACTTCTCCTTTTTATAAGACTCCGTAACATACTTCACTTTGAACTCTTGGGTGAAGAAATTCGAAGTCAGAGGCACCAGTAGTTGAGGATTTCTCAAAATGAACTTCCACCACTCATAAGTTGCTCCTTGAAGAAGAGAGACAGAACAGTGTACCATCTGATCTAGCGGACAATTGATTTCATCTAATACCCTCTTTACTTTCTTTATCCAGAACTTAGCCCTTTCAGATTCTTCCAATGATGTTCCTGAAAATTCCTTAGCTCCATACTTTCGCAGCTGATCAATCGGAGTCTTGGGTGCAGTCATACGGTGTAGTAATGTCATTATGTCCTGTGACAACTTCACTAAAGCCTCTCCCTGAGCTGAAGGATGAGGTGGCACCTCAGCTTCCCCTCGATTGACCGCAGAGGGTCCAGACATTGATGGACGAGATCTTTCAGGATTATTGCTCTCAGCAATCTCGTCAATGGCTTCGTGAGATCTTTCCATCTTTAATTCTATAACCAAAACATGGGATAAACCGCATTAGGCCAAAACACATTTGTTTTTTAGACTAAAATATAAGCCGTAATTGAGCGCTGGTTAAACCAGAATCGCCTAAACCAGGCTCTGATACCAAATAATGTAACACCCAAATATACCCTAGAAGGATATGCGGATGTTACCTAAGATGGGTCTTAAACATATCGAAACAATACAAAGCGTTACCATAATTCAAACAACCAATTATTTCTTTTTCATGCATAGTCGACTTTAAACAAAATTTAACTGCACACTGGATTTGTTCGATACATGCTTCGTTTAACTAGCACACTGGATTTGTTCGATACATGCTTCAATTACAACACCATTTTGATTTAAAATTATTACAATATTTACAAACTTTTAACAAAATACATCATGTCTCATATTATTACATACAACCCAAACATACATTCCCAAAACAAAACACATTCTTTGTGGCCACTGCGGTTGTCTTTATCCCAGTCTCAAGTCTTCCTATCATAACATACACAGGGATAAAACCACCATGCTAACCATATAACTTAGTGGGGAATAAACTAAACAGGATATAAGTTGACAATTGTTTCGCATAGTCATCCAAACATTCACGTATTCCAAAATCACATCAGATAATAAACAGTATTTACTCATCCATTACCAAACCAAACCAAAATACCATAAATCTTAAAACAAAACAGAGCATATAACACAATAGAAAACAAGTTATTTTGTTAATCCTCTATTTAGAAGTGGATAACGGAACTAATACAGGAGAGACCATGATTGGTATCACAGAACAGGATAGACTTATGTCTCAATAACAGGAGACACCAAAGTGTCAGTAACAGGAGACACCGAAGTGTTAGAAACAGGAGGCAACAAAGTGTCACAGGAGCAGCTATAGACCCTTCTAGGCATGCCTATTTACCCACATCTAGGACTTATAGTTTTAAAACAAAAAGGGTTCTTTTCAAAATTCTCATACAAGGAACATATTGCAACACATACCACTTTATTCCATTTTGTACAACTTGACATCTTCATTAATTTTCAAACAAGCCAACATGTCGTACAATTAAAAGTGTGCACAATAATGCATCAATAGAGATATTAAGTCTTCACAAATTGTGTATATTCACACAAATAGAGAGCACTTCCAATACCGTCCCAACTATCAAACTCTTCGGACAATTGATGGTCCGGAATTATCACAACATTATTGCAGCAATTACCAATTCACATCCATCCATATTCAATTCATAATACATAAGCCTTTGGAACTCATTCATTCATGATCATACCAAGCAATTCAAAATTGTACACCATACATACTTTAGATTATCATCTCAATTAATCATGAATAATTAAACTAATTATTACTCAGTTAACCTTATACAATCATCAATTGTACAAAATCACATTTTCTTCACCTTCCTAAACATTTCCCACAATTGTGGGAAAAGGGACCCGAAACCTCCAAACAACAGTTTTCACAGGACAAATTTTTGGATTAGTTTTTGTATGACCATTATGACATAGAAATTGACGTTTTTAGACAATATATTCTTCTAAAAAATGTTCCTCTATGTCTTAATTTTCAAAAGAAACAAAAATAATTTAATTTGGTTTATTATTCTATAAGTTATACTCAAAATACTACAGACTGTGCATGTGCCAAATTTTGACCCAAGCATGATTGTGCCTGTGCACTCAAACTTGTAAAACTCATATCTCTCAATTCTGATATCCAAAAATTACAAACTTTATACCAATAGAAAGCTAGGAGGATAATCTATAACTTTTATGAAGAAAACTTTGTCTAATGCAGCTTAAATCAATACAGTTTATTCGATAAAGACATGACACGATTTCTGTCAGTTATAATGCTACAACCTATGTCAGAACTCAACTTTAAGCTAAATTTCGAAACCCTTAGTGACAGAAATTAAATTCGACTTCTTCATAAAAGTTGTAGATAAATGTATTTAGTTTCCTAAGGATTTAAAACCATCCTATTTTGATGTCTAGAGGTCAAGATATGGCTAATATACCGATACCTATTCCGTAGAACCACCCCTTCTAACAAGTATCCAGCAAGTATCAAGTTTTTAACCTCAATTCTTTCTTAGTTCAGTACACATATTATCCACTTCAAGCATCAACCAGTACATATTCTAGCCTAATATCAAGTTTAGTATTCCCTTACCTCTTTAATTTCGAATTCCAACTCCAAAAAAACAAGCCAAACTAGTCTTCCAAGCAAGCAAACACAATTCCA
>JAOSBN010000006.1:37529463-37551256 GCA_027563595.1 Erythroxylum suave | reverse complement strand
TTATTACTTGATTCATTAGATTATGAACTGTCTCTACAAGTTATTAGCTTGTTAGAAAATTCACATCGTACTTTGTTCGTAAGTGTAGCCATTTGGAATTTGTGGTTAGTAGATATTGATATGGTAATAATTTTATTGTAGGATTGATATTACTAACATATGATAGCATGTATTATATATATATATAGAGGTTACATTTTAACTGTATCATCAAATTTATTACTTGATTCATTAGATTATGAACTGTCTCTACAAGTTATTAGCTTGTTAGAAAATTCACATCGTACTTTGTTGGTAACTGTAGCCATTACCCATTTTTTATTCCAGGGTTTCCCTGAATTTGAAAGTTATCACTTAGTAAGTTTCTATACCAAGGCTCAATCCAATTAAATTCGTAGCGTCTACCAATTTCACCATATCCCCTCTTCTTTTAGTTGACCTGTGCCTATTTGAACAGCCTCAGTTAATCCTGTCTTTCTTTGATAAGAATCAATACGATCTTTATAAGGTTAAAAATAATTCAAATAAATATAATTAAATGTAAAATGTCTAATTAAATGTAAAATGAAATGGAATGTGAAAAGCCAACAATTCTAAAAAAATAATTCAAAATTTTGATAAAATATAAATAATTCAAAATTCAAAATTCTGAATTATTTTCATTATTTTACAATAAATTATTATATTTAGATAATTATTATATATAAATTGAAGTCCTTTCATTGATTCCTCCTAAATTGGATTGACTTATCCTAAAGATTTCATTTTAATTGGAATTTGGTTATTCACCATATACGAGAATCCCCACTAAGCATCCATGGCTGAATGGTTAAAGCGCCCAACTCATAATTGGCGAATTCGTAGGTTCAATTCCTACTGGATGCACGCCAATGGAACCTTCCAATAAGTCTACTGGAATTGACTCTGTATCAACGGAATCTCATCATCACGAATGGTTATCTTGATTCATTAGAAATTGGCCAAGTAAGGAAATTTTTCGTTGAGTTATGTACCTATTTAAAAACGAATAAACAGCAGTTCCAAGAAATCATATCTTCTACCAAAATATTTATTGAAGAAGCGGAAGCCCTTCTGAAAGAAAGTATTCAGGAACAGATGGAATGTTTTCTACTTCAGGAGCAAGTATAAAGAAATGGGTTCCTCTGAATCTAGATAGTTTAGTGGTAAAAGTGCAATTCGTTCTAGTATCCCTAATAGTTAAGGGATCCCTCGGATCATATTCTGATCAAAACTTTATTTCTTAAAAGGATTAGATTAACTCTTTTCCCTCTCAATGTAAAATTCGAGAAAGAATAGATATTCTCGTGATTTGTATCTAAGCGTTACTTAGAAATTGGAAAATTGGATTATTAGATTATGAAACACAATTTTTTTAAAAATTGGAACAAGACTTCCCAATTGAATGAGTATGAGTAAATGATCTATGAATATGATAAATATAGAAAATTTTTGTGTGTTCTCCATTACTTGTGTGAATAAGGCCTATATTATATAGTATATAACTTCGATCATAGGGATCGATTTCTAGTCGCATAGCTTCAGTGGATGCCTCTTGTTCCTGTTTAGTCCCCTTCGTTCCGGAAGTTGTTTATATTTCTACATCTGTTTTTTCCTCCCTTTCTTCCGTTTCTGAGGTTTCTTGCAGTTTTTTAGTAAAAATGGGTAACGGTATTCTACTTAAAGAGTGGACACAGGTAATAAATAAGAGAATACCAAAAATTTGAGCCATAGATTTTCTCAATTCTAACACAAGGAACTTATTCGATCGAATAAGTACATTAGATCTAATAGAATAATAAAAAAATTAGTTAAAAGATATCCTATAATTTCAATTAGGAATTTGTTTAGCCCCTCAGGAGTAGCCCTTCCAATTGAAAATTTTTCTTCATTTTACTATTTAATAACTCATAATCAGATTTCGGTAACAAAATATTTGATACTTGACAATTTAAAACATACTTTTCAAGTAATTAAATATTTTTTAATGGATGAAAATGGGAACATTGTTAATCCCCATCCATGTAGCATTTTGAATCCATTCAATTTGACTTGGTATTTTCTCCATCATAATTATTGTGAAGAAAGATTCACAATGATGTTTTGATTGATAAAATACTTATTGTAACAGCCCAGACCACCCGCCCATAGATATTGTCCGGTTTGAGTTTTGGGCCTATCCCAAACCCTCACAGTTTTGCTCTTCCCAACCCAGCTGAGAAAATGTGTTTTGTGATGGAGAGGTATCCATACCCTTATAAGGCATACTTTGTTCTCCTCTCCAACCAATATGGGATTTTCATAATCCACCCACCTTTGGGCCCAACGTCCTCGCTGGCCATCCCCCTTTGGGCCCAGCTTCCTTGCTGGCACAATGGGTCAGGAATCGGCTCTGATATCATTTGTAACAGTCCAGACCACCTGCCCATAGATATTGTCCGCTTTGGGCTTTGAGCCCAGTCCAAACCTTCATGGTTTTGCTCTTCCCAGTCCAATCGAAAAAATGCATCTATGGGGTAGATGTATCTATACCCTTATAAGGCATACTTCATTCTCCTCTTCAACCAATACGGGATTCTCACAATCCACCCACCTTTGGGCCCAATGTTCTCGTTAGCCACCCCTTTTGGGCCCGACGTCCTTGCTGACACAATAGTTCGAGAATTGGCTCTGATATCATTTGTAATAGCTTAGACCACCCGCTCACAGATATTATCTGCTTTAGGCTTTAGACCTAACCCAAACCCTCACAGTTTTGCTCTTTCCAGCCCAACCGGGAAAACGTATTTATGGGGGAGAGGTATCCATACCCTTATAAAGCATATTTCATTCTCCTCTTCAACTGATGTGGGACTCTCACACTTATAGTTATGGATTATAATTATATATTTTGTATTTTTTGAAGTAGATTGGAGATTTGGATCAAAATGTGCTTGAATGTAGAGATTTAGTGAAAAAAGCAATAAGGACGTAAAGTTTGGAAACTAATGAAAGTTTATAAAACGTATTAATTTTTGTTTTGATAAGATAATCTTAATGGAGGTGATCAGATCGTTTATATTTTATTTTGATTTTATCTTTTATCTCTTCTTTAAGGAAAATTAGAGGGAGTTTTGAAATTATATAGAGGATTGATATGCAAAAGAGTCACCTCGTCTCCTCTCTTCTTAGTTCATTTTTACTTTTCTTTTATATTGTCTTTTAGAGCTATGCGCAATTCAATTCTATTCTTCTAGCCAAAGATTAATTGAAGTTTGATTTTTTAACAGATATGAGATCTAATTGTTTTTCTTTACTTTTTTGTTCTTTAATATTTCTATATCTTTTGATATTACTAATATTATATCAAAATAATATATTATTAATTGAAATGATTAAATTTGTATTTTTTGATTATTCTAATGCTTAATGGTAAAATAACAAAGCTCAATATATGATATGACTCATGTTATGTGAATATAAAATTTAGTCTAAATAAATTGAACTTGTGTTTATTAGCTAGAATTGGTGGTCTCTCTAATTTTTAATGTTATTAGTAGATTAAATCCTAAAAGCTTGTTTAGGTTTACTTTTTGATAAAGGAATTAATCAAAGAGCATTTTTTGGTTAATGGAAAATTAAGGAGAGATATATTATTAGGGCTTCTTAATAATATTAACCATTTTATTAAGAAACAGAAGGGTTTATCTTTGCAGCTATGATCATTCAAAGAATCAAAACTGAAATTATATCATGGGCTAGATGTTCAATGTTATTTGATTTTATTAAATTGTGTTCTCAATTTATTTTATGTCTTTTCTTTTAATCTATTTCAATTTTCATCCTAAGACCCCCTTTCTTAATTTTATTTTGTTAACTTTGCAAAGGATAAGCTTTATTAGTCTAGTTGATTCAACTCTGCTCATTGCTATACACAATTAATTTGTTATTAGAAATATGGAATAAAGTGAAATGATTTTAAAATCCTTAATGAATATCATAAAAGATTCAAGTAATTTTATGCCAGCTTGCCTTGATATTGAATTTTTATATAACTCCTCATTTAACATTTTAATGAAAGATTCTTATTTATGGAAAGAAGGATGATGGATGCAACTAGAGGAGGTATCATAATGAATAAAACTCCTTAAGCTGCTAGAGAATTAATATCTACTATAGTTGTAGATCCTTAACAATTTGGCTTTAAACGAGACTCGCATTCAAGACGAGTAAATGAGGTAAATATGTTTTATCTTGAACAACAATTTCTAATTTAACCTCTGTTATTCAATAGATGGCTATGAGAAAGGTGTAACAAGTCAACAATTGTGGGATTTATGTTGCTCCTAACTACCTAACTTATATGTAACTATCACTTTAAAATGATGCCTAAGAGCATACTAATGGGATTAGATGATTTTTGGGTCCACCAAATAGGAAATATGATTCTTATTCCAACATTTATAATAAAAAATTAGGGGATCACCCCTACTTTAATTATGGATCAGGGTTACCAATTTTTCAAAATTTATCAACTGGTCCACCATAATAACCTACCTCAAAGTCAAGTATGCCTCTTGAAGATATGGTTAAAGCACTTGTTAATAAGTCTTAATAATTTCAACAGGAGACAAAATCAAGCATCCAAGATTTGGAAAATTAAATTAATCAACTAGCAACATTGAAGCACATTGACAATTCAAAACAAAATACAAGTGTAATTAACTTGCAAAGTGGAAAAGAGTTGAAGGAAAGATGTCTAGAAATAACTCATATTCATGCTTTAGAGGAGTAGACAACAAAGAAGTGCTAACTCCATAACAATAATCTGGTCATTCCAAAGTGGTCAATGATGAACAACCAAGAGCATTAGTGACTAAATGTCACTTCCTATAAAGATTTACCACATGTAAAAAAAAAGGAGAAGGAAAATGAAATTCATGATACCTTTCACAAGGTTGAGATAAACATTCCTTTACTCGTTGAAATAAAATAAGTACCTTGCCATGCAAAATTTGTCAAAGAATTATGCATTAATAAAGGCAAATTGAAAGGTAATGAAATGGTAAATATGAGGAGAATGTGCCAACAATTCTCTAAAGGAAACTACCCCTTAAATACAAAGACTCAGGTACATTCACTACCCCATGTATGATTGGCAATGTTGGAATTAAGAAAGTTATGCATGATGTGGGTGCTTTAATTAATGTAACGAAATTGTCTATATATAAATCTTTAAATGTTAGTCCACTGAAAAAGATAGATTTAGTTGCTCAACTTACTAATAAATTTGTTGTATACCCTATGAAAGTCTTAGAGGATGTTTTACTGTAAGTCAATGAATTGATTTTTCTTACTAATTTTTATGTACTTAATATGAAAGAAGATAATTCTCCTGACTCTACATTTGTTTTACTAAGGAGGTTGTTCCTTAAGACATATAGAATGAAGATTGATCTACATATTGGTGCACTTACCATAGAATTCAATGGAGAAATCTTCAAATTTAATATTTATGATGCCATAAGACACCTTAGTGATGTGTCATATGTCTCTATTATAGATATTATTGATCATTTAGTGTAGTAATTATTTGTGTTAGATGATAGGAACAATCCAAAGGTCACACTTGGCAATAACCTTGCACTAAAAAAATTACAGAATTTGAAGAACCTATCTTGTAATGCCTAAATTTTGAAATATGAAGAACCATAATGTGAAGTTAAAAACATTAAAGAAAGACACTAATTCAGAGGCAACCCAATATGGAACCTTTTTAGCAATTTTTATTTTTATTTTATTTTTAGTATTTTTCACAACTTATAATACTTTATTTTGTTATAAGAGTAGAGAACTTCCTTAGTAGAGCATGGCCACACTTCATAGATTCAATATTAAAAGAAAGGAACAAAACATTTAAAAGTGTTCCCTGAATAAGGCATTCTCGTAACTTATTTTCACTTCGCATGGCAAAACATGTAGAAGTAATCCTAAAATAAAATGTGCCCATGGCTTATTTTCACCCTTCATAAATTTAAGGGACAAAACATTGAGATGCACTCTTTCAATATAGCATGCCTATGTCTTACAATCAGACTACTTTTGATTCTAGAGCACATAAATTCGAGTCTTTCTTAAAAATACTCAAATCTTTTAAAGAAAATTTCCACTTACTCTTATACTTTTATTTTTATTGAAATTGATGAGTATTGGTTTTGATACATTGAGTATAATGTATGAAAAAAGTATGGGGGAGGATAGTTTAGTGTTTAGCCTCATTTGATGATTTTGCTTTTGTTTTATGATTTTGGCTAAATTTTTGCAAAAAAAACTTTTGTCAAACTTGTTTTAGTTTTTTTAATTAACTTGTCTCTATTGAGTTCTCATTTGTTTTGAAATTTTTATTTAAATGACATCAATTGTCATAAATCATTTATTTAGATTGAACTGCAATAGAGAGATTATCATGAATGGTTAAGTTTTCACCTATTATTTTTGATGATTGATTTGAATGAAAGGAGCAAAAGGATCTAACACATTAATTTTTATTGTGAGTTTTTGAGCCGATGGGCATTTATTATTTTGTGATCAATTGTCTAAATTAAGCAATTATCACGTACTTTGACTTTTATAAAACTTGTTTTCGTTATGTATGTTGAGACCAAATAGTAAGATTAGATATATTAAAAAGATAAGGGTGGTTGAATTAACCATTTTGAAATCTTAAATAGCCACCTAGATTATATCTTTCTTAGTTAACCAATTTGAACCTTATCCTTCTTTTTCCTGCAAATGAACCACAATATAAACCACACTTACCTTTTTTTTTACTGATTTTCCTTAATCTTGGACCCTTCGTTGAAGGACTATACGAGCCTTTTGTATGAGATTTAAAACAACATTAAGAAAATTGTGTTGAAGTGATTTAAGTTGCATTTTCTTGGTTCCATCTCGATATGTGTGTGTGTGTAAGTTAAAAAATAAAAATAAAGAAAAAGAAATGAAAATAAAATGAAAAGAGAAATAAAGAGGAAGGGATGAGAAAAATCTTATATGATCATAGTTAAGTGGCTTGGATCAAGAGAATTATGGAACTTTTTTAGTTGAAAGTCGTGGAAATAAGTTTGTATATTTCCTTTAAATTGGTAAACCTAAAAGTTTCCTTTTTTTTTTTTTTAGACCTTGCTTAAACCTTATTGTATCAATTTCAAAGATCCTTGAATTTTTGTATTTAGTTCGATATACAATAGCAGCGATGTGATGTATAAGCAAGTATGTGCTAAGAGTTTTACTATACATGAGAGATTATTAATACTCTTGAGTTTATAGAGTAAAACCAATAAGAGGGTATTGATTCATGTTGCATTTGGTTTCAAAAAGATTGTTAGGATGATTGCTTACCTGTGTAGTTTGTGAGAACTTATATTATGAATTTCTTATTCCTATTGTGTTTTGGTTTAGATTAATGAGATGTGGTGACCAAGGTTTTGAAGGGATGAGTGAAGAAGTGATGAAGAAGGATATGAAGGGAGGTTTATGTTTGTTCTTCTTTTTATCCCTTATTTTTAGGAAGATTGGATAGTATTTTGAAATTATACAAAGGATAGAAGTGCAAGAGCAACCATTTTATCTCCTCTCCTCTTAGTTTATTTTTATTTTCTACATTTTTTATTTTTTTAAAGTTGTCTTTAAAAATCATGTGTAATTATCTTTTTCTTTCCAAAATTGAAGTTTGATTTTTCAAAATTTATGAGATCTAATTGTTTTTCTTTACTCATTTGTTCTTTAGTATTTATATATTTTCTGAGAATATTAGCATTATTGTTTTGTCTAATTGACAAATAAAGGTATATTGTTCAATTGTCAAAATAATACATTGTTAATTGGAAATGATTAAATTCATGATTATTTGATTGTTCTAATGCTTACTAGTTAACTAACAAAATTTAATATACGATATTTGACTTATGTTATATAGATATATATTCTAGCCTTAAAAAACTGAACTTGTATGTTTATTGGCTAGAATTTGATGGTCTCTCTAGTTTTTAATGTTCTCAATCCTAAGAACTTGTTTAAGGGTTTTTTGATAAAGGAACTAATCAAAGAAGTTTTTTGGTTAATGAGGAAGTAAAGAGAAATAGGATTTCAAGTGCGAGCATAACATGGTACAACTTTCCAATTTTTACGACGAGACCGCAACGTCAAGGCAGATCATCTCGCCAAACATGGATTTCAAGTGCGCCTCAGAGAGACCGAGATCTACCACAGAGTCCCAACGTTCATCTCTCAAGTAGCCGACGATAGGGAATCACAACGTACTCAGCGCAACACCCCCGTCCGCAGCGATGGCGCACAAACCGAGCTGCAGCATAGAGCACTCTGTCTGAGAGATGGGGAAGAACAACAATCGCGACACCCGAGACTTGGAGGCAATGTCTGTCTCCACCATTCCTATTAACCGCCCTAAATGAGAGACGTTTTTGTATTTTCAATTTGTAAATGACCTACTAGGTCCTCCGCAGTAATTAAAAAAAAAAGAGAAATAGGTTGTCATAGAGTGTTAACAACCACAACCAGTTTATTAAAAAACAGGTGAATTTATCTTTGCATCACAAATTAAAATACCAAAATTGAATTTATACCTTAGATATATTTTGATTGTTATTTGATTTACTAACTTATATTCTTGATTTGTTTTTTGTTTTACTTTGAATAATTTCATTTTTTATCTTAAAACTCTCCTTTTTAATTTAATTTTATTAATTTGATAAAGGAAATAAGTATTGCTCGAATTTGTGGATTCGATTTTGTTCATTGCTATATACAATTATTTTTTATTAGAATAGGATTTTACTTGTTATATTTCGCACACTCCAAAATACAACAACCATCGAAATTTTTAATAGATTTATTAGTTTCTCGAAGAGGAAATTGCACAAGTTCCTTTGGTGAAGAGACCATTATGTATGCAACTGTATCAGCAATATGCTGAACAATGTAACAGGAACAGGAAAACAAAGTCAAAGCTGAAGCTGGTACTATATAATCTTTAATCAATTGATTATTGTGAGTTTAGTTAGAGTTCATCCTTAAGAGAAGACGTAGGTCCTGTAGGATTGGATGAGGAAGTCTTGAGGGGATATGAAGCTTCCATTGCTATACCACAGAGCCCTTCCTTGTCAGAGATGCCTCTCTGCATCCTTATGTAGCCCTTCTCTCCCCATTCAGGACCCCAGGAATTCTTAACAATCCAGTATTTAGTTCCATCAACTGTTGTTCCATAACCTACCACTGCTACTCCGTGGTCCAGGTCTGTTCCACAACGTCCAGTGAAGACACCCTACGCAAATATTCAACCAAACTTACACAAGAAGACGTTCCTAGTTAATTAAAAATTCAATTTCCAGTTTATTTTGGAATGAATGAGATTATGATTTGCTTTATGTTGAACTTGGTTTATCAGTAATAATGAACAATGCCAATTTGCATAGATTTTCTAGTTACTGCAGCCTATTGGCGACTTCATACCTCTGAGTAGAACTGGAAATCTTCACCTCCAGCTTCTATAGCCACGGAAATCGGTTGGTTTGCTGCTGCTTTGAGTAATGCATTCTCATCATTAGCAGGCACATTCTCATGGCCGTCAATGGACACAGCTGGTGCATTCTCCTACGAAAAGATTGAAAATAGAGAAAGGTTTACTAAAGAAGTGACCATTACATAGTTTAATCTATAAATCAGGTTAGTGACAGAAAATGATAGGAAAGTGGTAATTATTTTACCAACCTTTGAAACATCACAGGATCCATCTTCAGCTGCATAAGGGTAAGCGGTCTCTGTTGTTAAACCACCCTTCTTTTTAATAAATTCAAATGCATAATCCATTAATCCTCCATTGCACCCTTGGTTTTCTGAGGTGTCACAGTCCACCAACTCTTGCTCCGACAAAGAAACCAACTTGTTTGTCTTAATCTGATTAATACCCTCCACGGCTACCACAGTTGAAAATGCCCAGCAACTACCTATATATATATATATTCATTTACAACGAAAAAAAGATTAATTGGATTCCAAGCAACAATGGAAACATATATTTATCTTATTTGTTTATTCATGGTATAAATCGATCTTCTCCATATATATAGATTTGATGTAAACTTGTGACATAGACATTACCACATTGGCCTTGGTCCTTAATAGGAGTGACAGCACCTTTCTTCCTCCAATCAACTGTCGGTGGGACTCTGCCCACGTTCTGATACATGAAGCTGCCATTGCCCCGAGGAACTCCTCGGAACATCCTGTGATGTTTAACCTTGGAGCTTGCGTATGTGTTCCTAAATTCATGGTTAGTCATGTCTGCGAACTTGTTCAACTTCAATTTATAGGGCTTGTCCATCTTGTTGGTCTTGTGAACATGTTTGACGTTTTCCTTGAACACTTGGAATCGCTTGTGTTTCTCATCAAGACTCCTAGACACAGTGTGGTGACTCCTCCACCTCTCATACAAATCCCATAGACTATCCTCAGACTCCAAATCCCTCTCATGGAAATCAAAACCTTTAGCTATTCCCATAACCAAACCCAGTGCGAGGAGCAGCAGCAAAATATTGTTCATCGCCATATTTTTTAAGGCACCAAGGTGTTTAAGATGAGAAATAGTTTAAGGAACCTTGAAAGCTATATATAGGGAAATCTGCTGAGAAAATAACAATCACTAAACCTGGAAATAAGAAACTACAAAACAAGAACAATGAATGGAGAAGTTACAGGTTCCTTGTGGGTATCAACAACGTCACAGAGATAGGATTTTCATTTTTATGGTGAAATCATCGGCTTATATCTGGCCAAGCAAGACCTTGTTATGGAAGTGTGTTTGGTTTATGTCCTAGAGAAAGGAAAAAAGGATTTATATATAAAAAAGGACTTGTATAATTCGCACTCTTTGATATCAGCAGTTAGGTGTAGAGGAGCTAAAGATAGAAAACTTGTGGGCAATGAAGACGATGGAGGATAAGCTTTACATGCAGAACACGCTATGATACCTTAAGATCTATGTGAAAGATAGCTAAAAACAGGGAATTATGGGAATGGTTACGTCCATGATGGCTTCGAGCTTGAGTTGGCACGATAGAATTGCAAGTGGGAAATAAAGTACATGTAACACGATAGAATTGCAAGTGGGAAATAAAGTACATGTAACATATATTTGCAACTGCTTTTGGCTTTAACTGAAACCAACCTTTGAACTCCTATTGGAGGAAAGTGATAAGAAGTTAAACATTGAAAAGCGCAGTTCTTGTGATTTTGGACCCACAAAGTATGGAACTTTGAATAGATACGGACATGCGTTCGTTGAAAGTAGTTTTGTGACAAATTTAACTGTTATAATATACAGCAGTTACCACGAAACCACGTTGTATACTTGTATTGAAGTTTCAGGTTCTTGAACTTAAAAAATGTTGGAAAGGAAGTTCTGGAAAAGGAATTATGGATCTTAAATTCCATGTTTGAAGAAATATTATCGAAAGTTAAAAGTTTTAATTTTCTTAATATATCCCTTCTTAAGGTTGCTAACTTAGAATTATTGGTTTCCAAATTATAGTAATGTGAACTCCAAAAGGCCTGATACCAGGTAGCAAGTTGTTACTTGCAGGAGTAGAATGGCGTGACGTACTGAGGGACTTGTCACTTCCAGGTTTACATGAACAAGAGTAAAGTACGAAGTGATTATCAATTTTCAAACAATTCTCATGCTCTGGATTATAGTAATTGAAGGCTGCTATAATAACATCGATTGGCAGTTTACATATGAGCATCAGGACAAGCAGGATCTGACATTTCATCGCCTGAAATAAGTAAGTGTATTGGATATTATTTGGAACATATCATACTTTTATAAATGATTTTTTCCATGAATATTAGAACGTTAAACCCTGTCAAGCTACAACTCTATTATCAGGAAACAGGTATTCAATACAGGCAGAAACTGAGACATACATGAAAATTAGCATTGGCCGTTTGTCATATATTAGCTTGCATAGAAGTGGAAACCTAGGGAGAACATACTTTCTGAAGCATTCTTATATTATTGCTTGAACTGATTCGCTTGATTCCAATTATAGATTTCTTCTTGTTAAAGCTATAGAAACCATTCTTACTAGACACCTCATGGACTGGGCAGGCAATTGACAAGAAAGAGCTGCTTGTTTGTCTGTTTATTTGTTTGTTCTCTATTTTCCTTAGGCAAGGAAAAGGTTTAACTTGTAACAAGCAACAAATTGAATGGATAAATCAGTTGTAAGATAAACTTTATACACCACAAATTTGGGTAAATTAATTGCATAACATGTTCCTGTTAGAATAACATTTTTTAAACAGCCTAATGTAATTTCTAATTTACCTATAAAGATTCTTTTTTTTAATTTAAAGCTAATATTATATTGCCAAAGCTGAAAACTTATACAATCCTTTACAAGGATATCAAAATAAAATTAAAAAACAACTACACTTCTAAAAACAGTACACCCAATAATCATAAAAAACCATTAGATCAACCATATCAATCTAAGTTCCTGGGTGATGTTATCTTGATTCCTTTTGGCTAACATAGTTTCTCTAATCAAGTTAACTATTGTCTCGGCAAGATCATACTTATGTTGCTCTTTATTCTTATAGATTCTCCTATTCCTCTCCCTCCGTATATAATAAATCACCATCTGAAACGATGTCTTAATAACGAGACTATCTCTCTAGCCTGATTTGGAGTACCGCAACATATCGTTCAACGCTTCATTCCATTGAAAGGAGAAACCTGGGATTCTAATCATATTCAAAATTCTGCTCTATACCGCTTTGATATATTCACATTCAAAAAACAAATGATTTCTATTCTCGTTTACATGTTTACACAAAACGCAAGGGGTCAAAACTTCCGAACCATCGATCCTTCATTCTCAACCTATTCTTGATAGTTAACCGTAAGAAAATAGCCAATTTGGACTTAAAACTTGCTTCCACACTAAATCAGACCATGGAACTGCTTCCAAAGAGCAAGATGCCCTCTCTATGGTGTGAGCAGATTTGTTTGTGAATGCACCACTATTACGAGTAGCCGATATCACCTTATCAAACCTATTACTGATTTGCAGTCCAGCAACATAAATGTCAAGTAGGTGAAAAAAATCTGGAATTGTTCATTCTATCCCTCTCCTGTAAAAACCAAGCAACTTTATCCTCCTTCGGAATCCTATTTCGTAAAGCTTGTAAGTCTTTTCATAACCACAGAGGACTGAAATTGGACCAGTTATCAAACCAAAAACTAATGTTTTCACCATTCCCTACCCTAAACTTAATAAAAGGATATATCTTTTCCCTAAGGCCCAACATACTCTTGAAAATCCAAGAGTGATCACACCTCGATTGGATTTGCCAAAAACTTTGGCCATTAAGACGGTAAATTTGCACCCATTTAATCCACATCGCTTCTTTATCAACGAACAATCTTCATATTCTCTTAATTAGTAGTACCCTTTACATTTGTGTAATCGAGATAATTCCTAATCCCCCCTTTTTTTAGGCACAATAATATCGCTCCATTTTACCTTGCCCCTTTTGCTATTATCATGTTTCCTATTCCTTAAAAAGGATTTTAACACCCTCTCCTTGATCACTTTCTTAGGAATTACCATATGAGCAGCTCAATGTATATGCATACAGTTCAAATCTGACACTATCAGAGTGACTATAGCAGCAAGAGATAAAAATTTGTTATGCCAAGCATAAATTCTAGCTTTTAATTTCTCCAACAGAGGGATAAAATTTGAAAATTTTGGCTTACATGAAATTATAGGGACTCCCAAGTACCAGAAAGGAGTTTCCTGAAGAGAAAACCCCATTAAATTGGTTATCCATTCTGGATTCCTAAAATCTGAAGAAACATATCCTATGCTCTTCTGTATATTCGAGTTCATCCCTGGCCATCCCGAAAAAGTATGCATCAAACTCATCTTCATCGTAATCACATGTGGTTTGACCTTGCACAAGAGAATCACATCATTAGCATAAACCAAATGTGACAATTTCAGATCCCTACATTTATAGAGGTACTGAAACAAACCATTACTGTCCACTATTTTAGTTACTAATCTAGACAATCCATCTATAGCTAAGGTGAATAGGTAAGGGGAGAGAGGGTCCCCTTGCCTAATCCCTCTAGTGTTATGAAATGGTTTCGTAGGAATCCCATTGATTAAGACACTCATCGAACTAGTTTGCATACATTGGAGCATCCACTGGCAAAATCTTAAAGGTAGACTGATAACTTCCAAACGATCTCTCAAAAGATCCCAGTTAATGGTGTCTTAGGCTTTAAATAAATCAATCTTTAATGCACAACTCTTGATCTTTTTTCCAGTGTGATATTCACCCAAAAAGACTTGCAGTATCAACATATTATCCTTAATGCTTCTCGATGGAAGGAAAGCCCATTGAGATTTATTTACCACCTCATCCAATACAACTTTCAATCCATTAAAGACACTATGATCTTATAAATAGTAGAGCAACACGAAATTGGATGACAGTCCGTGATCATCTTTGGTCTTTCCTTTTTGGGAATTAGGCATATGTACATGTGGTTGATCTCCTCCAATAGTGATCCGGCAGAAAAAAAATTATTGCACTGCCTCCGTTAAAAGAGGTCCCATTATGTTCCAAGTCTGTTAGAAGAAACCTACCAAATATCCATTAGGACCAGGCAATTTAGAGTTGTGTAGCGGAAATAACACCTTTTTCACTTACTGAGTAGTGAAAGGTGCATTTAACAGCTTTAGGGTTCCTGGACTTGGATAGAAATCCATCACATTTTAAACTCCAAATTCGTTCTGTTGAACTTCAAAACTCCTTATTAGCTTTATAAAGAACCCTAGGATACGATCAGATAACTCCTGTTGAGTAGTTAACTTATTTCCCTCTGCATCCTTCAATACTGTAATGGTGTTAATGTTTCTCCGAGCTAACAACGATGTCTAGAAAAATCTGGAATTAATGTTCCCTTAGATAAGCCACGTCTGTCTAGCTTTTTGCTTGATGATCGAATTTTATAGTTTAAGAGCTTCAAACTAACATTGAAAGGATCGGTACAACAATGCATTTGAACCTCAGCCAATGATTTACCCAATCCTTATACATCCCGTGTTCTATCGTACTAAACTCTTTTATAGCGATTTTAGCAAGCCTCAATTTCTACATAGGTTGATAATTGTTGTACCTGGCTATCTCTGTATCCTAAACGTTCTGAATCATTAACATAAACCCTTTCATCTGTGTTAAACCGTTAAAGAACCTGAATGGTGCCCCTATCTTTGAACCAACATACATTTGTTGAAATAAAATAGATGCATGATTAAAAAAAAAGGCTCTCCAAACACTGTCAAAGCTGTGGGGAAAGTGTTGAGCCATCTTTCATTCACCAAAGCTCTATCTAATTTTTTTCTGATAAATATATTTCCCTTTTGTTTATTCTTCTATTATTCTTCTAAGTGAACCATCTGCTAAGTCCTCTAAGATCCACTAAGCCAGTACTTTGGAGCAGTTGATTAAGTTCTGCTCCTGATCCCACATGGAAACCTGTCCCTCCTTCCACTTCATATGATCTTAGACAACAATTAAAATCCCCTAGCACTAACCACAAGTCTTGTGTACCCCTATATAACTCCAGTAACTCCTCCCACAACTTAGCTTGTTGAAAAGCAAAATTTGAGGCATATACAATTGAGACCTCAAAATGGAACTTACCTATCAGCTAGCAGTGTAGATGAATGAATTGATCTCCCATCTTTACTACATTAGCCTCAACCATGTCAGTATTATACTAGTACAAAATCCTACCATTATAGTGATGGATGTGATTAGAGAAACACTTTCACTTAGAACTGTTAATGGGCATTTTATATTAATTTTAGATTCATAATTTGCTAAACTCTTGTCTATTTAATGTTTAAATTGCACTAATTAAGGGTTATTTTTTTTAATTTTAGGTACACTTTTGATCTGGAACTTTTAAAAGCCTAAAGCAAGGAAAGCTTTAAAAGGAAGGAAGGATATTTATATAAAAAAAAAACGTTAACGTTGTTGGCTAAGGAGAATAAGGGTGTGCATGAAGGAGAGGTTAAAAGACGTGAAATAAGAGTGGATCAAAAAAGAGATGGCAGTGTTGAAACAACGTGAAGGCTGGGAAAAGAAAGAAGAGAAGGTAGCCGGCGAATGCAAAACAACGAACGAAGGAGTGTGCGTGAATAAAGTGGCGATAAAAATGGGCTAAGAGCTTATTCATGACATCAATGAATAGGGCGTAAGGGAAGAGAAAAGTGAAAAAGAAGAGAGTAGCATGACAGTGAAAGTGAAGTGAAGAGTGGGCTGCGTAAATGTTGCAAAAGGAGAGTAGCATGGTAGAGTGTGAATGTGAGTGGGATAAATAGAGAGACTAGAGAAGAGTAGAGTGAATAGAGTAGCCTTGTGAAGAGAGACTAGTGAGATAGGGATCAACATGAGTGTGTGAATAAGGGTGGACCGCAAAGTTTATATGTCATGTCAATGAATAGGAATGAAGAAGAGAATTGCAGTTGAAGAAAGGGGCGTGAGTGAAAATACAGTAGTGGGAGAAGACTAAATATTGGGTGTTTTTTATTTGTTTTTATTCTTTATTTGTTTTAATTTTTTTGGATTTAATCAATGCAATTATATGTCATGACCATGGTTTATGTTACATTGACGAATATGTGTAGTTAAGTTTTCTTTGGTTGAGGTTAGGATTGATATTGAATCGGGACAATTTTTGTGGTATTGTTTTATTTGCTTAATTGAATGCATATTTAGCCTAATTTAGATTGATCAACTAGATTAGGGTCTTAGATGATTGAATGTCATAACCATTGGGATTTAATTTGTCGGAAAATCAATCAAGCAACATACTTGAGAATAAGCGTAGACTAACCTTAGGATCTTGTGTGAGGATACCTAGGATTAACGAACTTAATTTTAGACTTCTTGCATTGAATGTTTTTTTAAATTATGAATTATCTATGAACCAAATAGGTAACTTGGATTTAAAAGAAAAAGGGGTTCCTATGAACATTGGGTTCAACTTAAGTGAAGTAATTTCTAAATCAATCTACCATTACAAGTTTTCGTGTCTAATCCAATTGAAATTCGATACCTTGGCCAATTTCTATCATTTGATTAAATGTATTTTTTTAATTCGTACTTTGCATCTTGCATATTTCCTTAATTCGCTTACTTTATTTTATTTTTAAATCAATCAATTCTTGATCGTCTGAATTATTTTGCGTCGTTTAATTTAATTGTCTTGCGTGTTGGAATTCCATAGGTATGATATCCGGTTCTTATCGTTTTATATTACTTGTCGACGAGGTACACTTACCTCTAGTTGATCTAGATAGAATTTAATTTATATTGCTTTTTTTAGACCGCAACAAGTTTTTGGCGCCGTTGTTGTGGATTTTTCTTTATTGTGAGTCATTAGGTTAGACAGTATTAATTGTCTCAGATTTAATTCTTGCTTCATTGTTTATTTGCGCATTTTAGCTGTTTGATTGATTGCTTTACTTCGGTGTGTTTTATTTTCAATCTTTAGCTCTGTTATTATTTGCTTTTTATTTGTTTCATTTTGTTTATGCTCTCTCGTGGTCAAAGGCCTGAGAATTTGCTACTTGAGACTGAGATTGAAAAAATTGCTTGCAGGTTGCGTAAGGAAACCAAATTGGCTCAAAATAGTGTCACGAAAGAAGGGATTAAAGAAGAGCGATTTGTAGAGATGGAACAACACGATGAGGGGCTGATGGCACGTCCTAAAGAGAGAAGGGAGTTGACTATGATGGATTTGACTATGGGACACAACAATAGACCCATGCCTCCCATTATAAGGCCGACGATCACAGCTACGAGTTTTGAGATTCCTGACAGCATTACTACCATAGTGAGAGCATCTCAGCTTGGAGGATTACCTTTAGAGGGTCCGAACACCCATTTGGAGACCTTTTTGGATATTTGTGATCTGTTCAAGCATAATGGAGTGTCAAATGATACGGTGAGGTTAAGACTATTCCCATTTTCTTTAAGGGATAAGGCCAGAGCATGGTTGGCCAGTTTGCAGTCAGGATCGATTACTACGTGGGATGAGATGATGAGATTATTTCTATCTAAATTTTTCCCTCCTGCCAAGGTTGCAAAGATGAAGAATGAGATCACTTCCTTCATCCAATATGAAAATGAAAGCCTATATGGAGTGTGGGAGAGACTTTGAGATATGTTGACACAGTGTCCCAGTCATGGGTTCTCCACATGGTAGCAAGTCAACACATTTTATACAGTAATGACTCCATCGACCAGGAGTACCATAAATGTTGCAGCAGGAGGTAGTTTAATGAGAAAGACACCAGATCAAGCCTACAAGTTGATTGATGAGATGGCCACTACAACTTTCAGCATCATATAGAGAGGCATCCCAGACGACCTATAAGAGCTCGTGTGGTAGACAATACAGTGGCTTTATCAGCTCAGATGGATGTTTTGATGAAGAAGCTGGATAATCTGATGCACAGTGTGAGAGGAGGGTTTAGTTCTTCATTAAGGAGTTGTGCTATATGCGAGCTTTATGGTGGAGATTCCTATACAACTTCTGAGTGTCAAGTTGGGAATCCTTTTGCTCAAGAGATAGAAGAGGCCCATTATGTGGGAAATTATAACAGACATAAAGGTGATCCATATTCTAACACCTACAACCCAAGGTGGAGGAATCATCCAAACTTCTCTTAACAGAACTATCAGATGGCACAACCACAGTCATCCAATGTTCAGAAACAGCCACCTCTAGCTTTTAAGGCTCCAAATCCTGTGCCACCTGAGAAATCCAATCTCGAAGAGCTACTCTCGAAGTACATTTCCACCATTGAGGTTAGGATGCAAAATCAAGAATCTTCTGTCAGAAACTTGGAGAATTAGATGAGCCAGATTGCAAGTTTGTTAAAGGAAAGACCTTTGGATTCATTGCCTAGCACTACTAATGCCAACTTGAGAGAACATGCAAAGGCAATTTTATTAAGGAGTGGTAGATAGCTTGAGGAAGTAGAGGAGAAGCAGAAGTATAAAGAAGTGGAGAGGAGTGAAGAAGAAGAGAGTCAGGAGGGTAACAAGAACGACAAGGAAGCACTAGCTGCAAGGGAGGATCATCCAAGGTTATTTGTTGACCCCATCACTTGTTCGGTAAGACCTCAGATCCTTTATCCTCAAAGGTTGAAAGGTACGCAATTAGATAAACAGTTTGGTCATTTTCTTGAGATGTTTAAAAAGTTGCATATAAACATTCCTTTTATTGAGGCCATATCATAAATGCCTTCTTTTGCTAAATTTTTGAAAGAAATCTTGTCTAATAAGAGGAGGCTTGAGGAGTATGCCAAGGTGAAGCTAAATGAGGAGTGTTCGACCATATTGTCTAAAAAGTTGCCACCGAAGCTTAAGGATCCAGGGAGTTTTACTATTACTTGTGTTATTGGTGATTTACATACAGATAAGGCTTTAATGGATTTGGGTACCAGCATTAACTTAATGCCTCTTTTTGTTTTCAGGAAGTTAGGATTGGCGGAGCCCAAACCCATAACTATTTCGCTTCAGCTGGCAGACAGGTCCATTACTTGAGGATGTATTGGTCAAGGTCGAGAAGTTCATCTTCTCGGTGGATTTCTTAGTCCTTGATATGAAGGAACAAAAAGACATCCCCATCATTCTTGGGAGATCTTTCATGGACCATCATCGATATTTAGCATGGAAAGCTCATCTTGAGACTTCAAGATGAAGAATTAGTGTTTGATGTGTTCAATGCTATGAAGCATCCTTCTACTCTTGACTCCTGCCATTTTATTGATATTTATTCTTCTGATGCTGATAATTCTTCTATTGGTTGTACAGAATTGTTAGAAGGGGGAGCACAAGGAATGATCAAAGAGTTAGGGAAAGAATTGCAAGAAGAGTTGGAGGATATTGGAGTTAAGTTGGAGCAGGCATATCGGACATAATATAGAGCATATGAACCTCTCTAACGTCCACCTAAGCTATTTCCGAAGCCTTCAATCAAAGAGCCTCCTTCTCTTGACCTTAAACCTCTTCCGAATCATTTGAAGTATGTTTATCTTAACCCACTTGAGCACTTACCAGTTATCATTTCTTCTTTTTTTTTTCAGGTGCCATGGTGGAGCAGCTGTTGAGGGTACTACGGAACCACAAGAAGGCCATTGGGTGGTCTATTACGGATATTAAGGGTATAAACCCTTCTTTTTGTATGCACCGCATTTTCATGGAGGATGGAAACAAGGCGATAGAGCAACCCCTGAGGAAACTTAACCCACACATGAAGGAGGTAGTGAAAGATGAGGTAGTAAAGCTTTTGGATGTAGGTATTATCTACCCCATTTCTGATTTTGGTTGGGTTAGTCCTGTACAGGTGGTGACAAAGAAAGGAGGCACCACAGTGGTTGAAAATGAGAAAAATGAATTAATAGCCACTAGGAAGGTAACTGGGTGGAGAATGTGTATAGATTATAGGAAGTTTAATGATACCAGACCATTTCCTTTACCTTTCATTGATCAAATGATTATGAAATTAGCTGGACATGACTTTTATTGTGCCTTAGATGGATATAATGGATATTTGCAAATTTCGGTAGCCCCGGAAGGTCAGGAGAAAACAACTTTTACATGTCCTTATGGTACATTTGCATATAGACGCATGCTATTTGGTTTATGCAATGCTCCAGCTACATTTCAAAGATGCATGATGGCTATTTTTTCTGATATGCTTGAATCTTGCATTGAAAATTTCATGGATGACTTCTTTGTGTTTGTGTTGGGACCCGATTCGGAAACCGGACCCCAACCGGAAAAGCAGAAAACGAAACAAAATTTCGAAACGAAGATGATTCGAAAGCAAATCGAAAGGTTCGAATATGAATCGAATCAAAGCAAAGAAACAAAACATAAGGCGAAACTTGAAAGAACGGAAATACAAGTGCCGACATCCGATAACATACACTTAGAGAAAAACGATCGCGTTGGAAACTTTAAGACTTAACTATCCGAAAGTTCGTCCGAATCGGTATAAACTTTTTTTCATTTCCTTCACCTTTATCTAAATCTTATATTACTTAAATCCACATACTTTCCTCAATTGAAAAATTTCCTCAATAAAATTCTCAATTCATCCAAACTTCTTATATATACAAACAATTTCCTAAATTCATCTTATTACCAATTTTATCAAAATTTGGGCAGCATAACGGCTACATTTTAACTAACCCCAACCTGCAAAGTGTTCAAAAATACACTTCTATATTCTCACATAATAGCCAGCATCATCGGACTCCCCGTCCGGATTTCAACACAACAAACGCAATCCTATATCTACATATTCATATCCAATTCATATTCATATTCATTTCTCAATTCAATAAACAATTCATATTCATAAACATACATACATCCCAATCATAATTTAATTTTGTACATAATTTCATACATAACCTCCAAGAATTCATATCATTTACATTCTGAAATAGATACACTACAAACTTAGATGGCATTTCAAGCCATTTACAAACCATTCCAAAAACCCAAAATACCTAATTTACAAAATAAGCAAAACAAACAGATGGCTTGACTTTCTTTCATCCGATCTCCTACTCGAAACCTGGAGATGGGGATGAAAGGGGGTGAGCTAGAC
>JAOSBN010000006.1:37511434-37529363 GCA_027563595.1 Erythroxylum suave | reverse complement strand
CTTCCAGTTGAGTTAGAGCATCGTGCATACTGGGCTACCAAATTTCTTAACTTTGATTTGTCTTCTACAGGTGCTAAGAGACTTATGCAGCTTCAAGAGCTTGAAGAGTTCCGTTTGGATGCTTATAACAATTCGAAGGTGTATAAGGAGCATGTGAAGAAGTTGCATGACAAGAAGATCCTTCATCGAGACTTTAAGGTAGGCGACCAGGTATTGATCTACAACTCCCGTCTTCGTTTATTTCTAGGGAAGCTTAAGTCAAGGTGGTATGGCCCATTCAAGGTGATCCAAGTCCTTCCTTTTGGGGTCCTTGAGGTAAAAACGAGAAAATGAAAACCCCTTCAAGGTAAATGGACAACGAGCTAAATTGTTTATGCCTAGGTTTGTGGATAATTCTGAGGAGCGATAGTCTCTTCATGACTCTTCGCCTTCTCCTCCTTGATAGCATTATATGTTGTTCAGTAGGACTATAGTTTTCCTTTTCTTCTTTTCTCGTTATTTCCTTTGTGTTTCTTTCTAGTTTAATGCATTTCTTTGAGTTGTTTTGAGTTTTCTTTAGGGTTTCCAAGGTTGGTGGCAAAGAGTTCTTGGCCGATTATTTTTTGGGGAAGTTTCTTCTTCCTCTTTTCCCTCTTTGCGTTTAATTGTTAAGTACTTGAACATTAGGGACAATGTTCATATTAAGTGTGGGGGGAGGGATTGAGATTATATGCATGTTTATGTTTATGATATTGATGTTGATGTTGAGAGATACACACTTAAATGGTTGCGACTTTTTTGGTAGCTAACTTGGGTCCCATTTTTTATGACTTTGACCATACGATTCTGTCAAATTAGTTGGATAGAGAATTAAGTTGTATGCATGAATTTGGATTAGGAAGCTTGAGGGGATAGTCAACCATGTGGATTGATTGAAGTAGTTGATTGCATAAACTTAGTCAATAACTGATGTTTGAGTGAGGAGGCAATGTATAGAGTTTTGATTTGATTCATTTAAGCACATGTGAGGTCTTGAGCTATATGACTACATCTTATAGTCATTTATTTTCTTTGTT
Source organism: Erythroxylum suave (assembly GCA_027563595.1). NCBI lineage: Eukaryota > Viridiplantae > Streptophyta > Magnoliopsida > Malpighiales > Erythroxylaceae > Erythroxylum > Erythroxylum suave. Next base: position 37,528,308 of record JAOSBN010000006.1, on the reverse strand, counting down.
TTGTGTGATGCTTCTCTCTGTAGATTACCTTCAGAACTTGCTCTGAACCTATTTGATACTGCTAGTTGCATGCCTAATGGATATGATAAAGGCCTTCTTTGTTTTTAACCTTTAGCTTAAATGACCCACCAAGTCATTTTTGCCTTGGTACCCCCTTTGAGCCTTTAACCTTGTTTTTTTGTGTATTAATCACACTACATTGAAACCTGGAAACTTTTTAGCCTGACCCTTTCATAAGTTTAATGAAGTACTAAGTATTTAATGTCCTTGATTTAAGAAATTTTGTTTATATGCTATTCTAAGATTTTTTAAAGGTACATCTACTCAATTGTTGATGATTTGTGCTACTACTATCTTTTTTTTTATGTTTAGTGTTATAAAAAAACAGAGAGAAAAAAACAAAAAAAGAAAAAAGATCAAACAGTAGCAATGAATAGTGATGAGTAGTTGTAGTCCCATGTTTCTGTTTAAACATCTTAGAATTTCTTTTTGATTATCCCACGTTACTTAGTACTTTGTGAATGCTTATGAGTAGCCTTTGCCCTTTTCATCTTACCTTAACCGAAGCCCCATTACAACCTTTAATAAAAGTCCTTTTGATCTTTGATGACATGTACTCTATGTGGTTGAAAATGGGTGAATTTGCAAGCCTATGATGGTGTAATTTCTTGGAGAAAGCTTTGAGTGAAACACAACCCTTGTACACTTGAGTGACAAGAGTGAATATGAGGAAAGTCCATTTTAATTTTATGCTTGATTTTGATCAAAGATATCTACCTTTGATTTTGTTTATGTGCATTGATGAAAAGATTATGACATATGCATTAGCTTGATACTTGAGTTTGCCGAAATTTAAGGGACTGCAAACATTTGATTTTCGTTGAAAATGAAATGACAGAATACGTTGGTTGTGATCTAAGTAAGTTGCTTGAGGACACGCAACAATTCAAGTGTGGGGATATTGCTAATGGGCATTTTATATTAATTTTAGATACATAATTTGCTAAACTCTTGTCCATTTAATGTTTAAATTGCACTAATTAAGAGTTATTTTTTTTTTAATTTTAGGTACACTTTTGATTTGGAACTTTTAAAGGCCTAAAGCAAGGAAAGCTCTAAAAGGAAGGATGGATATTTAAAAAAAAACAAAACAAAAAGAAAAAGAAAAACGTTAACGTTTTGGACATTAACTTTGTTGGCCAAAGAGAATAAGGGTGTGCATGAAGGAGAGGTTAAATGACGTGAAATAAGAGTGGACCAAAAAAAGAATTGGTAGCATTGGAACAACGTGAAGGCTGGGAAAAGAAAGAAGAGAAGGCAGTTGGCGGTGGCAGAACAGCAAACAAAGGAGTGTGCGTGAATAAAGTGGCAATAAAAGTGGACGAAGAACTTATTCATGACATCAATGAATAGGGCGTAAGGGAAGAGAAAAGTGAAAAAGAAGAGAGTAACGTGATAGTGAAAGTGAAGTGAAGAGTGGGCTGCGTAAAGGTTGCAAAAGGAGAGTAGCGTGGTAGAGTGTGGATGTGAGTGAGATAGATAGAGAGGCTCGCGAAGAGTAGCGTGAACAGAGTAGCTTGTGAAGAGAGACTAGTGAGATAGGGATCAGCATGAGTGTGTGAATAAGGGTGGATCGCAGAGTTTATTTGCCATGTTAATGAACAGGAACGAAGGAGAGAGCTGCAGTTAAAGATAGGGGCGTGAGAGAAAATACAGCAGCGGAAGAAGACAAAATATTGGGTGTTTTTTATTTTTTTATTCTTTATTTGTTTTAATTTTTGTGGATTTAATCAATGCAATTATATATCATGACCATGATTTATATTACATTGACGAATATGTGTAGGTAAGTTTTCTTTGGTTGAGGTTAGGATTGATATTGGATTAGAACAATTTTTGTGGTATTGTTCTATTTGCTTAATTGAATGCATATTTAGCCTAATTTAGATTGATCAACTAGATTAGAGCCTTAGATGGTTGAATTCCATAACTATCGGGATTTAATTTATCGAAAAATCAATCAAACAACATACTTGAGAATAAGCATAGACCAACCTTATGATCTTGCGTGAGGATACCTAGGATTAACAAACTTAATTTTAGGCTTCTTGCATTGAATGTTTTTTTAATTCTGAATTATCTATGAACTAAATAGGTAACTTGGATTTAAAAGAAAAAGGGGTTCCTATGAACATTGGGTTCAACTTACTTAAGTGAAGTAATTCCTAAATCAATCCACCGTTACAAGTTTTAGTGTCTAATCCAATTGAAATCCGATACCTTAGCCAATTTCTATCATTTGATTAAATGTATTTTTTTAATTCGTACTTTGCATCTTGCATATTTCCTAATTTGCTTACTTTATTTTATACAACACCATTCTGTACAACATCAGCCTTTATTTTCATTTCTAGAAGTCCTACCAAAATAGGTTTTTTATCTGCTACTACTTCCTGCACCATCAACTTTTTACGGGGATTATTAAGGCCCCTTATGTTCCATACTAGTATCGACATCTAATGAGACCCTTAAAAAAGACATTTCAGGGATATAACCCCTTTATGCTTTTTTTTTCTTGCCTTTTTTCTTACCAACACTCCTTTTCCCAACTCCTACTGAAAACTGGTTAGGCTCACCCAATTTCATATCTGGTTCTGCTTCGTTCCCCAGAGTAGTTATTGATTCTGTATCTTCCGAATCAGTAAACTTTATATTATGAAGCTCTCTAATCAAATTTTCTGCCTTCTTACTATTATGCTTCCTAACTCCTTTTGCTATCTGATTACGATTAATAGGAACAAAAGGGTGTGAAGGGTCCTCTGAACTCAAACTCCCACTTGCACAAACCATCGCCCCACAATTTTGCTTGTCTTTTTCCAGAGCCCTTGAAAGAGCTTCATCCATATCACTACCTAACTCAAATTTCTCCAGAGGAATCCCATGCACTATTACTCAACCTATATTTTCTATGCTCACCTGAACAATTTCAGTCTGTGTCACTTTTAAAGACTCAACCAAGTTTGTAACAGTCCAGTTCACTTCCAGGTTCTGTCCCTGTTCTGTTGTTCTCACTTGTCCATCATCCATTATCTCTTGTGTTACTAAATCATCATGCCAACCAAATTTCAGAATTTTACTAGTAGCAATCCCTCTCTTACTAGGAGATACAGGTTTCCATGAATAGGAAATGGATATTTCATCTCTAACTATCTCACATGTTTCTCCAAGACGAAGGATAGGCAAGTTTCTGGTAAAGAAGCATTCTTTGGAATTTCAATGCAAATCTTTGTATAACCGATTCTTTCCATTGCTACAGTTTGAGAATCCATATAGATTGGTTTACCCAAAGCACTCGCCAAATGGCTCAACCCCTCTACCGTCTAATACTCCATCAGTAGACCATGAAATTGTACCCATAGAGGAATAGCATCAGTTGATCCTCTGTCTAAACTCATACCTGGTCTCCATTGTTGTAAAAATAGGGGAGGGTCCGCAATTTGCCACGGTCCTTGCTTGATGATCTCTGACAGATTAGAGTTTTCAGAAAACTTGAATAACATCGACCCATCCTCTGTAAGCATTACTTTCTTTAGCCCCTTCTTACCCCATCGTGCCTTTGCCCACACATTGACCTTTGGGAAAGCCATTCTTTTAGACTAGAAAAAATCAGCCAAAACATTTGACCAAGCTTTAGCTCCTGCTTGTAGCAACTCCAACTAGGGACAGAAGATCCTATGCTAATTCTTCTCGCTGATATCCTTCAACCCATCAGACTTTTCTTTCTCTTTTCCTTTGAGTTTCTCACGGGATAAAGATGGGAATAACTCCATCGACGGTGAAGGGTCTCCCATATCTAAGAGACCCTCTAGAGAGAAGCAGGCCTCCACCTCCCTCGTTTCCCCCAACAATTACCCCAAACCCACCTGTAGGAACTAACCTTACGAAGTAGGAAAGGTGGGCGGGAGTGAAAAGTAGAGAGAAGTCAGAGAGAATTTATTTTATATCATGAAAAATAAAACAAGCTTCTTTTTTTACATTGTATAATCATCTAAAGTTATTAGCTTAATATTGTAATTCATCGTTTTTATAATTAATAGTCAATTCAATTTAGCAAAACAATTTTTTAAAAAAAATTCAATTAGTTAAAAGATTTAACTAAGAAAAGGTTAAAATAACTATCAAATTATAAGGAAGTTGGAGTTAAAGTGTGAAATTCATATAAGAGTTTTTCTAAAAATAAGAAACACTAAAATTAAAAAGTTGCTAGAAATAAATTTGAAATTTGGAATTTGGAATTTTGTAATAAATTTGAAGGAGCAACTAAATGATCAAATCTTAATCAATTAAAGTGATATAAGAAACATTTATTTAAATTCAAATAAATCTAACTTTAATTCATTTGGAGTTATCTAAGGAAGGAAGTTGTAATAAAGATATAATATCAATTTTTTCTTTTACACAAATTTTATTATATCATGAAAAGTATTTTTCTCTCTGTATTCCAGCATTAAATGACCTTAAGTTATTAAATTTAGAATTATCCATAACCTTATAAATAGTTATGTAATATTTTATTTTAAATAAGAGATGAAAAAATTATTACAATAATAATCTTCCTTCATTATTTGTGTGAATGTGAAAGTGAAAGTGTTTGTGAGCTTATATTTTTCTTAACAAAACAATCAAGGCCAATTATGACATTAAAATGAGCCTATATGTCCTTCCACTATCCACAATTTGCCAAACTTAACTATGAGAATCATATGACAAAAGCTACTCTCAGTTTATAAGGAGTATATGATGTAGTCAATAAAGGAAATAGGAAGCTCCAAGATGAGGCAAGCTTTACTCGATTGAAAAAAAGGAAGCTTTGGTGAAGGAAAAGGAAGAAAGATTAAAGTGCACTTACTATCATCCATCAAGGTTTGAATGAATAAATGTTCACAAAGATAGCGAATTAAACCATATTAAAGAAAGCATGAGAAACTCTCCAAAATTCAATGATGAGAGTTGAAAATGTGAAGGGGTGACTTTAACTCTAAGGAAAGAGTTTGACATACTCTTAATGAAGGATGTTGAGTTCATTTCACAGTACTTCATATGAGTTCGAGGGGTGAATCAAATATAAAGACACTTGATGAAACCATCTAAGATGTTCAAGTTGTAGAAAAAGTCCAAAAATCTTTTAAATTTATATTTATTTATGTTGTAGTAGCTATTAAAGAATCCAGAGACGCAAGAAGTATGATATTTGATAAGCAAATTGGATCTTTACTAGTTCATTAACAAAGAGTGAATCACGACAAGAAGGATAAAACAAAACAAATGCCTTACTAACAAAATTGTCTTTTAAATTTAAAAAATAGTTACAAGGAGCAAAGTGAAAGAAGACAATTTATATATAAAAGTGGACACGATTGTGGACAAGGCCATTGAAGTGTATGAAGCCAAAGGAGAGGAGAGGAGAGGAGAGGAGAGGAGAGGTGAACAAGACTCTTCTAGTGAGAAAAGTGAAAATGGACCTCGACATCCTTAATATGGTCAAGGAAGAGAAGAATGAAGAGGAAGAGACAATTTTTACAAAAATGATACAATAAAAAGTTGATAAAGGTCAAGTTGAATGTCATTCTTGTGGCGAACATGGCCATCACTCTTAGGAATGTTTTTCCAAGAATGAAAATGAAGCAAAATTATTAGAAGCTAATCAAGGTGCAGTAAAGAAAAATTTGCAACTTATAATAAATGAACATTCAAAAGGTGAAACGAGCATATAGTAGCTAACAATCACATGACATGTAATAAAAATGATTTTTCTCAAATTAGATATCAAAGTGACAAGGATCATAAGCATTAATAACAATATAATAATAGAGATCAAAGGTAAATATAAGATTTTGCTTAAGATAAAAATAGGCAGTCATAAGCTTCACTTTAATATTTACTTTATTCTAAAACTAAATAAATTAAACATTTGTCAAATTTTGGAGAGTGGTTCTTAAATTCATAAGGAGGACCATAATCTTGACTTAGAGATCCTGAAGGGAATATTATTTCCAAGGTTACTGTAACTAGTAATATGATATTTGTATTAAGCATACTATGATTCTTATGTTTTTAAAGATTGGTGCACAAGATCCTTTATAGATATGACATATAAGTCATGAACATTTAGATTGAAAAGGACTCAAAGAAGACGGTAAAAGCATTTCATGTGTAGATCATCTTGAACAACTATGTATAACATAATTGATGAGCATTCAAGGAAAAACTTTCTAAAATAATAAATTTCAAAAGCTACTAAGTTAACTTGTTTATATAGATATTTATAGTTTTATCAACCCCCAATCTTTTGGTAAAAAATCTTTCTTTATTCTCTTTATAAGCTTATAGTAAAAATACATAGGTAAAAATTGTTAGAGAAGTGCTCTAAAGGCAATCACCTTTAACATTTATTGTACAAATCATTTTATGATTAATAAAGGCATTTTTCATTATTTCAATGTTCATACGTTTATGGATTTGATGTTGATCTTAAATTGATTTAATGAAGTTCTTGATACAAAACATAGCATGGAGGAAATCATGATGAGATCATGACAATGAGATTCCTATCATGTGTAATTATGTTAGTATCTAAACTTTCCTTAGTCATAGGATTAATTAGATGGGATATCATTAATCCGGATAGACTAGCGCATGTTATACTTCTTAATTAGATTAAACAGTAGATCTCATAAGCTGTAGACACGAGTTGTTTAGAGTTAATATGTGGATGCTTACTAAGAGTAGTAAGTACATTAGATTGACCTAAAATGAGACAATCATATGAATATTCTATTTCAATGTCAATGATAGTGTCATAATAGCAATGGTGTAAGTATCTTTTGAATTGAGGTGCTCAAGGATATCTCGAACACTAATATTGTGTTTTGACTCCATTTATTAGTTCCTTTCATGGGTTACTCATACGGTGGTGATTGGGTATAGCTTAAGGTACTCGGAGGTAATTGAGTAACCAATAAAGGATTCACCGCTCCTGATAGAAGGAGATGACACTCATGACCTCTTGTTGGGGTCATCACTCGGGAGTCTCTGGCTAGAGTAGATATGTGTCATGAAGAGAGTCTTCAATGATAAATAGAGTAATGAGATCCTCAGGAGAAGATCTAATATCACTTGGACTAGATGTGACATAGTTAGTCTAGTAGGAGTTGACATTTCATATTCTGAACCAAGTGGGGTATGGACGGTGAAAGGACAAATTGCATGGCAATATTGCATATGAAAGGATTCGTAGTAAATCCACTAACTTTTTGGTCAATTGGGGGTCATGACGTGTTGCTAGATACCATTCTTGACTTACTTGAATTAAGTGTTAATTCAAGTGGCCAACATAACCAGGAACCTAATGGGTCACACACATAGGAGATCCAAAGGATGAGTAAAATGGTCTTGAATAGTGATTCAAGATATGAGAGAGTGTTTCGGATTGTATCGCGATATGATCGTGGTAGAAAATGTTACATGGAATAGATTAGAAACAAATGTTGTTGGCTTCTATTAATGCATGCTATTAATGGTCATTAACTTCCCATAACTTCCATTAATGCATTCTAATCATGACCATTAACTTCCTATAAGTTTCCATTAGTGATTGGGGTTATGGAAGGCCAAATGGTGCAGAAAATTAAGATAATTTTCCTGACACAAAATGAAAAGAGCAAAAGAAAAGGTTTTTTTCTTACACACACTTTTTTGCTCTCTAACTCTGTCAAGAGTTCTTGTTTTTGCTAACACAAAGAATTCTAGTCATCTCCTAGTAAGGTTTCATCTTTCTATCTTCATGTGGACTTTCATTAGAGATGGTCTGCATTGATTGTTGTGGTTTACGACAACCCAACGCAGAGAAGATTAAAAAATAAAGAACATCGTTAGAAAGGTATGTAAACATCTTACATTTAATGTTTTGCTTTTTTATATCTATATGCATAAGTAGATCTGGTTTTTGAGGTTCCATTTTATTTCCGCTCTATATATTTGATATATATTATGTATGAAATGCGTGATTAGAACCTAATAAAGTGGAATTTAATTTTAAGTCATCCTCTTCTAATACTTACATCTCCCTAACAAAATGGAATATTAGAGAAAAATAACCAAAGAATCTTAAATTTGGCGAGAACCATATTGAAAAGCAAAATTATGGTTAAAAGCTTTTGGACCAATATGATTGCATATGCAATTTATCTTTCAAATTGTAATCTAACGAAGAGCTTGAAAGATGTCACTCATGAAGAAGCATGGAGCAAATTAGAGCCTTTTTCATCACAGTTGAGAGTATTTAGTTTTATTGTGTACAAATTGTGGAGATAAAAATGTCCAAACTTGTTGATTGAAGTAAGAAGGCTTTTTTTTGGTTGGATAAGACAAAAGCTCAAAAGTCTACAAGTTGCTCAATAGAAACAGTGAAAATATTATTATTAAAAGAGAGTTGAATTTGATGATGAAGTGTCATGAGATTGGAGTTCAGAAAATGGAGGGATCTTATGATTTCCTTCTATATTTTAAAGATAAAGAAGAAAAGTAACTTATTCAAAAAGTCATAAATGATTCTTCTTACTAACTTTACTGACCTTGTCATCTTAGGAATCATCATCCACTTCTTCACCAACTATCATGTAACCTCAAAGATATCAAAGAGTTGATGAGTATTACAATAATCCTAATTCATTATTTATATACTTGGAAATAATGCATATTAATACATCTTTTTTCTCAAGTCATTAAAGGATTCATTAATTATCAAGTCCACGTTCTTCAACAACTATTTAAAAGAAGTTTTTATTAATAATTAATGAGATATATAATTCAAGGTTGAGAAGATAAAATGTTAAAGTTAAAGAATGTATTATATGGATCTAAACAAGCCTTAAGAGCTTGAAATAACCAAATTAACAATTATTTTCAAGAAAATAATTTTACTATATTCTTATTAAAATATGGTATTAATATTAGAAAGGATAAATATAATTTTTTATTTTTTTGTACCTATGTATATGACTTTATCTTCACACCAAAGATTTAAAGAATGACTTTATCTTCACACCAAAGATTTAAAGTTGTTTGAATGGTTCAAAGATTCCATTCACTAAGAGGATGTGATGAATGATATGGAGTTGATCTCTAAATTCAAAGGAATCAAAGTAAAGCAAATGAAAGACGTAATTTTCTTAACCTAATAAGGCTATGTAAAGAAGGTGTTAAAGAAGTTCAATATGTTAGAAAATAAGTCGGTTAACACTCTTATAAAGTAAGGAATGTAGCTATCTAAGTTCAAGAAAGTTTAGATCCATCTTTATTCAAATATATTATAAAAATTTTGAGGTAATTTTCTATGTATCTTATTTATAGTTGGATTAGTTAGCCAATTTATGGAGATGCCTTCTAAAGTTAAAAGAAACTAAGAGAGTTCTTTGATATCTAAAAGGTACTGTTGACTATGACATGCTCTAATCATCCTTTAAAGATTTAAATTTAATGAGTTTTGTGATAATGATTTTGCCAAAGATCTTGATGATAGAAAAATTACACTATTTTTTGTGTTTGAGAAATAATTCGATCTTTTGGTGTTCAAAGAAACAATTTATAGTTTCACTCTCTACTTGTTAATTGGAGTATGTTCCAATTGCTCTTATATTTGTCATGCAATTTAATTAAGAAGGTTGTTGAAGTTTAGAGCAATTTAAAGCAACAAAGACCATGATGACAATAAGTCTACTCAAACTTTAGCAAAGAGTCTAGTTGTCAATATTTGCACTAAATCTCTTAAGTATAATATTTTAAAAAAAATTACAGATGATGCTCAAAATTATACACAAGGCAAATTTACAAAGGGTGTTAGAAATAAACTTGTCTTTTAAAATTTGGAAACACTTTCAAGGAGTAGTTAAATAGTCAAACTTTAATCAATTCGAATAATATAAAAGGCATTTTAAAAATTCATACATTTAGATTCAAATAAATCTACCTTTGAGTCATTTTTGGAGTTACGTCAAAATTATGATAAAATAAAGACAAAGTAACCAATTTTTTATTACAAATTGTTTATATAATTGAAAGTATTTTTTTCTTTGTATTTCGGTATTAAATAACTTTAATTTAGTGAATCTAGGATCTTTATTAATTCTATAAATAGTCACATAACACTTCATATTTTTGTTTTAAAAAGATAAAATTTTAATTGTAATAATTTTTCATTTAGTTTTTAGTGAGTTTGTAGGTACTTATGAATATATCATTTTTCTATTTAAAACTTAGTTTAAATACATGAACTTTTATATCATTATGCCTATGCATTTTAAAGTTATAGACTATTTAGTGAGGCATAAGACTTACAATACATGTCCAAAATCTAATAGTAAGAATGAAAATGGAATGAGAACTTAAGCAGGATTAAAAATCATTAAGCAAAAATAGTATTAGCATTGTCTTGATGAACTAATTCACTAGTTCTAAACAAGAGGGACTTTTATTCTAATTAATTGATCTAAACTAACCTAAAATAATTACTAATTAATTACATGATTCAAGCCATCAAAGTAGAGTTCAATAGTAAGAGGACAATATTTTTGTTACTTTACCCTGGGAAGAATTAGTGCTCCATAAAATGTAATGAAAATGGATTTTTGGTTGTCCTTTTATTATTTAGTTTGTGAAATAGTTTCTGTTATTGACTTTATCATTGCATATTGCAAACAATATCTGATGAGAAAGTTTCCAAGCGATCCAAATGATTGTCACAAGACTCTTCTTTATAGAAATATTTTGTCAAACAAAAGCTCCAAAAGATCTTGGGACTCAAGGAAATGAGGGATATTTAATTTGACTATTGAAATAATGATTCAAAATGTTAATGGTTGAGTTTTTGAAACACATGTTTTTTAATTTTCTTTTTCAATTAGTGGGACTTATAATGTTTGTGTAGGTGTATGCCCCGCGAACCAATTCTAGAATGCACTCTAATTGATCAATTGTGATTTAAGTAGTGTCGTATTCTAACCTTATTTAATATTGGGTAGTTATTATGTCTTGCTAGAGACCGTTTATAACTTGTGGGTCTAAAAGAAGTTTAGGCCTCCTCCTAATATTAAATAAGCCTACGGGGTTGGATACCAAGCAGATTGAACATTCATTGGGCCTTAATTGGATTTGGGCTTTGGGATTTAGAGTTTTACTATATATACGGATGTAGGAGTATGAGTTGAAGACTGAAGAATCTCTTCTTCTCAAAAACCTTAAAGGAGACATCCTCTTCTAGAAATAGAGTGAGAGAGGTCTCATAAAATGGTGCTAACACATCAGAAGGGGTTGTTTACTCTTGGAAGAGTGTGGATACTAGTAGAGGTGCGGCACTTGACGTGCTCTGCCTGACACTACCAGTTTCTTTACATATTCATTGCAAAAAGGTATAACCTGATCTAGATTTGGTTTTGATATTCACATGATTCTCGGTGTTTCGAATTCTCAAAGGTGATATATGTTATTACTGTTGATAGTCCGAAAATATCATTAGTTTGTTATCAAGTATCAAATCATGGTTTCATGTTCCTATTTTATTATATGTTTTGTTGCTGTTTGCAACTATATAAAGCTTTGTACTACATAATTTACCATATGCAGAAAATAACAAGTAAAAATAGTCTTATCTCTCTATATTTTATTGCTTCTTTCACTAACATTTATGCTATCAGAGCGGGAGCATTTCTTTAGGGGAACAAGAGGTCCATTAAGAACTAATGCATAAAGAATAGGTGCATTATCAAGAATGTCAACCATTTACGCGATTCAAATAAACATGAACAAAAGTGTACCTAAAAGTAAAGGGTTGACAAAAAAAGAGTAAGTTATGGCAAGCAACAAAACCAATTTAGTAGTACATCCCCTAATTCCAAATTTCAAAAGTGAAAAAATTACGTATAAATTCTCAAGATGAAGATGATGTTCAAGCCTAAAGAATCATAGGACTTGGTGGAGAATGATTATGAAGAACTAAATCCAACACCTACAGAACCTGACTAACGGTTGTGAGAAAATTGTAAAAAGGATGTAAAGGCTTTATTGCTCATTCAGTCAACATTGTAGGATGATATATTCTCCCAAATTTCAGTAGCTACCACTTCTAAACAAGCATGGTAGAATTTGAAGCAGGAATATTTGGGTTATAAGAAGGTAATTGCTATGAAATTACAAAGTCTTTATCGTGATTTTGAGACTTTAATTATGAAAGAAAAAGAACCTATGCAAGAAGTATTGTCTAAAGTATCTAGGATTATTAATAAAATGAAGTCATATGGTGAAATTGTAAGTAACAAAACTATTGTGAATAAGGTGCTAAACGAGTTTAATCTTAAAATTTGCTCATGTTGTTATTGTAATTGAAGAGACTAAGGACCTGTGTACTTACACTTTTGATGAAATGATAGAGTTCTTTGTTAGCTTATGAAGCTAGACTTGACAGGTCCAATAAAATTTAGCGAAAAAGGCTTAATCTAATGTAGTTATTACAGTACATTGAGACACAAAGAAGCTGCTTGTTGTACCAAATAGAAAGAAGAACAAAATAAGACAAATTTATAGTGAAGTTTGAAGAAGAGAGAGCAATCTATTAATGGCCCACTCATAGATTCAAATGATGTCAACAGTAAAAATCTATGGTTTTTAAGAACTAATTCATTGTTTAAAGGCTTAATGAATTACATAGAAGTGAGGTCTGACTTGAGGATGACAAGTAAATGAAAGTTAAAGGAAAAGGTACAATTGCCATCAAAACTATACAAGGTGATATTAAACTTCTTTATAATGTGTAATTTGTTCCTAGTTTAGCTTACAACTTATTAAGTATTGGATAATTAAGACTAATGGATATTTAGTTTTGTTTAATGGTGAATCATGTGTTATTTATGATAAAAAATTCTGGATAGACCATAGCAATTGTCTGTATGACACATAATAAAATGTTTCCCATTGATGTCTCAAATGTTGTAAGTAAAGCCTTAATTGATATAAGAAATAATGAGGCTAATTTATGGCATTTAAGTTATAGGAAATTTAATGTAAATGATTTGGAACTTTTGAGTAAAAAAGAAATGGTTGTTGGCTTGTTGAAAATCGGTGAACTTATTTTCTGTGAGTGATGTGTTTATTGGAAGTAGAATAGGGGGGTCATTTTCTATTGGAAGATCATAGAGGGCCTTTATTTGTCTTAAAATAGTGCACACTAATTTTTGTGAACCTATGAAAATAGGGTCATTTAGTGGAAGTTATTATTTTCTATTATCTATAGATGACAATAGCCAAATGAATTAGATTTATTTCTTGAAATTCAAATATGAAATCTTTGAGAATTTCAAAAAATTTAAGACGTTGGTGGAAAAGCAAAGTGGGACAAGTATAAAAGCACTGTGAATTGATATGGTGGTGAATTCTTATCTAATGATTTCATTGTTTTATGTAACGAGAATGGCATTCGTAGAGAACTTATAACACCATACACTCTAGAATATAATGGCATCGCAATGTGAAAAATCAAACGGTAGTAAAAATGACCAAAAGTATGTTAAAGGAAAAAGGATTTCTAGACCAATTATGGAGAGTAGCAGTTGCAATGGTAGTGACCTTTTGAACATCTCACCAATAAAGGCAATTTTGAATTAAATGCCTATTTGGCTTGGAAGGGTAAACCACTTAAAAGTCTTTAATTGTATGGTTAATTACCGTTCTAAGTTGATGAAAAATCTGAGAAATGCATTTTCATTGTTTATAGTCACAATCAAAAGCATATTGTTTATATAATCCTATAATTGGCAACGTTATAATTAGTATGGATGTTATGTTCAATCAAGAAGGAAATTTGAAGTGGAATTTTGACCAAAAAAAAGACATAAAAATCAATTCTAAGAGATTTTTAAGATTAAAACCTACCATCATTTGCAAGTTCAACTCCTTTATTACCTGCAATTTCAATCCTTTCCTTGCTTGGTGATAACGCCATTATAAGTCCTACTATTTCAAATTCTCCATCATCCTACTTCTCCACTGTTAGCTGTGAAACACCACCAAGAAAATTTAGATCTCTCAAAGAAATTTATGAGTCATATGATTTTACCTTATTAGTTACTAACTCAACTTGTTTTGAAAAAGTTTTAGAGCAACCTCAGTGTTTGATTACCATGACAAAGGAGATGCATGCCACTGAAAAAAAAATTTGACATAGAAGTTGGTTGATGTCCCAGAAGCCACGAATGTCATAGGACTCAAGTGTGTATTTCGAACAAAATATAATGCTAATGGGAGTATCCAAAAGCACAAAGCTTGACTTGTGGTCAAGGGATACTCACAATGACAATGTATAGGTTTTTTAGATGCTTTTCTCTTATTACTAGATTTTAAAATGTGAGTTTTTTTGGGCATTGATTGCTTAGTTGGAATTACCTATGTATCAATTTAATATGAAGTTCACTTTTCTAAGTGATGATTTAAAAGAGGAGCTTCATGTTTCATAACCTCCAGACTTTGTGATTAGTGGCAATAAACACAAAGTTTACAGGTAAAGAGAAGCTTTTACAGATTAAACAATCTTCATGAGCTTAGTATAATAAGATTGATTCATTCTTCCAAGATAACGAGTTTATTAAAAGTGAAAATAAACCTCCTTTTTATTTAAAGAAGCAAGGTAATCGAGATTTTTAGGTCATTTGGCTTTATGTGGATGATATGATTTATATGTGTTCCTTAAAAACCTTAATTGATGATTTTAAATCCTGTATGTTGAAAATTTTTAAGATGATAGATTTGGGCATATTATAATATCTTTTGGAACTTGAGATTGTGAAAGGTGTTGATGGAATTCTTATGTGTCAAAAGAAATATGTTACAGACTTTTGAAGAAGTTTAACATGGAAAATAGTGAAGTTTTAACTATACTAATGAACAAAAGAAGCTACAACGTGAAGATGGGATCAAGAAAGTTAATCTATCACTATTCAAAAGCTAGTTCATGCTTTAAACTATCTGACACGCTAGATTTGACACTGCTTTCTCTGTTAGTGTTATGTATAGGTTTATGCACAGTCCTACAAAGCAACACTTTATAGCAGTAAAAAGGATTCTTCATTGTGTTGTAGGACTATGAATTTTGGTATTTGGTATTATAAAGTATTGAATTTTAGATTAATTGGATTCATTGGTAATGATTGGGCATGGTGCATAAATGATCGAAAGCACTTCTAATAATGTTTTCAACTTAAGTTCTGAAGTAGTGATATGAAATTCAAGTAAGAAAAAGTAGCTTTGTTGTCATCCAAACCAAAGTATGTAACAACTTCACCAGCATCATAAGCTTTATGGCTCATAATAATTATTGCATATTTTAGTCTTGAGCAAAGAAAGTTAATGAGATATTTTGTAATAATTAGTCCATAATTGCAATGATAAGGAATTTCACTTTTATGACAGAACTAAACATATTGAAATGGATCATCATTTTATTACAAAATTAGTAACTGATGGTAATATAGTGCTAAAATTCTATGGCATTAATGAGCAAGTAGTAGATATATTTCCAAAATCTCTTTCCTAGGTCAAGCATCAAAATTTCAAGTTACAATTGAGAATATGTGATTTTCAATCAAGAAGAAGTGTTGAAAAGATGATTTAAAACGTTAGTGGTTGAGCATGTAATTTTCATGTTTTTTCAATTAGCGGGTTAGCGAATCTTAAGATGTTTTTTTTATCTGTTATAATGTTAATGGTATCAAATCACAGGTTTATATCAGAGTATTGGATTTCGTACCATACTAGTCGGTACTGGCTAGAAGGTACCGTACCAGCCAAAAATTGGTACGAAATCATATAACGTTGGTACCAGCCTCCAATATCAGTCGGTACCGGTCGGAATAAAAAATTTCATTCGATTCTGTAAGTTTCAAAAATTGCAAGGACTAAATTGCAATTTCTGAAACTTAAACCTAATTACCCCCCCCCCCCCCGACTCTCTCCGTCTCTTGACACTTTGCTTCTCTCTCTGGCACTCCTCTCTCTCTCGATCGCCGCCGTCTCCTCCTCAGCCAACTCCCCGTGACATCGTCTGCTCCTCGTCATTGCCATCTCCTCCTCACCATTGCCGTCTCTTTCCTCAACCATCACTCACTACCCGCGATCTCTCTCTCTTCCTTCGATCTCAGCCGCACTCATCGTAACTCCTCGACATCACTCCTCGTCACCATCTGTCATAGCTCCCTTGCACCTCAGACACTCCAGCAAGCAGCAAGACGCGACCCAACCTCATCAACCCGAAGACCCGATCTTGTTTGGCTTGGGTGTGTATTTTTCAAAATTTTTTCATTTTTCATTGCATTTTGAATCTTTGATTGTGTTGGTGGGTTGGAATGGAAGATGGATGTTTGTTGTGTATTTGTGTTGGTCGATTGGAATTGGAATGGATGATGGATTTGTGTTGTGTATTTGTGTTGGTATATTGGATTGGAAGATGGATTTGTGTTGGTCCGTTTGATTGGATGGTAGATTTGGGTAACAAATTTTTCGTAGATGTTGGATTTTGGTTGGGAATGAATAATTGGATATTGAAGTTGAAAATCATGAATAGGTTTCGCAAATGTTGAATTGAAATTGAAAATGTATTAATTTTTTGGCTTGTGATTTATGGTGATATTGAATAAGAATGATTGATTAATGAGATTGAATTTGAGTAATTGAGCTTGAGTTGAGAATTTGAGATGATGAGTTCAATTGTATTTGTACATGTATGAGATGTAAAATTAAATTGTTGATGTTGATTAATTGATTGTTAAAACTTA
>JAOSBN010000006.1:37485746-37511334 GCA_027563595.1 Erythroxylum suave | reverse complement strand
TTATTTATATGTAAAATATTTAAAAATTATTGTTATTTCATATTAATTATCATTATTATTTATTATTAAGATTTTTGAAAGCATGGTTGACGTAAACAGTAAACTAGTAAAGTATACAGTACAACTGTACAATATATCATCAATATGGAATATTTTGCAAATTTTAAAAATTTTAGGGACTATTTTATAAATTTAAAAAATTAACCGAAATGGTATCCAGTACCGACCGGTATCGATACAGTTCTGTTCTAGAACTCAATCCGGTACTAAGCCCGGTACGGTATTCATAACTTTGGTTTATATTCCTATTTTATTGTATTTTCTATTGCCCTTTGCAACTATTTAAGGCCTTGTTCTATATGCTCTGCAGCGTGCAAAAAACAACAATATTAAGATCATTATTTTATTGCTTCTTTCACCAACATTGACCGACATAAGTAACTCTTGGAAGAGCATCCTTCGATTTACAGGGATAGCTCCACCCTCTTTGCAAGAGTCAGAGTGGGCTTTTTAGAGTGATCTAGACCTTTCTTTTCGATAATGATGATGGGCAAAAACATCAATCCTAGCTGTTGTTTTAGGACTAACCTGAACACCTATTTCAGTCAAGAAAGGGGTAACACTATAGTAAAGACTAAGTGAGTAGGGAGAGAGACACCCAGGAGTATGGAAACACAAGATCTAATTCATTTATCTTCTAGTTTGAGTTTGTCTAGTTTGCTGTTGTTTGTAAAGCGTGTGTTATCAAATAAAATAGAAAACCTTATAAAAATCACCCATGTGCCTGTAGAAAATCGTATTTGTGAGTCTTCTTTACCTTTATTGAGTCCTTACAGTATCTACAGTCGTGACAGTACATGGACAAGAAGTATTCGTACTACTTGTCTACCACAAGGCTAAGAGTGAAGGAAATCATCTAGAGTTCGAAACTGAAACAGTGTGATCTCAGATCTACAACTGCAGAACAGTATGTAAAGCTCGAGATCCCTAAAGATCTGATCTCTTTCTGGAAGGATCAACATCATATGCACTTACATGTCAGAGCAATACGCCTTGTTCTTACTCTTCAAGGACGAAAGGGAATACCTACAACAGCCAGGATATCTCTCTTAGACACTACCTACACTACGTACAAAAATGCCTTTATTGGTACCCTGCTGACAACCCTCAACAACAGCAGCGTCATCTTGACCATATCACTTTATTTCAATATCAGGTTGGATGATCCCACGTTATCTGAACGTCTGCAAGTTCAGATCCAGATCATTGGAACAGATCAACACCCGAATGCCATCAAGGCTACTCTCCATCACCAGATGATCTATCGTCTACAAAATCATACAATGGACCTCAACTTTCCTAATTCTACTTCGGATGCCCTATACATGGTTACTGATCGATCTAATGATCAAACTACTATTTTCCAAATCCCGAAGCAGTTACCAGTTGTGGAGCTTAAAAAGTTTATGCCAACAAAATGGATCACCAACTACCAGAAGGTGTTCCACGTGCCTCACCGACATTCTTTTCATACAACTACTCCACCGATTTTGTAGACATTAAGAGATGGAAGCATCCGATCCATCTATACTTGGCCCAACTCAGAAGATCCAGTCTAATCTTCTACATCTGGAGCCCGAACTAGCACATCTGAGGCAATCATGATTATTCAACCTATCCAGCCCGTATTTGAACATACGGAAGGTAAAGATGCTCCTCCTATTCATTATTTTAAATCTAATGGAGATCTAGTCTACATCAGTCATCATCGTGGACATTTCATATGGGATACTGACCCATCTATGTGTGAGCCCAACTGTGAAGTCTGTCTCGACCCAGATTCAAACACTAACGATGATGATGACTACTATCGAAGGAGAAGGAAGAAGAAAAAGCCCAAAGTTCAGTGTAAACCTTCTCACTTCTATCATCCTCCTCAGGATGATCTCTATCCATCTTCTGGAGTATGCTCGAGGACAGATCACCTACTGAAGGGTGACCATAAAGCCAGCTTTTGGTCTGGCTATGTTCAATCTCCTCTATGGAAGGAGGAGAAATTATCCTCATCACAATCTCATCTACTGAAAGGTGAGAAATTTCCAAATCCAGACGTTGGACGTATCAGATCTCATACTTCTTCAAACATTACAGGTCGTGTTGAACAGATCTCCAGATCTCGACCTAGATCCTTACAAGAGATGCTGAAGGAACCATGTCAGCCAAAGTCAACTATTCCTACTTTGAATCCTACTCCTATACCCTGTATGATGGTAAAGCCATATGAGGATGACTTTCCTCAACTATTTAGGGGTACTGATGAATCACAGAAGGTTATCTTTAACCCGTACATCCGAGCAACAGGAATCACTTCACAAGGTACTCTCGTATCAAATCCTTCAGATGAAGTGTTAAATTGGCAGACATCTAATGTTGTAGCAAAGAACAAAGTTTTGAAAAGGATTGATTCAAAGTCGGATGGAATCAGTCAACAAAATGTTGCTACGCGTCATAAAGTCGATTCGGTTACTACACATATTCAATAGATGTATCAAGCTTACAAACAGTAGATTCAGAATCTTGATGCTAAACTTCGTCAATACATCTTTTCCGATTATATGGGGCCTGAATTTGACTTTAAAGTAAAAGAGATACAAAGGATACAAGGAATTGTCAAACAGATGGAAGCTTATACGCACTCTGCTCAAACCAGGACACTATATGGTTCGACTTCTACAGTCTTTCCAACTACGTATCCTATGCAATCAACTTCTCAATATCAAAAGTATCCTAAAGAAGCTGACTATTCAAAGGTATTCAAGTTCAACTACCCTTTGATTAGACAGTATGTACATCCACAGGCTACTGAAGCTAAGTCGACAAGAAAATCGAAATCCAAAGCTGAGCCTGAGAAGAATCCTGAACCAACTAGTTCAATATTTCCTGAATATCAGTGGAGAAAACCTAGAGGAGTTCGTATCCACTTTCCAAATGAGCTTAGCTCTCCACAACACAGACAGTCTCAACCTTCTAATTCTACTGGGAAGGATAAAGCGCCCATGTTAGAGTTCATTGCAACTCTTGAGACACAAACTGCAGTAGAATCTAGTTCGACAGATCAATTAGACCAACATTCAGACGCTTATTCTGGAAGCTATGAAGCATCTACATCGTCAATCTTTGAACCATCGACGGATGACTCAGCACAACTTACTGACCTTTCAAAACTTTCACAAGTCCTTATGATGATGCCGGAGTTTACTGAAGAACAACCTGAAACAAGTAAAACAGAATCAATAGGTACTGAACAATTCAGACCTAGACCAACACCAGCACCACAAGCTGATCCAACAACACAAGATACTCAGACATCTAAGCCTTTATCTAGTCCGTGGTTTACATTTGATGATCTTCCACCTAAAAAATGGAGAGATCGGTTACATGAGTTTGGTGCATGGATATATTTGCAAATGACTAGACCTGATCATCATTTGCAAGATATCTTGTCCGAGTTCACTTCTCGTTTCACTGGTACTTTGCGTGAATGGTGGCAAAGTATTAATGACTATCAACGTCTTCAGTACATACAAGTCACAACAGCAGGAGCTCTCCTTCGTATCATTCACGAGGAATTCATTAGTGACTTCCAGCTGATTGATACGCAAATATATCAGGAGTATTTCTCCATGAAATGTTGGTCTCTAGATAAGCGAGATATCTAGACACACTATAAGCACATGACAGACAAATGTTATCTTCTGAATGGATGAAATGATGTTAATCTTTGTTACACTTTTATTTCATCCCTTCTAGATCAGTTACAACCAGAGTTACAAAGGACCATAGTTTCTCTACAACGTGATATGTCAAATATATCCCTTGGAGAAATCTATCAGCTCGCATTAGCTTCTCTTGATAAGTTATATGATCAACATGCCTTATTCAAGAATATCATGAAAGGCGGTCCAGTTCTGAAACAGGTTTGCAAGAAGCCGTATCTCCAAATCAAATGCAAAGATCAAAAGACTTGTGATTGTCATAGCAAGAAGAAAGCTCATCTTCGACAAGTCTATTTTTGGAGAAAGTCTCGCAGATCTCAAGATGATCATAAACCTAGACACAAGGTCTACCATAGAAAGAATTCCAAATCTAGGAGATTTATGAGATTCTTTAAAATGTCCTCTCATCGACAGAAAGCCACTAGATGCTTTCTTTGTGGCCAGCATGATCATTTTGCTTGAGAATGTCCTCACAAATCTAAGAAAGACATCAAGTTGTTAGAACATATAGAATCACTTCTACCCATACATGAGTCTAACAACTTTGAAGATCTTATTGAGGAACAATCTCAGGAAGACGAGGACACTAAGTTTGCTGTCTCTATTTCAACATAATCAGACTCTGACTCTTCTGGGGTACAGTCAGAGGACTCTATCTATATGATCCGGCAAACATGCAAGAAGTTAGATTGTGCACCAGTGCTAAAGCCTTATGTTCAGATCCATATGTATCAACAAGATAAATATGATCGACCCATCAGAGCTATTGGGTTTATGGATACTGGATCCAATTGTATGATCATGAAGCCCAATATTTTACCTTCTAACTCATGGACTTCCCATGATGAATACTTCACAGCAGCAGATGGTAATTCCTTTAAGATAGGGCTTATATCCAAGAAAAGAATCGATCTCAGATTCTTTCCTCAGTGTACAGTATGGACTAAAGTTCTTGGAAGCAATCTACCAGGCCCAAACATTCTAATTGGTATGGATGTATACACTAAAGCCCAATCTTTGCAGATCCTACCTACAGTAACCTGTATAGTCCATACACTGCTTTTACTAACGTGTTTGAACTCAGCTCGGTTCCAACACAGTACACTACCATAGGAGATAAACTGTTGAAATATTGTCCAGAATCTCATGCACAGTTTACTCATCCAAATCCTCTGTGGAAAAATGTTGACTTCTTGATAAGTCTACCATTTAAGAAGAATGAGGATATCAACCTCACAAAAGCAACTCATTCAAGGATGAAACCTAAAGATTTGAAGCTCACACAAGATGAGTGTGCTACTCTTCTAAAGCAATGATTAATTGAGCCTACAAAGTCAGATTGGGAATGTCAAGCATTTTATATCAACAAACGTTCAAAGTAATGACGTGGACAGAAAAGACTAGTCATTGATTACAAGTCTCTGAATGCATTCCTGCAGGATGATAAGTTTTCATTGCCTAACATTAGCACACAGGTGTTATTCCTCGAGGAAGTTGTCTTCTTTTCTAAGTTTGACCTTAAAGCAAGATTTTGGCAACTGGGTATTTACCCTGAAGAAAGTTACAAGACAGTATTTTTGCATTCCTAATGCACAGTAACAATGGACTGTTATGCCATTTAGACTTAAAGTCGCTCCATCACTATTTCAACGATCCATTAAAATGATCTATCAGCCTATCCTCAACAATGCACTGATTTACATTGATGATATCATACTGTTCTCAAAGACCCATGAGGAACATCAGGCCCTGTTATCTAAATTCTTGGATCTTACACAACAGTATGAAATTATGCTTTCGGCCTTGAAAACCACTATTGGCGTCATAGATATTGAATTCTTAGGTATGCAATTTAAGGACGGATTCTACCAGCCCAGTCCACACATTGCAAAAGAACTATTGCAATTTCCTGATAAACATCTCACGGTAAAACAGATACAACAATTCCTCGGGATTGTTAATTACATCAGAGACTTCATCCCACATATGGCGGCATATACTTCATGCTTATCCAAGTTTTTGAAAAAGAATCCACCGTCTTAGAGTTTGGAACAAAACAAAGCTGTCAAGCATCTGAAACAAATATGTCAATATCATTTATCCTTACAGATTCTTGGCACCAGATAGCCTAGTCCACCTAGCACTGTTACCTTACTGACACAACATCCTCCATGGGCATTTGCGGATTTCCACCCATGGTTTGTTCATAATTCTTCCCTATATAAGTGTGTGTTCCAGCCTAGTTTTTTATCACTTTAGGATTTCATTAGTTTTTTACCTATGGCTAGTTCCTCTTCTCTCTTTGCTTTTACCAAGAGATCTTTTCCTCCTCTTATTGTCGAATGAGTTTATTTTATTATTTGCATCGTACTCTTTCTGAGCGTAGCTTACCTGGTAGTCCTCTTATGTTTAATGTTAAGGCACCATACCTACATGTGTTGACCTTATCTGATCCCTTCACAGAAAACACATTATGGTACTTGTGGGCACTGTCTTCTCTTTATGCCTATGCCATTTCCTTTTCTCCTCTAGAACTTTATCAAAATCTCTGTGATCATAACAATGTAAGTTCTTCACTATGGACATTTCTTGAATGGTTTCAACCTTTGGATTCATGGAAACGATAATGTGCTATTATCATCTCCCAGCATCGTCTTCGCACCTCCTCTGAAAGAAGCAAGCTACTCAAAGTTTTTCCATTATCCATCGTCCATATCGTGACCTCTCTACTGGAGAACTTTACACTGAGCCACATGTTAAACATTATCATACATCTTTGTGTTGGCCCAGACGTTAGAATAGTGTTTTATTAGCTCTTCTAGATTTTCTCAAAGAGATTAATCATTGGACTGACACATCAGTACTTACTACTTCTGTTGGACCATATCTTGGAGAATTTATCTTTGGTGAACTTGAAGCACCAGAAGTTGATATGCCTGGTCCCAGTAGTCCTCAATATGACACAGATGAAGTAGTCTCTGACATTGCAGGTCCTTCTCAACCAGACCACTCTGTTTTCCAAGACGCACAAGACCCTAATGATGATATTTACAATCCTAAGGAAGCCGAGTTAGATAAGTTCCTGCATGAATTAACTCAAATTGAGTTGAGTAAAACACAAAAGACATCTTATGACAGCTCAAGTGATCTAGACTCCCCATCCAATCTCCAATCATGGCACGAACCCATTTGTGACAAGGAATGATGGTTGCCTTGGATCCTCCTCATATCAGAGCTCACTGTTTGAGGAGATAGTAACTTAAAGCAATGAGTTGATTTTAAAGGTTCTTTGTGGTCCCCACAACTACTGTTCCAAGATTCCTTTTTTGTCGTGGAACTATTTACTTTAAAACTTTTGTACAAAGTAGGATATTTTTCACTATTCACTTTAGGAAAAGTAGATGCTTGTACTATTTACTTTTAACAAAGTTGTTTGCTTTTGTTAAAGTAGGAATAATTAGATTCCTTAGGCTTTTTACATTTGTAGCCTTGGCTTTGCCTATATAAGCAAGCCTCCACCTCAGTTGTAATCAAGCTTTAAATGAAGTAAGTTCTTTGATAAATGAAGTTTCTTTTGTGTGTTTAGTTTTCTCTCTCGTCCCTGAAAACTCCAGTCTATAGTGTTGTTCTTGACTTGGTATAGGACAAGTATGCTCTCTATTCGCCTCTTCTAAGGATCTTGTGTATTAGAACATCTATACGACAGTCTAGGACTGTTCTCTACTAAACAATTCCGCTGTATGAGATTAGAATTTAACGGGGAAAGAAGGTTTGTTACTGAGGGAGTAAGGTTCCTAAGAGGAAGGATGAGAGTTGAGCCTGTTGAAGCCAAGAGGGCGTGTTAAGGCATGTTGTCTCGTCTATCATACCTGGAACTTACAATACCGATAGCCTGCAGTTCGCCTTTGAGAGCGTATAGTCTCCCGAAAAGTGTTGTTTGAGGGATGGTTGTCATATGTCTGGGACATATAGTAGTACTTTAGAAGTACGTATCCCCTGATTCCCTGTCTCAAACACCTATTTCAGTTAGTTGAATGATTAACTTTTTTTTGTTTACTTAATATCTTTTCTTCTTTTCCCCCTCGTTTTTTTTCCCTGTTTTCTGCTGGAGGGCAAAATCGACTACATAACAGAACTTTCACTTCAAAAACTTCATTCCACGTTGGAACTCTTTAGAGATTAGGCTAGAGAGTGTCTCCTCGACAACGCCTTAGACATCTTTGTGAATCCTAACACGGTTCAGAAATCACGAGAATCCCAGAAAGCAAAAAGATAACATGCAAGCATAAGATTAAATTCACAACAAGTTAAGTGAATCTATGAGAAAGCACAACACAAAAACTCTTAATTGAATGAATTGTATAGCAAATTTCCAAATACTATGATTTCAGAGTTTTCACTAGTTCAGCCTATTGACTATTGCCATTTAAAGGGCACAATGTGATATGATTGGCCTATTAATCCAATGAAGGAAAGCAAATACAATGTGCCAAAGATTCTAGTCGTAGATTTCAGAATCTTTTGTGTTAAAAATATAACGAATAAAGAAGTTAATAAGCATAACTAAAAACTTAAAAGGCTCATTGATTGCTGTAGTACTAATCACTTGTTATCCATATCATAGTCCAGAAAAGGAAAGCAGCATTTTCAGGACTTTGTCACAGTGCCTTTGTTTCAGTTTCTAAAAATCTTCTTCTCTACTGTGGAAGAGTAAAAATGTGGGAAAACTGCATTGACACCTTTGAAATAATTTTTGTTTAACTTAAGATGCTACAAGATTGCAAGGTAGTTGCTTCTTTCTTCTTCCATTTTTTTTATTCACTTTATTTAGAAACAATAAAAACAGAACGAAATCTTTGGATATGAGAAGAATATAAAGGTTAGAATTCTTCCATTAACAACCAAACTCTACAAACCCCAGCAGGAAGTGCAATTGCAAGTTCAATGAGCCAGTCAATACAAATCTTAAACCATAAGTTAAAAAACACCCCATATATATCTTCAACTTTGCCAGTATTCTTTTAGTTTCTTTCCTTGTAAACCCCCCATTTTCTTGTGTGTGCCTTCACCTAAGAAGAAATTCTAGTTCACAAATTTCTTACAAGGAGTTCTGTATTTATCCAATCCGAATTCTGTCTAGCCAGTCTACACTCTTCCTACCTCTTTCTAACTGATGATCAATGCTTTTTCTGGATTTCTCATTAAACTCCACACTTCTCCGTGACCTCTGTGACCTCTCCGATTGGTCATAAGGGACCCTAAACTTCTCTAGCTTCTCCACGTTCGTAAACTTGTACTCTTGGAACTTCAGTTTCTCAGGCCTATCGGTGCTTTTCCTCGGCTTCTCTCTCCGGTCTGTACTCTTCCTTGGACCGTCAAAATGGTCAGTACTCCTCCTTGGACCATCAAAACGGTCAGTGCTCTTCCTTGGACCGTCAAAACAGTCAGTGCTCCTCCTTGGAGTTTCGAAACAGTCAGTACTTCGTCTGGGCGGTTCGATCCAATCTGTACTTCTCCGAGAGGTATTTCTTTGTGAGGGTGACTTCTCAACTGTCAATATAAACTTCTTGAGATGCCTGAGATACTCGGGGTACAACTCCAAATTACAGTGGTTCCCTCCTTTAAGCCATAGAGGTTCATATTTCTCTTGGCAACGTTCCCACAGCTGCTTCCCATGTGAAAAGTCAACTACCTCATCCGAAGTTCCCTGAAAATGTACATGTCATAATTGTTATGCTTTTCAGATGGCTTCAAACTGAAATGACCAAATTGGAGTTTGGGAAGAAAGCAATAGAAGAACGATAGTGACTGTAAGTTCATTATAATCACATGCTACTTAGATCTGAGGACTATAAACGTGAATAAAAGCCACAGAGAAGTTAATTGACGGAACAACTGCAAAAGGCAGAAGCCAGAATTATGAGTTAGGGAACATGGTTTCGTAGGATTTGTAGCTCATTCAATATGAAACATAGTTAGTTTACACACTTTTGACAAGCTTATTCAGAAGCCCACTGTATTATGTCTTCAGGATATGGCCAACAAAACTTTACAATAAGGAGAGAGAGAATTCTGGAGTAGAAAAAAATTTTTTTTAAAATTCGAAAATTAGAAAAATATTAAGTTGTATCAACTTATCCAACAATATTAGTATAAAATATGGCATTTTTTCCCAACATTGACAGTGCTTGACATGCACAACTACAA
The DNA here is from genome assembly GCA_027563595.1 of Erythroxylum suave. Classification (NCBI taxonomy): domain Eukaryota; kingdom Viridiplantae; phylum Streptophyta; class Magnoliopsida; order Malpighiales; family Erythroxylaceae; genus Erythroxylum; species Erythroxylum suave. The sequence goes on along the minus strand of JAOSBN010000006.1, from coordinate 37,501,351 downwards.
AAGGATCTTAGTGCTTTTTTAGATTATCATGACCTAGAATCAAGTTTCATGGTCATGGTATTTTTAAGGTTGCTATCAAGTGACCAAATAGAGGTCGGTTTCATTCATTGGTGGAAAAGGAAAATCACAAGAATGCAGAAAGTAAAGCTGACAAAGAATCAGATACTACAGGAGTGTGAATGTTGAGATACTTTTGTGATGCTCGTAACATCTCTGATTTTTCAAACAGAGAAAGGAAATATATGCTTTAAATCCGCCAGCAACCTATTTGGCTCTGTTGCTTACCCAACACAATTGTATGAGATCACATGTTACGAATTTTCCAACTCACACACCCTCTTGTATCACTGACACAACAATTTCAGAGATAAAGAAGAGAGTTTAGAGAGAGAAGGGAATCAACCATTTACTTGTGATTTTTCATTGATTTCCAAATCTGATACAACGGCTATTTCATACAGTATGTAGAAGAATCTAGACACATCACGTGAGTTCTTCCGTTGAGGCCGTTGTCACTTACGCTGCATTTTGCTTATTTATTAATACGTAATCTTCAACGCCGTTTCTTGTCTTCTTTTTCCTTCCGTCACACGTTAGTCATATTTTCATAACATCCCCTCCATCTTCAAAAACTGCCTTATCCATCAAGTTGACCTCTGGGAACCTTTTCTGCAGCTCAAACAGCATTTCCCATATAGCTTCCTCCTTGGTTTCTCCTTGCCATTGTACAAGCACTTGCGTGACCGCCCTGTTGTGTCGTTTCACCATTCTTCTGTCCCAAATTGCTACTGGAACTTTCTCCACGTCTGTCATAGTGGTCAGCAGTTGGCTAGACGTAGGCATATTTTCAGAAACAAAGCTCCTTAGTTGAGATACATGGAAAGTAGGGCGAATAGTAGATTTTTTGGAAATTTCGACGTATAGGCTACTTTATTCACTTTGGAAATGATCGGGAAGGGTCCATAGTAAAGAGGTGTCTGTTTCTGATTCGGTCTCCGTTGCAGCAAACGTTGTCTGCAAGGTTGTAACTTTACGTACACCCACTGATCTTCTTCAAACTCCCTCTCAGATCGCTTTTGCCTGCCTGCAACTTCATCCTCTGTTTTGCTCTATTCAGATGAAATTTAACAATTTGGAGTGTTGCCTCTCTCTCCTGGAACGCTTGATCAATCCAAACATCTCTCGAATCTCCTGCTACATAAGGCACATACAGTGGTAGTGGATAACCATAGAGAACTTCAAAGGGTGTAGTGTTTATGGCAGTATGGTGAGTAGCATTGTACCACCATTCGGCCATTGTTAACCAGCTCGTCCATTTCTGTGGTGCGTCACAACAGAAGCATCTCAAATAAGTTTCTAGTGTCTTGTTTACTGCTTCCGACTGTCCATCTGTCTGTGGATGGTAAGTTGTGGACAATTGTAGCTTTACATTCTGCAATATGAACATCTCTCGCCAAAATCTGCTTAAAAAGAGAGGGTCCCTATCACTGATTATTCTTTTGGAATCCCATGCAATTTAAATACATGGTCCATAAACAATTGTGCAACATCTTGTGCTGAGCATGGGTGTTTGATGGCTACAAAATATGCATACTTGCTGAATCTATCTACTACAACAAAGATGGAAGACTTTCCTCTGGAAGGTGGTAATCCTTCTATTAAATCCATGGTAATTTCTCTCCAGCATCCTTCAGGTACTGGTAGGGGTTGGAGTAAGCCCAAATATGCCGCACGATCGTACTTGCTCCGTTGGCATGTTACACAATTTTTGACACGATTTCTGGCATCCTTGGCCATCTACTTCCAATGAAAAAGACCTTGTATTTTTTTATTGTCGCTATCAACCCCGAATGTCCACCTTGAGGACTATCATGAACCATTGCTATGATTTTCTTCTGAAGCTCCTTATCACAACTAACAACAATTCTTCCCTTCCACCTTAACATTCCATTCCTCCATGCGTAGTTACCCAAAGACATTTTTTTCCTCCTATTTTTTTATGATGTCCCTTATAGTACCTTCTCCCATGCTTCACAAATTTCTTCTAGAAGTGTTGCTTGTATATGCAATACTGACAACATTAGCAGTTGGAGGTTTGAGATTCGAGTTAATGCATCTGCCACTAAATTTTCTTTTCCACTCCTACAGGTGACTTCAAAGTCGTAGCCCATCAATTTAGGAAGCCAATTTTGTTGAAATGGCGTTGAGATGCGTTGCTCCAAAAGATCCTTCAAGCTCCTATGGTCTGTTTGTACTGGAAAGAATCTACCATTTATGTAGTGACACCATTGCCTTACAGCTTCGATGATGGCGAGGAACTCCTTTTTCTAAGTGGACAACCCTTGGTGCTTGGGAGCTAGAGCCTTACTCAGATATGCTATGGGACGTCCTTCTTGTTGAAGTACAGCTCTAATACCCTTATCACAAGCATCTGCCTCAATTATGAAAGGTTTGGTGAAGTCTGGTATCGCCAATACTAGTGCTGCCACCAATTTTTCCTTCAGTTGTCCAAAAGCTTTCTGTCGTTCCTCTTACCACTCCCAATTCCCTGCTTCTTGCTTCTTCAACAATGCATTAAGTGGCTTCGTTATAATTCCATAATGCTTAATAAATCTCCTTTAGTATCCTGTCAGTCCGAGAAATCCTCGCAGCTCCTTCAAGATGCGGGGTTGTGGCCATTCCTGAATTGTTTCTATTTTTCTGTTGTTAATGGACACACCTTTCTCCGAAATAGAATGCCCTAGGTAATCCACCTGTCTTGCTCCAAATGCACTGGCTTCCTCTGATCCAAATGTTGTTGAAAGTTGGCACTGTAAATGAGACGATCATCAAAGAAAACAAGCAAAAATTTACGTAGAAAAGGCTTAAATATTTCATTCATAAGGCTCTGAAAAGTGGAGGGAACGTTTGTGAGGCCGAAGGGCATCTCCAGAAATTCAAAGTGGCCCTCGTGAGTTCAGAATGCAGTTTTCTATAAGTGTTCCTCCTTCATTCAGATTTGGTGGTACCCAAACCTTAAGTCCAGTTTTGAATAACAACTTGATCCCTTCAATTCTTCCAACAACTCTCATATCAATGGAATAGGGACCTTATTCTTGATAGTGTACTTGTTTAACTCGCAATAGTCAATACACAAGCTCCAAGTGTTGTCCTTCTTTTTCACAAGGATGACTGGTGATGCGTAAGGACTAACGCTCTTCCGAATAAAACCTTGCTCCAACAATTCTTGCACCGACTTTTCTATAGCATCCTTCTGTTCCCCTAAATAGCGATAAGGTTTGATGTTTATAGTCTCCAACACTTGCTTGAGATAAATGGCATGGTCACATGCTCTTTTTGGTGGTAATTGCTTTGATTCTAGAAAGACATCACCGAATTCTACTAACAGTCCTTCTATCTCATCTCTGGTCTGGACATGGTCGTTTATTCCTAGCTATTGCATGTGAAACTCTATAGGGTCTGCTAAATGCAACATGAACAGAGTACTTTGATTAGAATTTCTAATCAACTTGTGAAGGTTTTTACTAGAAACTTCCCTTCCATTAGTCTTACTACCTTGCCCTCCCATTAAAATTGCACATCATTAAGGATGGCCAACCATTGAACTCCTAACACCACATCGCAACCTCCTAACTTAAATGATCAACGCCTCTGTAGAGAACTGCAACCTTGCATTTTCCACAAGAAATTCCTGCAAGCTTGTTTGCAATCTAGTTTTAAACCTCCACCAACAGTAATACTTACGGGGTTTATGTTAATTACCTTTGCATTCCCTTTGCGGATCACCTTTTCATCCAAGAAATTGTGGGTACTCCCACTATCTATTAGGATATGTAGAGGCTTCATTTGATGACTTCCCAATGATCGTCAGTTGTTTGTATTCTGTCCAATCCTTTAAGCCCCACATTGCTTCTAACGAAATATTAGGATTGAAGGGAGCTGTATCTTCAGGCTCTTCACTCCCAGGTTCCTCTTTCTCCGGTTCTTCATCTTCTACCATGAATAATTGAAATTGTTTGTTCTTCCAACGATGTCCTAGAGAGTATTTTTAGTCACACCAAAAGCACAACCAATTAGCCCTTTTTTTGTCAAACTCCTTGCTACTTGTTGTTCTACTGCCTTGAGAACCTCTGCAATTATTGTTTTTGTTAACACTGCCTTGACTCCTTGGTGTGGGTAACAACCGTTCCTCTATTTGCAGTTTGGATGGAGTTGTCATATAATTGGCACCCTTATATGCGTTTATTCCTCCTCCTACTACGCTTCAAGCTTTAATTCCCTTCCTGAAGTAAACCGAATACTAGCTACCACAATGGCTTCTTGTTTACATGCCCATGTATAAGCTTAATGTAACGTCTGAGGATCCATCATTTTTACGGTGAGTCCTAGCTCCGGTTTGAGTCCTTTTAAGAAGAACCTCAACAAGTAATCTTCTGGCAGTGAGAGTTTATTTGAGTACCTGTCAAATAAAGCACATTATCGAACCTTCTTGTCTTATCTCCTTTAGATCCCTTATGGGGTCCTCAAAGATGTTCTCATCGAATTGATGTCGTAACAAAGTTATAAATTCTTCCAACTTCACCGCGTTCACTTCCTTACAATTTCGAATTGTCAATTGGTACCATTCTTGCACGATCCCTTCCATGGGAAGGGAAGCCATTCTTATCTTCATTTCTTCTGGTCCATTGCAAAAAACTGTTCACATTAGTAACTCCAGCTTCTTACCCCCGTAACATCGAACGTCAGGAAATCAATTTTGTTGACCCTCGTCGGTACTGTATAGTGTCCTCCATCTCTAAGACTTTTCACAGAAGTTTCAGTATCTTCTTTTTCCATTTTTTCCATGAGTTGTTGAAACATGGATTTAGTGTCACTAATTTCTTTCTCATGTCGCAGTTGAGCCTCCAAAAGGTTTTTCATGCCTTCCTCTAAACAACGAACTTCAGCTCCGCCTGTGCCTTCTACCATTGGACTCACCGAGGAACGTTTGCTCTGATACCAGATGTTACGAATTTTCCAACTCACACACCCTCCTGTATCACTCACACAACAATTTCAGAGATAGAGAAGAGAGTTTAGAGAGAGAGAAGGGAATCAAACATTTACACGTGATTTTTCATTAATTTCCAAATCTGTTACAACGGCTATTTCATAAAGTACGTAGAAGAATCTAGACACATCACGTGAGTTCTTCCGTTAAGGTCGTTGTCACTTACGTTGCGTTTTGCTTATTTATTGATACGTAATCTTCAACATCGTTTCTTGTCTTCTTCTTCCTTCTGTCGCACGTTAGTCATATATTCGTAACATCACAATTCACCCAACATGAGAATCCAAGGGGCAGATTAGGGTGAGCTTTAATGACTTCAAGAAGATTTGGTAGAAATTTTGATAAGTGAAGCAAAGCAAACCTATTTTGAAACAAATAAGATTAAGAAATCAAAACTATAGTGGCTAGTAAAGCCCTAAGAATTATACAGGAAACTGGAAAAGCCAAAGTCTAATGTGGCTTATTAATAGGAAGATGAGGAAAGAAGGGGCAATTATATTGTCTTTTTTCTATAACTAATTAGATTATGATGTCTAATAGATCATATAAATCCACCTACACACTATGTGGCAATTTGATCTATCTAAGTCAAACAAATACCACCTATCACCCTACTTGCAATCCACTAGAACTCCAGCGTCATACTTCCCACCATCACCAATCGTCTCTATCATTTGGTTACTATTTTCCTCATATCAACTCCAAATTTATGGGCATATGAGATGACTTCTCTTCAAATTCTACAATTTCATTTAGAACTCAAACCATTTTAGTAGTCATCTCAAACAGATTATGGTGAATTCATTACCCAGCAAAGACGGAATCTATGATAGCACATAAAGGCCTTAAGTGTTTATTAGATGCAACTGCTAAGTAAAATAGTATTTTAATTCTTTGTAAGATAAATTAGACTAGCAGCCCAGCCGGAAAAAAAGTTTAATTTGCATAAGATAACATTGAGAAAGAACAAATAATAACGTCATAATAGCTTCATGCAATTGCCAAATGTATGAATTCAGACACTTACGTGGATAACCAACACTGGACACTTCACCAAAGGAATTTTGTCTATGTTCTGCACAAGGCACATGTAAAAGCCATCAGTAGGGCATTGGATGCGTCGCTATTTTTAATTAATGGCTGATGTAGCAGAGGATCATAAACGATATATTTTACCTTATATATATCAAACCAGTATGTACGCTTCACTGGATACATAACTCTCAGCCCTGACAATATAGGACTATGCAGGACAACAGCTCTAAGCCGAGGTAATCGTACAGCAAGGTCCAAAGTAGGGCCACTGCCCACAGATTGACCGTATAGTATGATGTTTTCCTGCTTGGCACCATAGCACTCTTCAAGACACTTATAAGCAGCTTCAATATCTGAATATGTATTGTGCTCACTGGGCTGCAGAAAGGCATACTAATGTGATGAAAAGCTCATGGGTGCTAGTATTTCAGTCAGATAGCACATAGATAGACTACATTTACACTGCTCACCTTCCCTGTTGATTGTCCATAGCCAGAGTAGTCATACCTGCATAAATTAGGGAAAAAGGAAATAAGAAAATGGGGCTCAAGTTATATATTTGATATTAGTATCTTATTGCATGAAGTATTGATTAACATGAAATTTTATGTTTAAGTAGGCGTGTTTCTCTCTGATCTCCATCATCCACCTCAATAATGTAAATTCTCCATCACTTCATTAACCAACTTCAAACATCAAAATTCCATCTATGTCCGAGGCATAGTCTTCCATCTTCCGCATCCTTCCGTATGATATTGGAGGTCCTGGGTTCAAGTTCCCTCCCTCCGGTTGAAACCAAAGTATATCACATATCATTACCCGTAACAAGCAGTTGTTTCGTATGATACAACTATTTTAAACAGCTAAAAATAGCAAATGATGTCAGATGAAAAGATCTACTTAAAGAAAGCTCTGGTTACGAATCCTAGTTATCTCCAATAACACTATATTAAGCTCGCCCCTTTCCTTTAAAACGAGAAAAAGAATCATCAAATAAAACCTATAAAATTTGAACAGTCCTAGAGTTCAGCTACTTGCCAGTTACCAGGATTTATCGAAGCTACCACCAATATCTTTTCCTTCCATACCAACCAAACTAAACCTCCGCAGATTTCCAAGCCGGGCACCGTTATGTTCCATACTTCCAACAAAAGCTTTTTTGCAAACTCACACTCCTAATCAACACTCAACTAGAGAACAAAAGGGCCAGTTTGAACGAACTTACCCCATTAGATTAACACGTAGGTGGATGCTCAAATCAATGAAAAGCTCATACATCTGGCCTATATCAGCAGCATTCCCATGCGAGTATAGCAGAGTAGAGGTGGCCATCGGGTACCTAACATACATAGCAACGATCTCTGTTCCCCGGCGCGTGGGGAGACGCAGGACGTCGACGTTTTCACGGTGAGGAAAGTGGTCTAGAAGCAAAAGGCCAGTGGTTTTGTCTGTAATTAGCTTGTAGGAAGGAGGGTTCGGTGGGAAAAAAGCAAACTTTGCAGCCATTGACGAAGTCACCCCGCCCATTATTCTATCTTTCACTCTAACTATTCCTTTCTCTCTCTATACCCTTTTTATGCAAATGAACACTCTTACTCTCTCTAAAGAAACAGGCAATCACTGACACTGGAGGAGGAGGAGGAAGAAGAAGAAGAAGAAGGAACTAAGAATAGGAACATTCCATTCCTTTATCTTTTGCTTTACCTTTCTATAGAGAGAGATAGAGAGAGAGAGAGCTTTGGTAGAGGTTTGTAGCGTTAATATGGGCTTGTTAAGTATTATTAATTATCATTATTATTATTATTATTATGGTTTATATTGTGGAGAGCTGTCGTTTTAAGATTTGTGGATGAAATTCTAACTTGTTTTTTCTTTCTTTTATTTGTTGTGGTGTTTTCTTTTTTGAGCTTTTAGAAAGGGGTGGTGGTGAGAGGCAATGATATGATTACATCTTGTCTCATCCAGGTTTCCATAAGACCTTACTCACGTGTTAAGCTACCTGTTCTGACAATTTTTCCTTATTTTGCACCGGTGCCCTTTAACTCCTGCTTTCTTCACAAATTTACCCTAATGTTTCTACAAAATGTAGAATCCTCCTAAATATTAGTGATCATTTGCATAACTTTTATAAATATGCAAAATGAGATGCTTTTATTTTAAATTTTTTTATTACACACAAGTAATAGAAAAAGTGATCATTTGCATAACTTTTTATAAATAAGGAATCGAAGCTTGAACGGAAATGTTTCGAGGGCTAAAATAACATACAGGCAAAATTTGAGGAACGTCACGGCAAAAGCAGCCTCATGATTAGTAAAGTCGCACGGGGTTTCCAGGTTGTCCCATTTTAGGTTACAGGTGCCGTGTGATTTCCGAAGGAGCGACGTTCTTCATGAGCGTGTTTTCAGACAAGCGTCCACTCCACCGCAGCAGGAATCTAAGCAGTAACCAGTAACCACACCAGAGTTTAAGGACCACTTATGTTGTTGACTTTACGATGGGACCCACACAACACGCGCACGCACAATTTGATTTAATCCCACGGGTTCTCTTCTCACTCTACGCACCTGGATCTGGTTGATGCTGCTCTGTCGCTGGCTGCCACCTGGGGGAAATGGCATTTTACAATACCATAAAGCATACAATGCCACAAGTCTAAAGGACTATAACTATATTGTTAAGAATAGGTTTAATTGGCAGCGGAAACTCCCTAAATAGACTCTAATATCAAAAACATTAAAATTGAATTTCTGAGTAAATTTCCAGACATTATTTAAGAACTCATTTGTAAATTTGATGTTTATGGTGCTTTACCTTTGAATATACAACTAATCAATTAAATTAAATTGAATACACGATTGAGTTTTAATATTATTATATTATAATAGATTGTTACATTTTTTAAAATTTTTATTAAGAAAATTGTAAATATCGATTTTTCATTAAAAAATCCTTAAAATTGACATGTTAGTGTGAGTTTATTCATGTTGTTATGCACTCCTCGAATAAGAATATATTTTTAAAAGAATTGATTTTATAAAAAGATAAAATATGTAAATGAAACTTCGTCGAAAAGAAATCCTTGTGAGATCATTAATATTTTATCAAGGGTTTCTTTAAAACATACCAAATTAGTATAGTTATCCTTCTTTTGACGTAACAACGCAACTTCAATCAGCATCAAAATGAAAGTGGAGTAAATTTATAATTTTTTCATTTAAGAAATGTTAAAACAATATTTCATAAGATAGATAATAGTCTAATGGAATAAAATAAAAAAACGTAATATAATAAAGATAATGTGAATTAAGATTATATAATATGACTAAAATATTATTTCATTGTAAGTGTAATAAATCTCTTATGACCTTTTTTTATATGCAACTAGACAAATGAATCAAAAATTCGTGCCGATTAATTAAGATGTAATGAGTTGTGATTAGCTTATACATGTTAATAGCTACACACTTGCGGCGAGAAGCCTAAATTCTTCAAATATATAAAGACAAGTAACTATGGATTGGACCCCATATGTACAAGTATAACCCAGTTAAGCAAAGTCGGAAAGCAAATAAAAGTTGCTACTTGCTAAAGACGGGACTTAGGATCCTCTTCAATCAACCCAAGCGTGTGTGAAAACAATCTTTAATTTTTTGTTTTGCTTTAATAGACACAACGGCTTTGTTTTCAAAAATTGTGGGCTGTCTTTTCTTTTCTCTCTTTCGATCAGGAGCACAGTTCCCATGTTTTCGGGACCATTCATCCCTCTTTTCACATGTCTTTTCCAGTTTGCTGCTTGCAAATGGTCTACACGATCAATTTAAATTATAGAAGAATCAAGGAAAATAAAAGATAATAAAATGGCTTAATAAATAATTTAAATTAACGAATCAAAATTTTAGTAGAAAATAGAACTCGATCAGTGTAAAGCGGATCCATATTAAGTTTGTGATGATAAATCCTATATGGAAGTTATATATAAAGATTAAGGTCTCCTCTAATTGCTCATATCATTTATAAGCATAAGGATTCTTTGATCAGTTAAGAGAGTTCACATTTTGAAAAAACTATATAAATACATTGACCGCATCCTGGTGAGTGGTTCCAGTGAGCATGGCGGTAGATTTACGTTCGTTTTAGGCTTCAAAAAGCTCGTTTAAGATTATGGAATCAAAATGAGGTATTTTCCACATTTTTTTGTTTCTTATCCTTTTACGTTTAATTTGGGATACGTAACTAAGGCATCGTTACATGTTACATGTAGTACCAGAGCGATGATATAATCGAGTGGTTAAAATTGAAGATTTTTCGATTTTCTCCATAAGATTTTTGGAGAGTTAACTTCTATTTCTCATTTTTTTTCTTACTTTTTATTGCACGAAAGTAGTATACAAATGTTTAGCCTTTAAAAAAAGATTGAAAATGAGCTCGAAAGAGCAAAAATAGCAAAAATCTGACTCGAAACTCGCCGGAAATCACCATTTTCTGGCAAGGTGCACCTCACCGTCGAGCGCGTGTATTGTGAACAATGGCGCGAGGCGCGACAACATGTTTGGCAAGCACCAGCGTCAATGGGCGCATCTGCGCGTCTTCGCACATGCACAATAAGCTAAGCTCCAGACGCGTCTCCAGCCCGTTTACGCTAGACACGCCCCTTTTGCACCGACACGCCGATGACACGAATGACATCAACCATACAGACATGCTACAGTGTTTAAAAAAAAAACACACAAAAGTTTTAGATTTCTTATAAGGGTGCTCAGGGTGTTTTGGGTCAATTTTTGGATCCGAGAAATTCATAAAGTGAAATTTTTATTTTTTTGGATTTATTACATTAGTAAGAAATTAAAGTTTTACTCCAGAAAAAGAAATTAAGGTGTTCTAAATCCAATTTTGAGTGAATTTTCATACTTTGGACATCACATAAGAGAGATACTTAAAGTTTTTGTATTTCGGGTCTTATGTTCAATGTTCGAGATTGCATGATAATTACTCGGAAAAGGAATTAAGACATTTTGAAGCTATTTTTGAGTAAATTTTCGTACAACGAACTTGCTATAAAGAAGAAACATGAGGTTTTAATGTCTTAGGCAGTTAGTTCAGTGTCCAATAATGCACAATAGTCACTCTAATGAGATTTTTCCTTTACTAAAGTCGCAAATGAAGTTTTCAAATAATGTCTTCAACACAAGTGCATAACAATGAGATTGTGCATTCGAGTTTAGCATTTATTGATGTTATATTATCATATACTATATGCTCGTAAAAAAGGTAAGGATAACATAAAGATATGTCCCTTATGTTTGTGGACTTTTTGAGTACTGATGAGGATGTAGTCACCGAAGTGGCCTTTCAAGTCAATATTTTAAATTGTTATACTTGCATATAAGGGGATGTCTTTAGTGTTATGTTTTGTTATTCTGCCCAAAGGTATTGGCCTTACATAATATTTTGAGATATACATAAAGGCATTAGATGAAGGAAAGTTGTTGCTTAAATGATCTATTCACCCAAAGGTGATAATGTCATGAGTGTTGATGATTTGTACTCCGATTGCTTTTACGTAGAAGTTTAATTACATATATTATGTATTCAACCAAAAGTATTTCATAATATGTATGATCGGATTCTTAGAAAAGATACTATTTACTAGTTTTAAGTATCACTATTATCCTACATTTGTGCTGATTTAAATATTATCATTTTACAGCCATCGTTTCGGTCAACAATATCAATGTCACTATTGAAACCTTGATCGGTTTCAATACAAAGAAGTGGATAGAGGATGCATTTAATGCTATGGAGATAACTGAGATTGATATGACCATACGGACGGATAGGCCAGAGCTTGAGAGCTCATAAAGTAGCCTATGAAGCCTGGGATCAATCTAACAGATTATGTCTTACGACCATTAAAAGATCTATACCTAACTATCTGCTTAGTAGATTTCTGGACACAAACATAGCGAAGTAACTTCTTAGTAATGTGTCCCAGAAGTACACAGTCTCACTTAATGTTAAGACAAGTGCCTTAATGAAAGAATTATTCTCTATAAGGTATACAAGAGAAGGGGGAGTAGAAGAGTACAGATTAAGAATGATCCATTTTCACAGTAGACCAAAGATGTTAAACATTCATCTTCCTAATGTTTTAATAATTCACCAGACCCTGAATACACTCCCTCTAGAGTTTACTAATCTGGTGATGACATATTATTTGTAGGATGAGGAATAGGACTTCAATGCTTTGATTGCCCATTGCATTGCTGAGGAGGAAAAACTCAAGCTTGTTACTCCTACAACCCTCGAAGCAACTAAAGGGAAGGCAAAGATAAAGCCCGCGAAAATCAAAGGTAGAAAGACTAAATTGTCTTCACATACTGATGTTGGTCAACCTAGTGTTGGTAAAGATCCGCATGACATAAAGAAGCTAGCAGTATAAAGCCTACAAAGAAAGACAGTGAACATCAGATAGCTCCTTAAGACTGTGAACATCAGATAACTCTTTAACTTATCAATTTATGAATCTAATTTACAATAGTCGCATTAAGTACTTGTTGGCTATATAGTGGAGTATCTGATCAAGGTGGCTCCACAATGTAAGGGTTTATATCCAGGATAAAGCCAAATAAAGAGTAGGAGGTACTGATGGTTGACAATAATGAAAAAGTGGATGAAATATCTGTAGGGGAATGTATGAGTTGAACTTTGTTGCAAGGTTCATTTTGGTTTTTACACGATACATTTTATCTATGATCTTTGGATCAATTTTGGACAAAGAAGATTGACATTTTGTATTTAATGCTTCTATTGTATAGTTGGTGTGTAATGCAAAATATAAAGGTACAACTTGCTTGTCATATGGTTTGTATAAAATGAGTCTCACCCTGAATTAGATATACGCTTCTTCGTATCTTGCTAAAAAAGTTATGAATTGAAGGACCCTGATGAATAAAAAGTCATAAATGGTGTGACATAAATGTTTAAGCCACATTTCCAGAGCTAGGGTTGTGAGATTGCTTAAGGAAAGCATTATCTCAATTCTATATTATGATGATCTGGGAACATGTGTTGACTATTACAAAGGTAGGTTGACTAATAACGAAGAAGGATCAACTTATATTTCTAACTTGTTGAGTCTGATACATACAAGTATCAAAAGACCTTATACAGTTGCATTGTGTCTGACATTTGTTGATGATTATTCCCATTATAGTTATATGTTCTTACTTAAAGATTGAAGGTTGAGAACCAATTAGGGAAATCCATTCAGAATGTCAGATCTAACCGTGGAGAAGAATATTATGGCAAACATAGTGTTTTAGGATTTGAAAAGGTCTGTTTACCAGATATATGGAATCAGTTGAGATAAAGACTTGATTCACTATACCGGGTAGTCTTGAGCTAAATGGTGTGTTATCGAAAGGTATAACCGTGCCCTAAAGGATTTGAAGAAGTCAATGCTCAACAGGACTAATCTACCTGATTATCTAGAAGTGTGTAAACTCAGCCTTACACACATTCGTGTATGAGGCTGCCCTACTGAGGTAGTATAATATTTACAAAGAAAAGTTGCATGCTTATTGCTATTTGGTAAGATATCCTGGCCACTCTACGGGCTACAGATCTTACTCTAAAGAATGAGGGACTAAAATAGTAGAATCACAAACAACTAAGTTTCTGGAATACGATATCTATGATAATGGTGAGCCTTTTGAACCCTTTAAATGATAGCAAAGTGGATACTACAATCATTATATACTCACACAGTTAGATCCGGCGGATCTAGGTCTTTGTACCAAGCCTATACAGGAACAAGAACTCATAACTGTACACACAGAGGTTCCTGGGGGTACAAGATCTAATGCAATTATGAAAATCTTTCAGAGTGAGATGACCTACTATCCCATCTAATTACATAGTCTATTAGGTGAACAGGACTATGATGTTAGACATGTTATGAATCCAGTTACTTTTATATAAGCCATTTCTGAACCCAATGCGGAATTGTGATGGGTTGCAATGACTAATGAAATGCAAGTCATAAAGCACAATAAGGTCTGGAAGCTAGTTGATTTTGTAGCAGAACTGCGAAACTGTCAGTTGTAAATGAACTTTTAAGACCTAAAGGATTTCATGATAAAGTTAAGCGGTGTATTGGCTCACTCAGTAGTCTAATGGTTCATTCAAGGAGAAATGTTGACTTTGATGTTACCTTTTCTCTCATATCCTCGTAAGATACATTTTGAGCGATTATGACAATTATAGCTCATGATGATATAGAGTTATATCATATGAATGTCAAAACTACTTTCCTAAATAAAGACCTTTACGAAGAGGTCTATATGGTACAACCTGAAGGATTTCACGATCCATACGGAATTGACATAATTTGCGCTGTAGATCAATATATGATTTACATCAAAACTCCCGAAAGTGATACCTTATATTGTTAAAGTTTGATCTCTTTTGGCTTGATGAAAAATAAAGTCAAAAGGATGCTTACATTATAAGGTCGAAGAGAGAAAAGTTATCTTCCTATTATTGCATGTGGATGATAAATTGCTCATGTAAATTACTAGACCATTGAAATGTAGTCAAACAAGTATTGAGATAATTAAAAGAAATCTAGGATATATGTTGACATATAGAAAATTCAACAGATTGAACCTCGTAGGAATTCAGATTCAAATTAAGTTATGTGTCCGGATGATCGGAAGTTTACTTAAGGTTACAATTTTTTTAAGTTAGCAGATGATGCAATGTCAAGGAAGAGTGTCAAGCAAACACGGGTGATTTCCTCGACCATGCATGCAGAGTTTATGTTATGGGGTTGCTTTACAAATGGTTTTGCTCAGAAATTTTATTTATGAGTTGTCTGTGGTTGATTCAACGACTAAACCCATTCGATTGTATTGTGATAATCTTGCTACTTTGTTGTTTAGCAATAATAAGAATATCACAGGGTCTATGCATTTAAAGGTCAAATTCTTTATCATAAAGGAATTGACACGAAAAGGTGACATTAAGGTTTAGAACATTTAAGGACTGAGGAACTATAAGTCAATTCTTTAGCTAAAGGACTTTTTCCACTTATGTTTGGAAGACAAGTATACAGTATGGATGTTTTAAAGTCCTTAGACATTGTTAGTTAAGGGATTGTTTTGTTTGCTCTGTGTACATTTGTACATTTATATGTTTTGATGTATTATGATGGTATGATGATTCATTAAGAAAGATGATCATTGTTTATCCTCAGGAATACGTGTTATCATACATTGTCATAATATGTGTGAAAGTCTTAAGATTTGTGTCAATCTTAAGTATTTAAAGGTCATTGGGCATATATATATAGATTGACCTTGAGCCTATATCATTTAGAAGTATACTGTTTTATACGAATATCCTAAAGCCTTGTTTGATTGGCATGGATTCTTGCTCAAGAAAGTAATCTTTTTCCTAAAATTTACATTATTGTGTTTGGTTCATTTTTTTGAGTAGTTAGGAAAGTAAAAACTTT
>JAOSBN010000006.1:37447068-37461435 GCA_027563595.1 Erythroxylum suave | reverse complement strand
AATTATGGTCTTTACCCTCATGCAACAAGAAAGCACATTTCTTACCTCCAACTTTATTCCAATTTTGAAAGCCATCTATAGTAAAAGCTCTACCGGATGGATGCTTATCTTGCTTGTTAAAAAGAAAACAAATAAAACAAAAGACATCATCTTTATGAGGAGAATATTCTAAACATGATGGGTATTTTTCATACCATGAGGTTTGAAATGAACTATTTCGGGAGCCAAACTTTGATTTTTTATATTCATTCTTCACTGGTTAAAACGGACCCTCCACAATATAAGCTCAACAGATGTCATTCTATTTGTGCTCTGATTGATACTCCCATATTTGCTTACGCTTGTCTGGGTCTCGCTCTAAATAATTAAAGCTAGTTTATATTTCTTCAGTTTTCAAAGTTTTTTTAAGCCTTAGTTCACACTTCGGAGACAAAGTCTCGGTAGGTAATTCATTTGGGAGCTCATTTGATGGTTTTGTAGCTGGCTCAATTATCATATTTCTTGAAGTTTGGCTTTATTTTCTCTTAAAAAGCCCAGTAATTGTAGCTTGCTGCAGTTTTTTGAAGTTCCACTATTCTACCTGTAACATGTATCAGTTATAAATTTTAAATATAATAATAAGTAAAGTTAACTTATAACTGATTTAATTTTGTACTGGATACTCGATAAGTAAATACTATCATACTAACAATCCAAACTCACCCAAAACCTTCGGGGTGGGGGCGTATAGAAAATACCAACATGATAATTCACAAACTGACAAATTGAAAATCAATATTCACGGAATCAACACTCGGCAGAGAAGGCGACTTGCTATTATTTAATTATTCAATTTTCACTTCAATACTTCAATTGATGAAGATGAGCACAGAAGCACAAAGCATTCTAAGTCTCCAAAATCAACATGACAAACTCAACGAATTTAATCCATAGTCCACAATAAAATACCCAAGCAAGTTTTCTTTCTTATCTTTTGATAACAATATACTGCAACTCAGCAAGAAATGATCCCTTCTAGCATTATAACTAGTCGAAACAAGAACAACAATAAAAATTAAATTTGCCTGTATGTTGTTTACTTGGTTGTTTGAAGGAAGAAGATGAATAGTTTCAACAAAAGGGGTTGAATCCTTGAACGTCGCCCTCGACAATCTCAGTATAGCTCAATCAATGCGTAAAATTCGCAAGTCCTAAAACCCCACACGGCCACACCCAAACGTCACTTGAATAAATGGTGTCGCACTATCGCTGTTTGATACAAAGTAAAATAAATGGTATCGCTGAGTAACACCCAAACGCTGACGGCTATCACTATTTTTACAAACTCTTCTTTTTGAAATACTATTTTTACAGATTGTTACTTATATTTATAATGGGCTTATAATAAGTATTTATTTTTGTTTGCAGTAGACACTGGCCCACCTTAGCCCTTCTATGCATCCGACTCTGCATGTATATTCTTAATAACTCGTAAATAACTCTTTTAAGTTTCTAAAAACTTTGTCATGACTTCTCTAGATACTTTAGTATAAACTTTCTCAGAATCAATGAAATTATATATAAATTCCTTTATTTATCCCTACAATGTACTATTAATTGTCTAAACAGATGTATAGATTCTATCATTATGCAATTAATGGAATATTAAACAATGCTAAACATGTTCCTTTAATAACGTATAGCACTGGAGTGTGATACGCATGGGCTCTGAACGACCACGTAGGGATTTGGGCTTAGATGCTCAATATTTGCTACCGTAAGTGTTTACGGGAACTTCAATGGTGCCATATAGGAGGGTGTTTTCCTATTGATAAACATCTCATATTAAGAATTCGATTGATTTCTTTACTTGATAAGGACAAAACTGGTGCTGAGCCTACTGTCAAAAGAAAGGATGTCAATTTATGCTTTTAGTACGTGTACTAAAGTTTCTTTGTAGTGCATCTGAAAGACTAATTACAGATAAGATTAGTGTGGTCGTTGGCTCATTTTTCTCTCTGACGTTGTTGTCACTTTTTTCCGTCTCTCATTGATGTCTTGTCTCTGTTTGTCCTATGCACAATATGAAGAGGAGCTTCTGGATATCTCTCGTGGTAATTTGGACAAGAAGGCTACTCTGATACTGTACATGGACTCCCAACACCAAGGCATTTTCTAGACTTCCAATCATGGAGTTGTCAAGTTGCAAGAAAATCAATCCACCACTAGCCATTTTTCTGCCGATTGCCTAGATATAACTTTTCCTTTTTTGGTAAAAACAAGTTGCAACTTTTTTACATCAATAATATTTCTGCTTGATTACTTGTCTATCTATAAAATTGTAATGCATAAAGGCAGTTTTCATTGCTAAATACAATTCCAAAAGGTAGAACTACTACAAAAACATGCATCGCTTTTTTACTTCCTCCAAATGCTTCTTTATTCTTCAAATCACACTTCTTTAGTCATCTAACATGCTGAGCATTTGCTACTCAAAACCATTATCCACTAAATTTGTTCAATTGCTCGGCAACCTTAAGCTGAGACAGCATGCATCTGACTTCCTTACTGTCAGGCCTCTGTTTAGGGTCATCTAGAGTGCAAAAGCAAGCAATTTTCAGAACCAACAACATTTGATCCTCGTAGGCTTTGTCCATCAGCTTTGGATCAATTGCCTGACTCGGATTCTCGGACGTCATGATGTTTCTAAGCCACTTAACTAGGCTCATTTCACGAGTATCTTGGAAGAAGTCATCAGATGGAAGTTTTCCCATCACCAGAACCCCGAGTAACACACCAAAACTGTAGATATCACACTTGTCTGTGAATTTGAGTGTCTGATGATATTCTGGTGCTATGTATCCCACAGTCCCTGCAACATTCGATGTAGTGACATGCGTGTAAGCGTCAGGCATTGCCTTTGCAAGTCCGAAATCTGCAATTCTTGCTTCCATATTATCGTCAAGAAGGACGTTTGCTGGCTTTAAATCTCTGTGAATGATTCGGGGACTATGGCCCATATGCAGGTACTCAAGTCCGGCTGCGATTCCTAGCGCAATCCTGTGGCGAGCAAACCAGTTCAACTCGATATTCCCCTGCGCAGCCTGGGTCAGAACGTCTTGTAAACTGCCATTTTTCATGAATTCGTAAACAAGGTAATGACAATCAGGCCTTGCCACATGGGCTAATAGAGGAAGAAGATTTCTGTGTCGAATTCGGCCAACTGTATTGATCTCAGATCGAATTTGCCTCATTTTCTTGCCCAGAAGCTTACTGTCTTCTTCGTTCAATTCAGCAGCATCACTTTTTGTTGGCTGAACAATCTTCTTTATAGCGATCTGCTTTCCTCCTGGCAACTCAGATTTGTAAACTTCTCCACATCCACCTCTTCCAATGATTTGCAATGAAGCAAGCCCATCATCTTTCTCTAAGAATGCTAAATCTTCTGCATCTTTTATGATCTTTGGACTAAAAATTTCAGGTCCTTGAATTCTTCCACCACCTCTAATAGCCGCTAACGTTAACTTAAACATAACCAGAAACACAAAGCCACATATACTTCCAGCCAATGCTCCGACCAGAAATCCAACAATCCATCCAGTGTGCTTCCTTTTTCTACCTTTGTGCTTTTGAGAATTTGCCACTGATGGACCAGGAGCTGGAGAACTAGAAGACAAATCAACAGCTGAAGTTGGTCCATTGGCAGAACTAGAACTGTTTCCCGCGGCAGTGATTTTCTCTGCCAAAATGTATCGATTTGGATACTGAGCCGTTAAAGGTTCAATCTTTCTCATCATAGGCACAGGTCCTTCCAATAAACTATTCCCAGTGAGATCAAAATATTTCAGATTACGAAATGAGCGCAGAGATCTAGGCACTTTTCCGGTGAATAGATTGTTGGCGAGAGAGAGAGTTTTCAAGTTGGGAAAATGCCCCAAGAAATTTAAATTCCCAGTGAACTTATTGGAAGACAAATCAAGAACTCGAAGACGTGTAAGTGAGGCCAACTCTGACGGAACTTCACCAGAAAACTGATTGTTTCCGAGGTCAAGAACTTCCAGTTTCTTGCAGTTAATTATCTGGAATGGTACACGGTCGACCAGTTCGTTATCTGCTAAAGAAAGCTCTTTGAGCTCAGAGAGTCCCCCGATCGCTGGAGACAAGAACCCAGAAAGCTTCTGGGATATGAAGATAATTCTGGTGATTCTGAGAACATGTGTGTCGTTGGAAATTACCCGTTCACAAAAGACTCCAGGGATGGTACATGGATTGCTCAAGAGACTGCGTTGACCTTGGATGCCCAAGTCTTTGTGGATAGTTATGAACGATTTGAGGTCGGAGGGGTCAAGGCTTAGTTTTGCACGAGTGAGGAGGAAAAGGGAGAAGAGGCATAGAAGGGAGAGGTTGTGGTTGCGAGCGGGGAGAGCCATCGGGGACGACAGTGGCCGCCGGAGTAATTGGTATGTGACTGGTGGTGGCTGGCTTAAAAGTTCATGTGTGAGGTCTTCGGTCTATAAAATGGCGCTGAGTGGCAAGCAAACCACTTGGAAAAATAGGGATCTTGACACACAAAATAATTTAATATTAAAACAAAATTGAGATAATTATCATATTTAGTGTAGATAAGATAAGACACTTTGACACGCTAAGATCATAAAGAAAAGTCATCAAATAGGCTTTCAACGAAAATGATATCAACAGTGTAAATAGTTTGACTCTGAAAATCAATTTGAATGGGTATAACTAGAACAGGAAAACCTTTTACAGCAAGAAAATCATAAATATAATAATACACGATCTTTCAAATCTTCCAAGTCAACAAAATGGTCTGCTGGATTTAATTTTTGGAAGCGAGATCCATTAATTCAAGAAAAAGACCTTGAAGTAGAAACGCTTTTCATAAACAAATAAACCTATTTTACTTCTATTCTATTCCACCCCGTGCCCAAGCTATCAAATCATCCACTTTTCATTTATTTATTGCATGTAAAGGCTTGCAACATAGTTGAATTAGGGCAGTAGGAATAGATGATTTGTTCCCGATTGTGAGCTGAAAGTCCAAAGTAAAGATCACCGTAATAATCATCAGAAGTTATATTAACTAAAGGTGATATAAACAAAACCACCCTCACTATTTCACAAACATAGATTCGATGTCAATGGCCTAAAGTCCAATCATCGGGTTTAATAAATCAAGTATACTTTAATATTGCATTCAACGACTAATAAGTCAGGTATCCTTTCAATTACATTAAATGAATATCATCCAATGTTACCATCTTACAAATTATTATAAAAATAATTCTTATTTTTAATAATAAAATCAATTTTTACCTACACATTTTTATTAAAATATTACCTTTTCCTTTTCTAACTTTTGCCGGCCAAAAGTTTGAAGATATTTTAACACTTAATTTTATAAGTTTTTGAAATATATCCTAAAAGCCAATTATATTATAATCCTAAATTGGAATCTTTCATTCATACTTGGATCCGAAGAATCCCAATACTCAAATATTATATAATATCATTTGGTGATTATTATGAAGTTGTGATTCGTTAATATTGAGAATCATAAAGGATATCAATCACATACTCACATTTTTCTTTGTTTTAATAAGAAATGGAATTGTTATACTCACCTCCTTCATTTTCACAACTACCAACGTTGTCGATCCTCACAACTACTTTCCTATTTCAATTATGCAAGCCTTCTACTAACAATTGAAAATATGTAACAACAAATATTGATCTTAATTGCGATTCTCTAATTTAGACCTGCTTTTGTAAAAAACTATGAGGTTAGATTTGAACTATCTTAGAGTATCCAATAGATAAAACTAGTGCTAGATTAGGCATCCTATAGTAGATTGCTAAGTCAAGAGAGGTTCGTGAATCAGAATAATGTCTCAAATCCCCTCGTAACTTGCAACCACAAATAAGCATCACCTAATGTGTCATAAAAACAAAAGCAAAATCAAGAGCCAACTATGATAGCCTTCTCACCAAAGGCATACTGCTTAAACCCTTTCCACCAAATTTCAAACTGTCACCATTAGAGCTCTATAATAGCATGGCAAATTTATGCAATCATAAAATGCGATTTAGGAAAATGATAGACCTTCATGGAGCAACATACGTAATAGAATGTCATGCTTTCTTATCTATACTGATTAGCGTAGTGAGAGATTGATGTTAAATACTCTTACAAGCTCAATAACAAAATTCAGGCAATTGAAAAACTAGTTCAAGACTCATTTTGTCAATAATCGATGTAGACCTTGCAACTCAGTACCTTTATTTAAGGTAATACAAAATTTAGGTGATAGATAAGATGATTCATAGAAGTTGCATAATTATTTAATAGTTTTAACACTTCTATGGTCACTATTATTTTTAAGAAAGGGTTGAAAAGGCACCAACCCTTAAAACTAGTATACATATGGATAAAGTGCATACGTTTAAAGAAGTTCAAGACAATGAGAAAGTAAATTGACCTAATGAAGGTTTAATTGTATATAAAATCCTCAAATAATTCTCTACAAAATAGACAATATCACAGATGTGAGCAATATCCATTGGACATAAAAGGAAAACAATATAATAGGTTTTACTAAAAGGACACAAGAA
Source organism: Erythroxylum suave (assembly GCA_027563595.1). Taxonomy (NCBI): domain Eukaryota; kingdom Viridiplantae; phylum Streptophyta; class Magnoliopsida; order Malpighiales; family Erythroxylaceae; genus Erythroxylum; species Erythroxylum suave. Next base: position 37,454,826 of record JAOSBN010000006.1, on the reverse strand, counting down.
TATTGAGCACCCAAAGAAAAATGGTAGGTCTAGAGGAAGAGCGAAAGTGAAACCTTTTTTATATTAAGCGCATTTATGAATTACATTTTAATTTTCATAAAAGAACAAGATCTAGTGAAACCTTCCTTGGTCAACGCCACCAAGAAGGTGATTAATAGAAAATTAGTGCAAATTCTACGAGACTATGGCCATGACAATGAAGAATGCAAAAACCTTAGATACATTTTCAATGAATTACTACAACCAGGACATTTGGAATAATTTCTAAGGAAAGACAATAGTCTTCCCCTATAAAGATGTTTATCACATTGAAAAGATCAAATCATACTTAGGTGTAGGTCATGGACTCCAAACTAGAGTTAAAGAAACAAAGTACTTATACTAGTCATTAATATGATTGCTGGTAGAGATAGTAGCTACAACTGATCTCAATTAAAGAGGCATGCTCGATTCAACCAAATAAATGCCATAATAATGCTAATATCAAAAGATGGTGAATAGGGAGACAAATTGTATTTGAAAAATAGGAAGGGTTAAACCTATGTAATTCTTATAAAGATATAACAGTCACCAAAGCAAATATCATAAACTTTAAAGTAAAATAAATCCTAGTCAATAATGATAGTTATGTTAACATCCTTTTCTATAAGGTCTTTAAGGCTAGAGGACTCAAAATGATAGCTATATCTACATTCTTTTCCTTTGATCGAATTTGAAGGAGATCAAGTCTTCCCTGAAAGGAAAATAAATCTTATTATTATACATAGAGAATACCTTAAAAAGACAACTAAGATGATAGTCTCATATAATACGTAGACCTACTGTATATGGCATTATTTTTAGTTTACATATATTATATATAGTAAGAACCATCTTGTCACCATACTAACTGCTTACAAAGTTTCCTATAGAGAAAGTTACATAGGATGTCTTGGAGAACTACTAAATGGCAAGAAAATGCTAAATGGTTTCATTAAAGAAGAAAAATCCATCTTAATGGATTAATATGAAAAAAGTGGAACCCAAGCTAAAAAAAATGGAACCCAAGCTTACTGAAGACGAAACTAAGACAAATTAAAAAAAAAAGAGAGAAGTTTAAGTCAAAGATTCAAATAACAATAAAGTATTGCAAGTAGGAACATATATGGATTAATAGTAGTGCACTAAAATGGTGACTTTATTAAAAGAAGAGTGAGAGGTATTTGTGTGGTCTCCTTCATATATGAAAGGATTTAAACCATATTTAATAACCTACATACTAAATATTAGGCCCTATGTTAGCCTCATGATGAAAAAAAAAAAGAATAGCAATAGGTAGAATAGGTAGAGGTGAAAAAAATTTAAGTGCAAGTTTTATAAGGGAAGTGGTATATCCAAATTGGCTTGTTAATATGGCAATATTTAAAAAGTATAAGAACAAGTGGAATATATGTGTAGATTTTATTAATCTGAACAGAGTTTCTCCAAAGGATAGTTAACTATTTCTAAAGAAAGATATACTTATAGATGTCATAATAGGCCAGTGATGGTTGAACTACACAGACCTACTCAGGTCATAACTATATTTGAATGTGTAACTATGATGAAGAAAAGAGGCATTTGTTACATATGACGGAACATATTATTACAAAATGATGCTACTTAGACTAAAAAATACAGGGCTAGCTATCAAAGGCTAGCTAATTTTATGTTTCATTAAAAGATTAAAAAATGTATAGAGGTATATATGGATGATATAATCTTTAAAGTAAAAGCAAGGAGATATCATTTAGCAAACCAACAAAAATGCTTTGAAACATTAAAAAGGATTGGATGAAACTAAACCTAAAATGTATATGTTTGGAATATCCATACGAAAGTTCTTAGGATTTATGGTGAGCCAAAAAGGCATTAAGTCTGGCCTCAATAAGATTGGAGTAGTTATTGATATAAAACCACCCAAATCTTTAAAAAAAAGTGATAGGTGTGCATTAGTACATGTTTTTATAGGTAATTGACATGTGTTTTCTAGTATAATTGTTGTTTATTGTTCTAGTTTAGGATTCATTTTACATGTTTTCATTAAGTTTGATTTTCATTGTTGTTCTTGTGTGTTTGATGTTAATTGAGGGTACGAATTGACTATTTTGTATATAGAAAAGAAGAGGGACCAACTTGGAGGTTGAACAAAAGATCCAAGAGGAGAAGAAAAGAAGAGTGAATCTGTGTTTAATTGCCATGCTTATGGGAGTCATGCAAATTCCCACAAACTTGGGAATTATAATCCGAGGCTTAATGCGGGACCTCATTAAACCTAGGGTTTTTATACTATTTAAGCATCATTAAGCCTCCATCTTCAAGGCGGAGACGACACTCATCAGTAGAAACACCATCCTTAAGTGAAGAACACATGTTTGGAGCTTTAAAGAAGGATTGGAGACAAGGATCATCATCAAGATTGGGCAAAATAACACATCAACACTAAAATTCCAGATTTTGGAAAAGAAGAGAATGAGTCTTATATTCAATTTTTTGTCACTTTGATTTCTTCTAGTCTTTGTAAAGATCATTATTTGAATATTGATGATGTTATGGAGACCATACTAGGCTGATTTCATTGTAGGGATTGCTTTTGAACTATTTTGTAGAACTCCTATTTTATTGAATTGAATGCATTTGTCTTTGTTGATTGTTGTTCTTAATTATCATCTTGCAACAAATTGAGAGAGTGAGTAAGATAAGATTCGTGTAGGATTGTACAACGATAGTTGACGACCTATAGACTAGCAATCATCAGATTAATTGAATAGTTAGAAGAGAGATCTCGGCTAGTCAATTGATCACCTATAGGATGGTTTAATAACTAGTTAAATCAGTAGAGCCTTACGGTAGGTTGAGAGATCGTCTAATCGATTCCCGTTAATTCAATTAGGGACAAATAGTTACACCTTGAGAGAGGGTAATTAGTACATTCAGGAATCTAGGGTGAGACATAATTCAATCGATAAAATAAAAGGGAGACAAATTTGGAAAAATGTAATCTCTAGTCTTAGATTCTTGAATTCTGACTTTTCTGCAATTGTGGTATTGTTCTTCATTCGTCTTTGATCTTTTAGTTTTAATTTAATTTTCTAGATTATTAACACTTGACAATTTCATTTCTTAAACAAATTTGTATCTAAATTAAGCGGTGACTAGGCCTTAATCCCTGTGGGATTGATATCTGCTATGTTTAACTAGAAGTCATAACCTGTTCACTTGCAGTTTTTGAGCGTAAAACAAGTAGATATGTTTTACCATCAATAAGTTTTTGGCGTCGTTGCCGAGGATTGATTGTTGAGCATCGTGTTTGATTTAAGAGTTTTTTGATACTTTTCCTTATATATTTGCAGGAGAATGAACATAAGAAGCACATGAAGGATGAAAGAAGCGATAGAAGACAAATTTCCAGATATTAAGAAGCACAAAAGAGAAACAAGAAGGGCAAAGCGTCTAAACTTTTCGAATCAAGAGATGGTTGAAGAAGGGGAGCAAGGAGGACTAGAGTGAACATTGATGGATTTCATGAGGCATGGATTTTGTCCTCAAGGAGTGGCGAGACCAATAGTCCAGGTGAATAATTTTGAGATAAACTCGGTGCTACTTAATATTCTTCAAAATATTGTGCAGTTCTATAGGCTATCTAATGAGGATATAAATGGCCACATTGCAAACTTTTTAAAGATCTACAATATTTTTAGATTCAATGGAATGCCCGATGAAAGTTGAGATTATTTTTATTCACGTTGAAGGATCGGGATAAAGCGTGGAACAATTCTTTGAATTCAGGTTAGATCACGACTTGGGAGCTGCTCGCCCAAACATTCCTCGCCAAGTATTTCCCATTGACAAAGATGACGAGGATTATCAAGGAGATAACAAATTTCTAGTAGAGCGATGGAGAATCTCTTTATGAAGCTTGGGATAAATTTAAAGAACTTTAAAGAAGTTGTCTACATCATAACCTCCTGAAGGACTTTCTGCTTCAAACATTCTATAATAGAGTGAATCCAAGTACAAGAGGGACAATTGATGCTGAGATTCATTGATGAGGAAGACAGTGGAAGTAGCTTATGATTTGTTGGAGGAGTTAGCAAGTAACAGCTATATGTGGTTGAGCGAGAGGAGCAGACAAGGCCAGAAGGAACATAAAAGTATGATACCTATTGACTCAGTTACTACCTTATAGGCTCAGATCACATCACTTACAAAGCAGTTGAACAACATGCAAGGAGCATTTATCTCAGTAGTGAAGGCAATGCAAACGCAATGTGAGCTGTGTGGGGAGAACAACCACAACTCAGCAGGATGTTTCCTAGTGAGAGCTAGTGGCATTGAACAGCCAAGTTAACTAGGTCAGCCACAACAAGGTAATAATTTGTATTCGAATACATATAATTCGGGTTCAAAAAATCACCCGAACTTTTCTTAGAATAACAATAATGCAAGTAGCCAACAAAGACCATAAGGGCCGTTAAGGTTCCAGCAGGATCGACTCAGAGCATTGGAAAGCTAAATGGATAAGATGATGGAAGTCTTGGGGTCCAAACTGGCAGCACAAGGGGAGAATAACAAAAAGGATGCATGCAAGCCAGGAGAAAAATCAGAAGAGGATGCAAGCAAAATTTGATCAAATCTTAAAGAATCACACATCATCCATCCACAATCTGGAAGTTCAGGTAGGTCAAATAACTAACGCTTTATCTTTACGCAATGCAGGTAGTCTACCAAGCAATACTGAGGTGAATCTGAAGCAAAGAATCATGGTTATTACTCAGATAGAGAAAAGAGAAAGCGAACATGAGGAGAAAGATAGAGTTAAGCAAAAAGAACAAATGACATTGGAATTCCTTCCAAGTGGACCAGTAAGCAAGCTGATTAGGTAACTTCAACTTAGACTTCCACATCAGATTTTTGTTCAGTAGAAATCATCTTCAAGTGGAGAAGCTTGAAATTTTAAGGAAGGAGAGTTAAGCAAGATGACCGAAAATCAAATCAACTCCAGAAAAAGCTCATGTTAAAGAAATCGTTGAAGGAAGAGATTATCAAGAACATATAAGAAGAAAGTCCAAAGGTAGCACAAAAGAAAGAAGATCCAGGGGAGTTCTTCATTTCGTATAGTATAAATGGAGTAAAGATAGATAGAGCATTTGCGCATTTAAGAGCTAGCCTCAATATGATGTCGTACTCATTTAGTCAGAAGTTAGGTATAGAAGAGCCAGGGCCTACTAAGACATTAGTTAAGACAACGATGCATTTACCAAAGGGGATTATCAAGAATATGCAACTACACATTGATAAGTTTACCTTCCTTGAGGATTTTTACATACTGGACATTAATGAAGACGAGGAATACCAAAGGGTATTATCAAGAATGTACAACTACACATTGATAAGTTTACCTTCCTCGAGGATTTTACAAACTGGACATTAATGAAGATGAGGAAACTTCTATAGTTTTGGGCCGACCATTTTTGGCTACTACTCATGTGATTATTGATGTAGATGGGGGCGAGTTAATACTGAGAGTAGGAAAGGAGTAGTTAACGTCCGAGGTATCGAAGAAAAATTATCGTCCTACACCACCCCCAATACATATTATGGAACCTGAACTCCAAGGAGGATGAGAAATATTGTGGACCTCAGGATTGCTTCAAAAAGAAACGAATGCATAGAAGAAGGCGAAGAAAGGAAAACAATAATGAAGTTGGAATCTAAAATGGGGTAGCTCATCTATAAAGTTTGAGATCAATTTCTACATAGGTACCATATCAATCATTTGACCCACCATGAGCATAAAGGGAAGTTGAGCTACCGACAGTAAACAAAGCGCTGTGTGGGAGGCAACCCATGAATGTTATTCCCTTTTGAATGTTTTTTCCTAGTTGTTGATTGACTTTGTTGGTTTGATCATTTTTTGAATTCGATTTGATTGATGCTTATGTTGATTTTGTTTGAATTTCAATTTGTTTCCGTTTCAAATTTCTTGTTGATGATATTATCTTGATGTGTTTGTAGGTTTTGGGATCATGAAGAGTAAATATAATCGTGGAAAAAGGTTTGAAATTGTGAGGATCACCAATTTCCACATTCATGAGAATTGTAGTGATTCCCACGAACGTGAGAAATCTCTCCAAAAAGTTTCTGGAGAGAAAACCCACATCTATAGGAATTGTGGTGATTCCCACTGACGTGGGAATCCTCTTCAAAAATTTTCAAGATAGGAATCCCTACGAGCATGGGAATCCCATCTAGAGGGAAACTTAACTCTTTTTTCCTCTCACCATTTTCAAAATTTCACACACTGTCTCTCTAACCCACGATTTTCTCTCCTCTCACTCTCTAAAAATCTTCAATCTTCATATAGATTCTTGGTATTTTCTTCATCTCTTTGCATTAATCTTACATTTTTTAATCTTTTCATGCATTAATCTTTCCAAACAATAGGGATTTAGGTAAGATTTTTGTTTCCTCTCTCTAAAAATCGAATTTGACTGTCTCTTTAATTTTTTTGCATATTTTCTTCTCACAATGGCTCCACTAAGGACGATGAGGATTCGGAAACCGGTCAATAAAATCTACCTTCAATTTTTCGGTACAGGAAAAACTAACTTAGCAGCAACTTATCGGGTTCCGTTTCTAATTTATTCGAAAGAAGAAGGAGCACATTTTCGTGACTTTAGGTATATAACTATATTCACTCCTCGGTATTTTAATTTTGAAGTGTTAGAAATATAGGAGTGAGACGTTGCCTTGAACAATTAACTGCAAACATAGGGTGGAACATATTTGTTCGATGCAATGTACCTATTTATACCACTATAGAGCTTTTCACAATAGTTAGGTACAATCCTAAAATGGATTTGTTTTGGTTTAGGTTAAGTAGAAATGTGTTTAAACTTGATTATTTGTCGAATACAAAAATTCTAGATAGTCACGCGGATTTTGATGTTGATGCTTATTGGAACACTCTCACAGGTGAAGAACAATTTGATTCTCGTAATGCACCTAATTCTCTAATCTGGAGTATTGAGCATTTACTTTACATAAATTTATGTGCTTGATTATTTTTAATAAAACGAAAATTAATAGATGCTCAGCTAAAAAACTTTTCTTTTTATGGTGCGTGGACCGAAAGCTTAAAATCAACATACCTTATAGAAATTTTCGATCATTAGTGAGTGTGGTTAATAAAAAGAATACGTCTTTTGGGATGGCTCATATTGCTTCTGCTTTGGGTGCATTTTATAATATTAATATGGACAAGTTGCATACTACTCCCCATGATGTGTTGGACATAACCTATTTGAGATGTTATGAGAGTGTGGAGGTCCAATCTATAGATCTCCGCAATCCTCAGATGAGCACTATAGTAAGGAATAGGAGGAGTGGCAATATAGTCAAACCGACCATCCACATCTAGCGCAGTTGTTGGACCCCGTTTCCGAAGTCCAACTCTTGATCGTTATCGATTCTTCAACCTGCTCTGATACCAAAAATGTTGGCCCTGGTCCCCGTACGTAATTCATGACGACTATGCGTCACCATTTGAGAATTTATTTGTAACAAAAATAATAACTGGGAACATTTCAATAAAATAAATTAAAACTTTAAGTTTAATTAAAAATATAGACACGGAAGGTTCGTGGTAGGATCGTAAAACAATTTTGGACACTTAATTTAATTATTCAAAAACGAACTGATTTAATAACTACAATTAATTATTAATAAAATAATTAA
>JAOSBN010000006.1:37402187-37446968 GCA_027563595.1 Erythroxylum suave | reverse complement strand
CTAGGTTCTTCTTTCTTTCAATTCACACACCCACACATACGACTCCTTCCCCAATTTGTCTTATTCAATAAGACACTATCTTGTGTTTTTACTATTTTACCCCTTATTTATAAGAAAATTCCTATTAACCCCTTTTTCTTCATTTCAATCCATACTACCTTATAAAATTCAAAATACACCTTATTAGACTCCAAAAATTTCTAATTCCTAAATTCTAATTTATTTTCATACTAGATAATTTAATAAAATAAAATAGAAAAATAAAAATAAAAAACCTAAAATTGGGACCCAACAGTAGTTCCAGAGCCAGAGGAGGAAGTAGTAGCAGAGGAATCGATAGAGCTAGCGGTGGTTTACCGATATCAACCAATTCTCGACCAAACAGCTGCAAACCATCAATAGATGACATCTCAACTTGATGTACTCGACATTCAAATGCGGTAGGTTTATAAGGAGCAATAAAGCTTGAAGAGAAGGTTTCTCAACTTTTGTCGACAGAACAATTTTGAAGCTCCTACACCATCATCGTCGCTACCATCATTTGAGTAAGCTTTTCTTACCCTGAAACTTTTAAATTTTGTATTTCTTTGGTGTGATTGTATTTCCTTTCATGTCTATTTGGTTTCTTCTCATTTATGTGTGCTATGTCTTTTATTTAGTTTTAATTTCTTTAATTTTGGTTTGAATACATTTTCTTTTGTTTAGTTTGATATCATTTGTTCATTTCAATTTCTGTTGTTTGTGTTGTTTTCATTTTTATTTAGATTAATGTCATTTTCACACACTTAGGGGTTGATTTGTCACATTAAGGACAATGTGATCTTTAAGTGTAGGGAGGTGACATCAACTTTTGCAATTGCAATTTTAAAAATTTTTTTGTGTTGAATAGGATCTATGTTTAGGTATATTATATGTGTTTTGTGTCAGCAATGGTGCTTTGCATTAGCAATAGAACCGCATTTGAGTCACTTTGATAAATATTGTCACGAGATTCTGTCATGTCAGTTAGAATTAGATTGAATGCATTCTTAAAGTCAGATTAGGCTACTTGAGTAGAAAGTGAACCATATAGGGTGATGAAAAATAGTTGGTTACATAAGCTTAGTCACAAACTGACATTTAAATAGTGAGATAGTGTAGAGATACATAATGAGTTTTCATTGAAGCTAAAGTGAGGATTGAGCCATATGACTCCATCTATAGTCATTTCATTTCTTTGTTGAGTGTTACTTCCATAGGTTACTACCTTCAGAACTTGCATTGAATCGGTTTGAGCCTACTAGATGCATGCTTAATAGAGATGATCTAGGCTGCTTTTGTGTTAACCCTTGACTTAAATGATCTATCCGTTAATTACCCCTTGTTATCCTCGTTGAGCCTTAACCTTTTGTTTCTTAAAAACACCTAAAATTTTAAAACTACCCATTTTTCTACCATTTTCACAAGCTTAGTAAAGTATTAAGTAAAACATTAGTTGAGATTGAATGAAATTTTGATCGAGATAAGTTGAGTATATCTTTGCCTGTGGACTACATTGTATACAGTGCTAGTTTTGATTCATAGTTCTTCCATATATAAAGAAAAGGAAAGAAAGAAAAAATTGAAAAATGAAAAAGAGAAAAGAAAAAGTAAGGACAATCGAGTAGCATAAATGAGTGTTGAGTACTACATTAGTTATGTTTAGATATCTCGGAGTTATCTTGTGTTATCCCATTGTATTTATTTTGTACTTTGCTTATATTTGTGATTAACCCTCTTTCCCCTCTTTTGACCCACCTTAACTCTTACCATACTACAACCTTAAACAAGCCCTTTTGATTTATTTATGCATGCAATCCTTGTAGAGGAGAATTGGTGTATTAGCAAACCTATGGTAGTGTAGTTTCCTATAGGAAGTTTGAGCAAAACACTAAACCTCAAACACTTGAGAGAAATGAGTGAAAACCACGAGGAAGATTCATTTATATGTCTTTACTTATCTTTGAGTGATGGTGTCAATTGTGATTTTGCTTATGTAGACTAATGAAAAAGTAGTCATGATATATGCATTAACTTGATATTTGAGTTGGCTTGAATTTGAGGGATGGTATGTTTTGATCTTTGTGAAAATGAAGTGATATAATTGATTGGTTATATTTATTTTGCTTTAGGACAAGCAAAGATTTAAGTGTGGGGATGTTGATAGGTTTGCATCAGTACATGTTTTTATAGGAAATTGACATGTGTTTTCTAGCATAATTATTGCTTATTGTTCTAGTTTAGGATTCATTTTACATGTTTTCATTAAGTTTGATTTCTATTATTGTTCAAATGTGTTTGATGTTAATTGAGGGTAAGAATTGACTATTTTATATATAGGAAAGGAGGGAGAAACTTGAAGGTTGAATAAAAAATCAAAGAGGAGAAGAAAAGAAGAGTGAATTTGTGTCCAATTGCCACGCTTATGGGAATCATGTAAATTCCCATGAACGTAGGAATTATAATCCGAGGCTTAATGTAGGGCTTCATTAAACCTAGGGTTTTTGAACTATTTAAGCATCATTAAATCTCTATCTTCAAGGGGGAGATGACACCCTTCTGTAGAACTCCATCCTTGAGTGAAGAACACATGTTTGGAGCTTTAAAGAAGGATTGAAGACAAGGATCATCATTAAGATTGGGCAAAATAGCACGTCAATACCAAAATTCCAGATTTTGGTAAAGAAGAGAAGGAGTCTTATATTCAATTTTCTGTCTCTTTGATTTCTTCTAGTCTTTGTAAACATGGTTTATTTGAATATTGCTGATGTTATGGAGACCATGCTAGGCTGATTTCATTGTAGGGATTGCTTTTGAACTATTTTATAGAACTTCTATTTTTTGAATTGAATAAAGTTTTCTTTGATGATTGTTGTTTTTAATTTTTATCTTAAAACAAATCGAGAGAGTGAGTAAGATGAAATATGTGTAGGATTGTATAATGAGAGTTGGTTTCCTATAGACGTACAATTGTCATGTTAATTGAATAGTTAGAAGAGAGATCTCGACTAGACAATTGATCACCCGTAAATAGTTTAATATCTAGTTGAATTGGTAGAGTCATTGGGTAGGTTAAGAGATTGTCCAATTGATTCCTGTTAATTCAATTAGGGACAAATAGTAATACTTTGAGATAGGGTAATTAGTACATTCGGCAATCTAAGGTGAAACGCAATTCAATCGATAAAATAGGAGGGAGACAAAATAGGGAAAAAGTAATCTCTAGTTTTAGATTCTTGATTTCTAACTTTGCTGAAATTATGGAATTGTTCTTTATTCGTCATTGATCATTTAGTTTTAATTTAATTTTCCAGATTATTCACATTTAACAATTTCGTTTCTTAAACAAAGTTGTGTCTAAATTAAGCGATGATTAGGTTTTAATTCCTGTGGGATCGATATTTGCTCTGTTTAACTATAAGTCATGACCCGTTCACTTGCAGTTTTTGAGCATAAAAGAAGTAAATAGGTTTTACTGTTAACAAAAAACATAAGGCCTCACAAATAAAATAACAAGTTTATCTCATTTTCTTTTTAGGTCAATTAAAAGGTATCTTGCATTCTTTAAGATACTAAGGCAAGACTACTGCTTAAATAAAATAATGAATATTAACAATCATTTGATGATTTGAATACTTGTAAAATTCACTTCCCCTCAATACTTCTCCTAATAGAGAAATTTTATATTTACACATCTTAGTTGCAATAGAAGCGTTTGGTTCAGTGCTAGTTTAGGAATAAGAACATCAAATGGTGATTTCTTATACAAGCAAGAATTTCTAAGGACTAAATATTCAATGATAAAAGTATATTAATTATTAATTATTGTTATCTTGAATATTCATTTGATAAAATTGTTACATAATTAGGTATAATTTATATAATAATAATTTTACATGTAGATAAAATAGTGCAGACTATTGATGATCCTAATTATAATGATTAGCCAGTCCTTATCCTTTGTTGTCGTTTGTTTTCTTTAATTGTTACTTCTCGATTAACTACTTTTTCATTTGATTGCTTTGGATTTTTACCAATGAGTTGTAAATCTTCACTTGTGTGTTTTTTTTAATAGGTTAACAAAGAAAACTCTACTCTATTATCTCTATCTGTTAGCTTAACTTTAGTCTCCATTTATAATTAGTAGCTCATTTTTATATCTTTCTCCATTTGGATGATAATAGCACTATGATTTCTTTAAGTTTGAAAATAACATGATTTTGATAATAATACATTCATACTTGTTGCATAGGCAAACTCTTGAATTTATATTATTTTTTCATGTTTTGAGTAGACCAAGGCCCCAAGTGCTATTTTCTTATTGGACTTAGAATAGTAAATAGTGATTAGTAATATAAAAGAGAGAATAGTTTAAAATGAAATTAATTTTAAAAATTAAGCAAATAGATTTTAATTAATTTTTTAATCAAAAGTAAGACATTGAACTTAACAATATTAATTTAATAAAAATGAATATATATTCCTTATCAAATTTGGGATAATTTGACAAAAATGAGCAATTTAGAATATTCAAAACTATATTTAAAAATTGAACTTAAGACTTATAACATTAGGTGTTACAAAGATCTTCCAAACACTAAGCTTATATCGCAAGTTGCACTTGTATCTCTGCACGATAATCTCACTTAGGTTTGTTTAAGTGAGATTAAATCTTTTCATGTGATTATTGACGAGCAAAATCTTGTTCTCAAATGTCTCATGATTCTCGCAATATTTAATTCTAACTCTCAAATAATAATACTAAGAAAGCATAATCATAGGCAACAATAAAATACACAAGAGCTATGATAAAAACCAACCTTTATGACTTCCCTAAAGTATAAAAAATAATGCTCTCTCTTAATGTATTCTCCTTCCCCTCATCTCTATTAAGGAGCAAGGCTTAAATAAGTTATTTATAATTACCTCTGACTTTACAATTCAGAATCTTAATTGAACTAAACTAACTATATCACTTATATCCTTATCAGATTATATTACACCAACCAGTTGGATGGCACCTCCATCTAAATAGGATTTTATCTTATAGAATTTAGCTACATCTTAACTAACAAGATAAGAGATTGCATTTAATTAGTAAAGATACATCCATATCTGATCCTCTCACATGGTGTTTATTTTTTAGAGATGATATATATCTACTGTAATCTTATCCGCCACGTTATCTAAGATCTCTCCTTGCTCTCTATGCTTAGATGTTGCCATCCAAGTTCAAAGCCTTCTATAGTACACTGGTCCAGTCTAATGCTTACCTATGTCAAGTTAATTAAACATGGTCCTTCTATTTAAGAACATATTAAGTGCTTAGAGCTCTCACATATCTCCCTCATGCATATGAGCTAGCTACCATTCAACTCAAGGTCTATCTCAAGCTCATCTTTTGGTTTCATATTCAAATCTTACATCTCATTGGAGATTTTTGCTGGTGAGCACCAATGCATAATAGTAAGTAGCTATTACACATTCATTTTTATCTAATATCCATTTTTTTTCAAGATACATTTCTATTTAAAATCATTCTATTATAGTTTCTTTGTAAATCCAATCAAATCCTTTTTAGTTTATAATCTTTTCACCCAAAATCCCTTTTTTTAATTGAATTACCAAAAACTCACTTTCATTTGGTTTTTAAATATTAGGGCTTATTTGGTTTTGGTTTTTTATGGTTTCTGTTGAAATTACCACAAATATGAAAGCAAGTATTCAAAAATATTTGATTTTAAGTGTTTTACTTTCTTATTTCCAAAAAGAAAAATGGCAACAAGATTACGAAAACACAATTGGTTGAATAAAACAAAAAAAAAACTTATTGAATTAACTAGTTATCACCTACTTTTATGATTTTTTTGTAATCTTGTCACTCTTGACTCAACTCATTCTTCACCTCCAACCACCTCACTTACAAATAAGAAAACTCCTCATTTAGCTCCTTTTTCACCTTTAGTTATCACAGTAAAAAGGAAGAAACCATAAATTATCACAATTTATGACAAAGATAAGGATGATCTAATGGGTATTGCTTCTTAGGCTTTAAACAAATTGACAAGAAATATATGGCATAACCCATACTTTAGTTCCCGAAAAGAAACAAGAAGAGTTTTTTTAAAAACTCTTAAAACACTATGTATAACTCAAAATAAAGAAAAAACGCATGAAAAACCATTGAGGAAATACAAAAAGGCTTACTTTCTACACCACACCAAAAAGCCCCGTTCCATTTAAAGATCAAAAGTCCTATCAGCATCCGCATCAGCATCAGCCTCCCACTTTTCTCTTTCATCTAAATATAGTCGTCATCATGATAGTTTTGATTCATTATAAGAATCCATATGAGATCTAAACTATAAATCCTCTTACATTGTTTTCCTTAAGAGTTAAGGTTTAGAATTATATCATTTAATTGTAGAAGCCTCGTCTCAATCATCCTTTAAAAGTTCTTATTTAGATATCTTTCCTAATTTGCTTGATGATGACCCTTAGCTTGGAAATTTATTCTTTTATTTTTCAAAAATTAAATAATATTCTTTTAATTTTCTATTTATCTTCTATTTGGGTCAACATGTAGCTTAAGTGTCGTATTACATTAAGATTTTCAGTTACTTTTAAGACTCTTTAACATTAGTAATTCCTTTTACAATAGATTATCCAATTTTATTTTCTTAAAACTACATGAAGAACATCTCTAAATAAATGAATTTGTGACATAACTCCTTTTTGGATGTTGTCTTATAAACACTTTTATAATTGGAGGTCCTTTTTTCAACCTTCACCTATTCCTCACATCAAAATTAAATTTAGTCAAATTTCTCTATGTAACCTATGTTATATAGCGTTTCATGCAAAGGATTTTGATTCATCTTAGCGGTAGTCTCGTTGATATAAGAGGCAAATACTATTTTTTTTCCTTTTAACTCTTGAAATCAATTGGTGGTTGGTTTTTTCTATACAACCTATCCTTACTATTTTCCTTAAAAATTTGATGCCTTGTTAATCTCATTATTGCTAACCAACAATTTTATGCTAATATGTAGTATTAATTAAAACAATTAGTCATTAAGTAGTTATAATGCTTTTGAGGTTCAATTTTTTTTTCAAAATTAAGATCTTTAAGACTTACTTTCTAGGTAATGTCTCTTGCTAAATCAAGCATTTGATCTTGCTAAATCAAGCATTTGAACTTTACTTTGATTCCTTAGCTACGTATAAAGCCTCTTGATAGGGCTGACATTCTCTAAACTTTGACATAGGAAAGGATGGTTTCTTAACCTTCTTAAACCTGGCCAATGTTATTTGAACCTTCATTATTCTTAACTTTAATGAGTTAGGTACCTTTTGTTTTGTTCATCATCTTACAACCTTAATTATAAGCTAAAGTGATGTACAATTTCTCAAGAATATGCAAGGATTTACTTGTTTCATTCATTATTGTTTAACTTCTCAACACAATAGACAATATTAAGGCTTACAATCAAAATATTGCAACCTTAATAAAGAAAATACAATTAATTGTCATCTTCAAATTAGGGATGTTGAGGGTTTAAAAAGTATAATAGTTATGGAGAGTGAAGATAATAACCAACATGATGCAATCAGTCACCAAGTTCTTACTTTCTTTCTTATGGACAAGAAAGTTTGCAACCTATTCTTAAGTTCTCAATGCTCAAAATTAGACAAATTCAAAAGTTCCTGTATTGTTTTCTTCATTTCAAATACCATTAACAATTTCAATTAGTGCTTCCTATAAAATTAGTATTTCCATACTAGTGTCTCTTTGTTTAAATTTCGTCATAGGAATTAAGCATTAGTACATGAAGTCTCTCTTTGACTATATTGTTAGAGCTTCAAACCACCTTTAATATTGTCATGGCCTCTTATGATTAGGTTATGATGTGCATAAAAAATGTATATATTTTTTAAGTACTTACTTGATTTGATGTCAAATTACTTCGTTTTACCTAGTTTTTGATTTTTAGATAATTTTGATAAATAAATCTTGGAATGATATTATATGTTAAAATATATTAAAAAATCATTCTTGTTGAAGAAACACAAATTGGCTTATTTTAATATGCTAGCACATGTCTCATATAGTTCCAATGTAACAAGAGATATGACATAGAATATAATCTAAAAAGAGAATGTGTGTGAAGGAATACCACGAAGCAACAAAACACAAGTTGTGGTTTTGTCAGAGATCCTAGCCTAATTTAAATAGAAATGATGAGATCCACAACTTAATGGTACGTGTGTGTGAAAGATTATATACTAATTTTAAAAAAATTAAAGAAAATTACATTCTAAAGATACAACAAAAGGCTCGGGCTGAGTTGATCAATCCTTGAGTCCAATTTTCTTAAAAGCTCGATTGTTAAAAACAAAACAATATCATTTTGTCTTTTTTTTTAAATATAATAATTTGGTTCTAATTGGGCCTCCTTAGGTAAAGGCCCAGGTGGGGCCAGGACCCAAGAGATAAGGAGTCCCAGGCCAGCTCATTGCAAAATAGCCATAATTAAAATAGACAAATTGTTGTTTATTAGAACAAAACAAATGCGACTTCCTGGTATCAACTGACGGTAATATGGAGCAAGTGGAGCCGCTACCTTTGGATCATTAACAAGCCGACACCTGTCGAGAGAATAATAATCATGGTGGATTCGTGGCATTCTAGGAGGCGATTGTAGAAGGTAATGGAAGTTGTGAGAGTCGGAAAAGAATAAACCAGACACTTTAAAAGATAAAAATTTATTTTAACAAAAAACAAAGAAATGCCACAACTACCTCTGTCCCCTGTAATAGCGTATGGTTGCCGCAATTGTACGACTTTTACTGATCGTTTTGTCATTCGCTCTCTCCTTCGCAGTCACCACCATTCTCCGTCGCGCACCGCCGCCCTCCACTTCTCCTCTTCTAATATTCCTACCGACCTCTGCCGCCTCATCATAGGGAACTCTCTCTTCTTCCGCATGGAGGTAATCCTCATCCTCAATTCCTTACTTTAGCCTGAATTCATTCCATGGGCTTCGTTTAATTTAGGTTTGAGTTTGGGAGTTTTTAGTTCTACTTCTGCCTCGGTGGTTTGGCGTGTTCTATTTTCAGGTTAATTTGGGTCCTCGTGTTTGGAGATTGTGTATCCTGTTGGCTATTTTTAATGGGCTTAACTGCTTCTTTCCTAATAATACGCCACCACTGTGCACATGCTTGATGCTTTCAGACTTGCAGAATGTAGGTACCACGCCGGAGAGAGCGTTTCGGTTTCTCCAAATGGAGGTTGATCCGTGCTTGTTGTTTTCTGTTTCTGAGTGGGGTGTTGTCTTTGAACTACGGTTTACTTGGTTGTAGGTTTATGCACTAGTAATAATTGTTGTATTCTATATTGCTAAACTATTAGATTCTGTGTTGCTGCTATTTTGCTGGGCTGAAGGTTCTTTTGATGTTGTTTTTCAGCGCTTCTGGAGTGGAACTAGCGTTAACAAGAGCAAAGAGATGGTAAAGCATTTGCAGACCTATGGAATGATTAGATCGGAAAAGATTGCTCAAGTCATGGAAGAGATAGATAGGGGTTTATTCGTTCCTGATGGTACCCAGGCTTATGTTGATAGCCCCATGCCAATAGGCTACAATGCCACTATATCTGCGCCTCATATGCACGCCATGTGTCTTGAGCTGTTGGCGGAGAATTTGAAGCCTGGCATGCATGCATTAGATGTTGGCTCAGGTGCTTTTTCTTCCTGCTGTTCCTCTTTATTACCCTTTGGAATGCATACTGATTGTTAACTACGATGCACGAGTACCGTAGTTAACATAGGAAACCCGAAAATCAGTTGTATAAAGGAGCTATTGTCTGAGGATAAAGGTCAGTTCATTGTGAATTCAGGTTTTTTGTTTGGCAGGCCATGTGGTGTGGATGGGGCTGATAGAGTTTTTTGCATGAGCTTGTAGTTTAAGTTGTTTCTAAACTCTACTTTTCGTTTTGGTCAAAGATCTTCAAAAACTTCTTATCCGTTTTGCTTTCTACATGTTATGTTACGAGAGACTTTCTTTGTGTGAACAAAAAGGAACATTCATAAGCTTTTGAGATGGTTTCTGTGATAGGAACTGGTTATTTGACTGCATGCTTTGGGATGATGGTTGGACCTCAAGGTCGCGCTGTTGGTGTGGAGCATATACCCGAGCTAGTTACCTCTTCAGTTGAGAATATTGAGAAAAGTGCAGCAGCTCCATTATTAAAGGAAGGTTCCCTCTCAGTGCATGTTGGTGGTATGTTATTTTGTCTGTCAAAAGACCGTCAGTGTTTTCTAGTAGTTTTAAGTAAATCCAACATTTATGTGGCGGCCATGACTTCATATTGGCATCATAGGCAACATGATAATAATGGATGTCATTGAAAAACAGTGGGAGAAAATAAAACAAAGGGAAAATGGAGGAACCACGAAAATGCAAATGGCTTTGCTAGATCATATAAATATGGACATCTTTGATATTAGAAGAGTGGAAAAAAATAGAAGGGAAATGGAGGACTAATGTAGATGCTCATGGCTGCTGGGTCGTGCATCAGCATCTTTAATCTCGTATTTGCAAAACAATAAGAGCTCGAATTCATAGTTTATTTCAATTAGTGTGCTTGGAGAAAGCAATTTGGGTTCTGTTACTTGAGTTCTCGACATCGGATTAAATTGTAAATGCTAATTACAAAGTGTTAATTGTTTACACTGGTTTAATACAGATGGAAGACAAGGTTGGCCAGAATTTGCACCATATGATGCAATACATGTGGGGGCAGCAGCAGCCGAGATCCCGCCGGCACTTATTGAGCAGCTGAAGCCTGGCGGCCGAATGGTGATTCCTGTGGGCAATATATTTCAGGATTTGAAGGTCGTTGACAAGAAGCATGATGGTTCCATTAGTGTCCGGAGTGAAACTTCAGTTCGTTATGTCCCTTTAACAAGTCGTGATTCCCAATTAGGCGGCTTTTGAGTGTAGTTTCTTATAATGAGGTATATGTGAGATGTTATGTACTTGTACAGATTATGCGACTCTGCTTAAATTTGCGTCAAAAACACCCTTATGTAGATGGAATGGACTTGTAAAGAACATGGATGAAATTTTATGTACGTATACAGAATGCAAAATACATCGGTGTATATTAGCAGAATGTTCTTAGCGAAATACAGATGCATCCCTTTTCTCTTAATCGCAATGATCCAATAATCTTCGTAAACCATTTCAAATCACGAAGAGAAGGCCTGACTTTTGTATCATAGCAACTGCCCACTCGAACAACACCGTGTAGAGAATATTTTAACACAATTTCTGAAATTCTTTCATCTCTTCTAACGTAAAATTTCTCCAGAACTAGCCAGTTAAAGAAATCTATTAAAAAAAAAAAGAACAAGAAGAAACCACCAGCAGAAGAAGTACGAGTTCAAAATGACCGTCTTGGTCTTTCCTCAGCAACGTTTACTCTCATTGCCCTTCCTTCCAGACTCTGCGAAGCAAGTCAGAAACCAGATATGAGTATCATAAGGAGCTTTAATCATCATATTACCTGTATAGAAAAGAAACAGCAAAACCTGGAAATGGAGAAACCCAACAATACCTGTCCATCAAGTGCGGCTATGGCGTCATTCATCTCAGTCTCTGATGACATTGTCACAAAGCCAAAACCACGTGAACGGCCAGAGTCCCTATCATAAACTACCCGAGCGCTCACCACCTTACCGTGCTCACTAAAAACTTGCTCCAGTCGATTATCATCAACACTCCATGGCAGGTTGCCCACATAGATTCTACAAGCAGTTTCATAAACTGGAGGAGGGCGTTCTGGCCTTGATCCTCTAGGAGCAGCCTTATTTACCGTCAAAAACCTTCCATCTAGTTCCTATGCATGCAAACAAATTGAAACATCTCAATGGCAGATAACGAAGTCTAATGTCAACAGCACGATTTCTTAGAAAGCAAGTAAGCAATTACTAAAACTTGTCTGAACCCAAAGGCACCCAGCTTAACTCATCATTGAAAATGAACTTTCAAAAATGTGTGACTAGTCATCATGCCAAGATTCACAAGTGATAGTCATGTCAAACAAAAAAAGCAATCTTGCTTCACTCCAGGAATATATAGATATGTTGATGGTAATAGATACCAATCATTTTTACACAGAACAGAAAAAACTGATTAAGATCCAATTCAACAGAGTTCTGCCACTATCTTGTGAAGGAATTGCTTTGAATTTTACTTGTATATAAGCAATTCCTTCACAAGATAGTGGTAATTCTCTGTGGCAATTAACAATACCATGCTTCATCAAACTGTCAGAAACAGTAAATTCTCAGTAGAAAGGGGGCAAGGAAAAACTTACATAGCGGTGAAACAACTCCACAGCCTTCTCAGCTTCTTCAACAGTACTCATAGTGACAAACCCAAAACCACGACTTGTATCTGTCTCTCTGTTATAAATAACCTGCAAATCCAAACAAAGTCCAGACATAAGTAATCAGAAAACAGCAAATCCAGACCTCCTTAAATCTCCGAGCACAAACTCAATTAACACATGGAAATAGCTAACCTCTGCAATCTCAACAGTTCCAGCTTTCTCAAATAACATAGCCAAATTCTGACTGTCAACATTGTAAGGCAAATTCCCAACAAAAATTTTCGCATCCTCTAACGGCGGCTCAAAAGCTTCGTCACCATCTTCTTCACTTTCTCCTTCACCTCCAATGGCCTCAGTAACTGAATCATCTCCCTCACCTTCCCAGTCGGATGCTCCACTTGCTTCAATATCGCCACTCTCTTGGTTTCCCCACGACGCATCGTCTTGCTCAGAGTCGGACAATGTAATGGTGGTATTGTTGTCTTCCTCTTGTTGGGCCCAATCCGATGTCTGGGCAACAAAGGGAACAAAGGAAGAGCAGTGGGTCTTCAGTTTAAGAGAGAGAGTAGAAGACACGTAGTGCGAAAGGTGGAGTTTTAAGCGTCTGGGTGTGACACAGAAGCAGTGGTGAGGAGGGGGTTTTGGTTTCGGATTTGAAGTGAGAAGAGAAGGGAAAGACAGTAATGAAGAGTCTGCCATTGATAAGGCGTTGAAGGTAGGTGTGGTAGAGAAAGCTGCAGATAGAGAGAGCATAAAGTAAGGGAAGAAGGGTTTAAGAGGATAAGGGTGTATAGGCCACTGGTGAGGTGAGGTAGGAGGAGAAGAATGAGGGAATGGGCCGTGAAAGAGAAATGAAATAGTCTTACACGAAATGGCCTTTCTATTTGGGGCCTTGTTCCATTATACGTTTTATAGGTGCAAAAATAGATATAATAAGTAGATAAAGAGAAATGCTATTTAAATACATGAATGTATATGAAGATCATACATAAGGCCGCATTTGGATAACAACTTTTCAGTTATTTTTTGGCTGTTTGACTTAAGTTAGCTGTTTGACCCATATCAATCAGTTATTTATGTGTTTGGTTAATAGTTGGTTGGGTTGGCTGATTCAACCCAACCAGTTAATTTTCAACAAGCTACTTTACCCCAGCTTTTCTAGATAGTTGGTTGATTTATGACAATAATACACTTATTACTCTCTACTATTTGCTCCTTTTGGGTTTTCCATTATCATCACTATTGCTTCCAATCAACTTTCAAATTATGCATGATCTATAAAAGATTTTGGGTTAGATAAAAGACTAAAACAATTTGTTTGTTTTTTACCTTATTGATAGTAATTTTTAATATCTAATTTATAATTAAGTATATAACCTTATCTCATCTTGCAAAATTAAAGTCATCTTCATAACCTTATAATGTTTTTTAAAGTTATGTCCTCATAAGTCATTTTAGACATAAACAGCTAATATTAAACATCTAATTTTACCAAACATCTGTAATAAACAGCTAATACAATCCGCTGGTCAAATCAGCTAATATAATCAGCTATTAACTAACAGCTGATAAAATTAGCTAATTGCCAAACAGGGCCATAATGTGTGGCCCCTCTAAACATCCGCATTCGAGTTCAGATAATAACACCACTCACAACCTATATGCATCAAAGTACTGTTTAATATACAAATTCAATGTCTCTCGGATTGCATTCATCTTCAAGTTGAATTGTTAATAAACCATCTTCATCCTTGTAACAGAAATTTACTTTCTTCATGTCCACCAAACAATATTTTGGTTTAGTGCTTGAGTACACTCCAAATCGCCCATGGCCTCGACCTCTTAGTTTGATTATGGATTCTGAGGAATTTATGCTGCAGGTCACAGCTTCTACTGCCCCTCCAGAGTTGTACATATCAATCAATCCTATTGGAGCAAAAAAGAGATTCTGACCAAATACCTGCTGCATTTTGTGAATGGTTTTAGAATCAAACTTGATATAGCAAGATGAATGATACTGAAGGTTGGTTATTTTAGCAACCTTGATTGGACATACAGTGAAGATTTCACATTGAAGAGTAGCCAACGACAGTTCCAAACTTTCTTTCTTTGGCAGCATAATTAGCCTTCCTGAAAAATGTAGTCGTTTAGTGGTAATTTTGTAAGATATGAATGGTTTTAGATACAAACAATGGAATTACATGATGTTGATGGAGAAAAATGTTTAACCTGAATGAAAAGCATAGACTGCACAATCCCCATTCCAATCTTTAGTTGCAATGTCTTCCAGGAATTCGACATCCATGGGACTCACATGTCCCGCAAGTGTTGAAGGCGTAGAAGACAGACCATCCATTCCCTCAGCCATTTGTTTCATTGGCCAGCTTCCAGCTCCTTGGCAATTGAAAACACCAATGACCCCAGATAAGTTGTTCACATTCCATATCTTCAGTAGACTGGAAGAAACTCAAAACCGATGGTGTGGTGTAATAAGGTAATGCAGCACAAATCGAACAGCATAGATAATTAGAAGTTATTGTCTAGCTTTGCTATTTGCACCGCTCCTCAGAAGTGAGAATTCGATAGGCTTTACCTTTTTCCATCCATGACAGGGTCTTCAAACAAGCAATCTCTAGTAGGACGGCCAGCATATCTAGCTCTTAAAATAGTTCCATCGGGCAATACAAGCTTCTTAAGGATTTCGAAATCATGAATGCCTGGCTTGTCACTTTATTCATGTGAAGAAGTTTTGTAAGGAGTTTCAGTATCTTGAAATGGGAACTGGTAATTGAAATATGAACTGATAATGTTCTTAACCAACAAAAAAGAAAAAAAGAAAAATCGTCCTGAAGAAGGAGAAGCATTAAAAGGAAATTAAAACAAGTTTTAGTTCTTTCGACTCACCTTACGTACACTGCACATCCACCTACTGCTCTTGATGCACCATGGAACTCAGCGGTAGCATGTTTACTCTGCAAGGCTTATTGGAATAATTACACTGTCCCTGTAAACCTAAGGTACCGCTGAAATGAAGCAACAGCACAAGAACGTGACAGCAATGGAAATCCTATGTTAATTGAGTAGGTAGCTAGCTATCAAACAAGTTACTCTGAGAACTAAAACCATCCTTGATCTTGGATGATCCCTTTGCTGTATCCACCCTTTTCACAGAACTGTTATATTGTTTATGAAGAAATGGACCAAAAAATTATCATCAAAACAAAACGGACCTAAAACAATCAAAATATCTTACCTGGAACATATCCCAGTCTGGCACAAAAATCTCTCCTAGGAGAAGGCTGTTAAAAGCTACAGTCGCAACATGTAAGGTCTGAAATGTAGGCTCCCGTGGCATGAAATCTTCAGATGATCTTGCTACAGCGCTTCTCTTTGAACTGGCAATAAACAGTAGGTCAAGTTAGATAAATGATCAAGCCCTCATATCCTGGTGTTTTAAGTGTTTTTCAACTGAGAAACATCTGAAGAACCTGAAAATTGAGTCTGTATTGTGACTCATGCAGCATATCAAATTGTTCTCTCTAAAGTGTCTTGCTACAGAATGCTCGAGTGCGTCCTGATACTTTTGGGTCAAGGTCACCCTTCCTCCATAATCAGAACCCAGTGTCTCTATCAAATTATGGCCATCAACTTTAATGCCATCTACACCACTGCTTGCCAAATAGCTATGGAGATAATTGTAGAAATCAAACACTTTACTGGGATCAATAACACCAACCCCATATTTCTCCAAGCTGTCCATGGCAATGTCTCTCACATTCGCTATGTTACCTGGTGACTGAATCGGATATGCCAGTCTTGGTTTGTACTTTTTCATTGGGTCAGATGAAGGTAGCACACCTCCCCAGTACCCAGCTAAGGCATGCCACATGTAAACAAATCTGTATCCAATAATTCTAGATTAGTAATTATAACATAATACTATGTGCTTATCGTTTTTCAAACTCTTACTTTAGCCCATATGTCTCTTTGACCCTAACAACAAAGTCTTTTAGATCAATGCAGGTACCATCTGAGCCCGAGCTTCTGAATTTCTTGTTTTCTTTAATGTCAACTAGTCTCGTAGCAAACCTGAATTGAGTTGAAAATAAGTAGGAAGTAACGACAAAGAAGTTGAGGCCAATTATGGAAGAAAACAAGTACAGTACTAGACTTACTGTGTCCCTTCTGTTGGTGGTTCACCTTCTTTCTGGAACTCATTTACTGTTTCTTGCCAACCATCATCAATTATGAGGAATCTGGGTGAACAACCACCGTCCAAGAAACTGAACACGAAAGTTCAGAACATAACTATTATACTTGTAATTTAGGCAGATTGTACAAAATTAAGTATATGCTGTTTATGAAGAGTCAAATCAACAAGATAGAATCGAGCTTCCGTTCACTTTCTTTCTCATACCTTTTAAGACCACTCTGAATCCCTTGTGGATCCACTTCAGTGTAAAAAGCATCCCAAGTAGACCATCCAAACCAATCTAAATGTGCGGAGTGCTACCAGTTAAAAGAATCCAAGTGAGAGTTCGAATTAATGCAGTTGCTATCGATGGTCTAAAGGTTCTTTCTCTTCAGTTTTACCTTCTTCTCTTCAAGGTGGCAAAAGGTACCTTTGTTTTTCGCCAGCAGCCTACGTGAATAGTGCCAAGAAATTTGAAAAGGAAAACGAGAAAGCAACTTTTAGCATCTTCTGATGTATAGAAAACAATCCGCTACGTCATAATAGCTTACTTCACAGAGTTCTTTATTAACTCGTAAGGATTGCCTCCAGAGCTGATAAATACTGATTCGCTTGATCCGGAGATTTGGACATTATTATCACCTAAGAGCAATACATATATAAAATGAGGAAACAATGTAGATTTTATTTGGATCCTTGAATTGAATGAAATTACACAGAACTACCTTTAACTGTAAGAATCAACAGCTTACCACTTTCAACGCAGAACTGGAGCTCATTTTCTGGAGTCCCCTGCAAACTAGTTCGGAACTGCCCATCTAAGACTGGCAACAAGAGGATGTAGAAGGTGGGGGCTGTCGATGACTCGGAAGCTCTCTCATCGTTTGGGACAGACTCTGGTGCTTCCAGCAAAAGCATTTGAGTTTCCACTGGGATTTCACTACCTGATATACCCACACGAGGTATCATCCACCAGATTTTGAATCTAAATAAGCACAAGAATCGCCTTTCCCTGTAACGATGACATAAGTTCACATGATTTTGGTGAGAAATATCTCACGGATAGCAACTAAGCTCTCAAGATTGCAGATTCCAGCTGAACATATCAATTAGAGAACCTGGAAACAATAAGCTTGAATGCATGTCTATGTAGTTACCATCCCTGAATGAATATAAACAAAAGTCCCAGAATATAGTGAAATCAGCTATCCTTGAAATATTGCAGAGACCCAGAATCCTATGAGTGGAAAATTGAAGAACATTCAACAAAGATAATCAAACCTCGACGGCAGGGTGCAAAAGAACTTACTCAAGAACTCCCAAGCTGAAGACATGGCGAGAGCTGGGAGCTGCAGAAGTAGCACCAACGAAGGCAGAGCCACCACTTGCCGGAGAAACAACGATGTTGTGCGGAACTCTAGAGGACACCACCTTGCTTCTCACCACAAGACACCCATCTTTGATCAAAGGTGTGGCATTGACCGTCATCTTTGTCTGTCAAAGTATCTACTCCCTACAACAAGATTCAACGTTTAACACTTTGAAAAGAATTGTTTGATGGGTCTGCTATGAAGAGATTCAGACCAGAGAATGATCGTTGGGTAACTTTCAGAAAGAACAATGCGTCACTAACCAGTCAATTACGTAAATGGCAAGCAGAAAGATGTCTTTTTCTTAGGAAAGAAAATGTTTTATTAGAATTGTGATCTAATGATGCAAGATTTTGACAATCGGAATTTTTGATAAGATTTTTTGTATCGATTGTGGTATATCATATTTTATTAAAATTTATTTTTATATTTATGTAAATTTTGTATAAATATATAAATAATATTTAATATAACAGAGTTAAAGGAGTAAATGAATCAAAGAATTTAATAGGCTGCAATTGGACAGGCATTGATTTTTGCTTGTGGATAATGCTTCATCGAAAGTTACCATTCCTAGTCAGACGATTGGGAATGATGATCTTGGAATGTGTTTCACTCTAGGCAAGATTTAGCAGGCACACGTGGAGCTCCAAAGTCCAAACTGGAGAATTCCCAAGACAATTTGTGGCCCAAGTGACGTGGTTTTGAGTTGGATTCGCTTCGAATCATCCGTTTTCTAAGTACCAAAAAAAAAAAAAAAAAACAAGCGCGGGGTTGAGGTTATAACATAACTTGTTTCCAACGTTAGAGGTAAGGCAGATAAAGATTGTGATAACTTTATGAAAGTTAAATTTGGAGATCATACATAAAAAGATGAACTTATACATACATAATTGTGGAGTAGAGGAGGCTCAAAAGTGTTTAACTATACTGACATCTTAAAAATAAAATATGGCATCTGTTAGAGGATGATTCAGGTGATTAAATAAACAAAAAGAATTATGGTATGTAATCAGAAGTAACAAAAGATTGAAACCGGTGAAGTTTTAGTAGTGAATTCGTGAGGGGGAGTTTAGTGCTGAGTAGTGTGCCATTGTCATCAATTAAAGAAATAAGAGTTCATAAGAGGGTTAAAAAAAGTGATTGGACCGAGTCTAATTAGTATGTGGATTCATTAGAAGCCTTATTACCATTTGGTCTATTTCAGAGTTGTATCCGAACTTATTGCCATTCCAAGCTTTCAAAAGGCTGAAAATTTAAACTTCGGCCGTTATACGCACATCAACTTTTATTTTGGTCATGGCAGCTTATGTTGTACGGAGATGATAATTTATAATTTTACAAGGATCCACCGACTAGTCTAACCAGTATTCCAACTATCCTTCTACATTGGAGCATACAATGAGAAATTTCATTTGTATTCATTAGCAAGTCTTGAAGTTTTAAGAGCGTGTTAAGGAGAGAGTGCGTTAGAGGAGTTGGTTTTTTCCCTTTTTTTTCAAAGTTAAAGGTAAAGAATTGTATTAAAAATAAGAGGTCTTTATAAGAACTAGGAAATCAAACCATAAGTCACAACATCAGTGTTTAAGCCAACGCATAACACAAGATGACGACGTTTTAGAAACTAAGCTTCTTCGGATAAAAGATAATCCACCAAACAAAATAGAGTGCCTAGCATTGCGTCCTTTAGATTCGATAGGAGATTTACAGTAGAAGGAGAGTGATTCATGGTCACCTTGTGAGCATCATCCCATGCCTTGGATCAGATCTAATTGCGTGGTGTTCAGAGTCAATAGGCACAATAGAAGGGGAAGAACTCCAATTTCCAGGTATTTTCATTCAAAGTTAAGGTTTACGTTTAATCAAAAGTATCCCTTTCTATTGGTTAATTAACTGATTCTCCATGAAGATGCTAGACTAGGGTTAACTCTTTCTGTCCTGATAAAATATGGTAATTGCTTTCTGATTCCACTGATTATTGAGTAGAGTACCTTTTTTCTAGAACAAGCTTTGTTTTGAAATCATTTATTGTTTCTCTCTCACCATATCTCCTTGATGGAGGAGGCAAAGGATATAATATAAATATGTTTGTTGTATCTAGAAATGTGGTTCAGCTTCCAGAGCCATTCAAGAGCTTCTGCGAAGGTAGAGCTTGCGTTAGAAATTAGACATAACTCCTATATCTTCTCCCATATAAACTAGGAAAAGGGGCAGTGAAAGAATCGGTGATCCCTAGATTCTTCCTCTATCTCACATAGAACACAGATAGTATTGGTAGTAACGAAGTGCATTCTGTCCATTGTAGTTAACTTATTAAGCATAGTAAGCCATAGGAGAATAAAGTAGCTAGGCCTGAGTGACTTATGCCAAATGATAGGAGACCATATCTGCTTTGAGTTGTTTTGATTCTGCCACTTTTTGAATCTAGCAATATTGAAGGAGTTTGGAGGCAAGTTGAGACATTGAATTATGTCCTCCTTATCTAGCTTTGGTTGGTAGTTAAGAGTGAGGTGCTGCAATTCCAATGGAATGTTCCATTGGCCCCTTAGCCAAATGGAGCTAACTTTCGAGTTGATAAGAAATCCATTCCAATACTAAAGAGCTTGGGGAGATCTAATTAGAGGGCTTTACTTGTCCAATTATCAAACCATAAATAGGCCTTATCACTATTTCCAACCTTGCAATACACTAAAGGTTCTAAGAGGGATCTTAAATTCAACAGTTGAATCAAGGGCCAAGAGAAGGAAGGTTTTATCGGTATAGCCCATATGCTAGTTCCTTTTATGATATAGCTATGAAACCATCGGATCCATAGACACTTCTTTTCCAATATGATATTCCCCAAATTCTTGATCAATGCTGATTTATTAAAGGGGTAATAGGAATCAATCCTAATCCCCCCTCTTCTTTTCTTTTGCAAACTTCTGACCATTTATCCTTAGCAAAGTGACTGTCCGAGTTTAAGTTTCCCCACAGAAATCTTTTGAAAAGCTTCTTAATGGTTTTGTTACACCTTTAGCTAATGATATGTTTGAGGACCAGTAAACATGAAGAGAATTTAGTATAGATTTGATGAGCTATAATCTCCCTCCAAAAGAGAGAACCTTAGTAGATCACTCATCGGTGCATCGTAATGCTAGTCAAAATAAAATAACTAAACTACTACTATAGTAATTGTGAGTCTAGGTCGATCCTGCAGTGAGTGTGTGTAAAGTTGTTGAATGAAATTAATCGGTGTTTAGGTTTTGGGGGAGGGGGGTATTGGATTTTTCAAATAAAAAATAAAATAAAACTAGACTAATAAAAAAATTAAAGAAAACATGAAAAAATTTATAAAAGTGGGGAATTCGGTAGGGACCCGGTTCTTTCGTTCAATCTCAACCTACATCCTAATTAAGCATATTTCAACGATTTTGTTGTTCTCAAACTTCTCCTAGCAACTATCAATCGTGGGTTAATAATTAACTCGAGTTTTTCCTTAGGTTTTATTTAATCAAGATACGATCATTAATTAAACCTAACCACTAAATAACCTAGGATACTATCTCTAGATTTAATTAGGCAATAACATTAAGAATTAGTAAAACCGATTAATTAAGGCAATAACCACATACAATGTGTCATTTAACCTAGGTCATGTTATCCTTAATGATTATGAATCATTAGTCGCTACACATGAATTTCAATATAACAATTACAGATTATATTGAAATTCTAGCAATGGGTATGCAATTAAACGATTCAATGAACGCATTAAAATCATCTTTTCCCAATACCCAATGCATACACAAATAGCTGAACAATAACAAAAATCTGATTATCCATTCATAAAACCCAAATCAATTAATATAGAATAACACGATCAATTTCTATTAATATATAATAACACGATCAATTTCTAATTAAAGAAAGAAACAACAAAAACAGGAAAATACACTTAACTCGAGTTGTCGGTGTCGATGTCACCTTTGAACTGACATCAAGAACTTAACCTTCTATGGGTCTCTCTAAAGAAAATGCTTAAGCCCCCATAAAAATACCCTACTGAAACCCCTAATAGCTCTCCACTCTGCCGCAAGCTTCTCTTCCTAGCTACTATTCATGATTTGGCAAATAAAGCTTGGTGGTCTACCGTAACTATTCACATTCTCTTCACTGCCTCCATCCTCTCTATTATGTTCTCCAGCCTTCCAAGTCGCAACTTTTCATGCTAGCTTCTCTCGCAGCTCTCTTTTGCAAGCCGCTAGCTCTCTTCTGTTTCACTCCTCCTATTGTGGCTGATGTGACAATTTAATATTGTGATTTTTGGTCCACCCTCACTATACACGTCTCACTGCCAACTCTCTTTGTCTTCTGTGCATTTTTATCAAAATGTTGCATTTCTGCAGTATGTCTGTGAAACGCAGACTGTATTTTCTTCATGCTTCACTGTCCTTTTGGTTGTGAGTTTTTTGGTTCTCCATTAAACACATTTGGCTATCGTTTTGGACAACCTCTTTGATGCTTCTCCAATTTTTCAATTTGTTGGCTGCATTATGAATAACTTTTCTAGCTCCTTGTGGCTTCACAACTTCATGCTTTAATCTTGTATTTGTATTCAATCATTAAATCTACATGTAAAATCAATAGGAACTCAAAATGAGCAATTAAACATAAAAAATAGAAATGAATTCAAATGAAATATCATCCAAAAAATATAGCAAAATCCATTCATATCAAATACCCCCACACATAGCTTTTAACCATCATCGGGTAAGACATTAAAATTAACCTTAAAGACCTAAAAACATTGACTCATTTCCCATATTTTCCAAGGCTAAATAATCATAACCAAAGATGAATGACTTTCAAAAATCATAGCAAGAATTCCACATTCAATGCTTCTACTCATGATCAATCAACAAGCATCATCTTCGGAAAATGAGCAATCTAATGGTAAACTGAGAAAATATGTTTATCTAAAATATATCTATAGGTACACTCAACACCATTCATGATCATGTCATTCCATAACTTTGCATATCATTTCATTTCTCCACCACTAATGTTCACATACAAAATCATGAATCAAAGGACTTTTCAAGGTTGTAATGTGGGCAAATGTAAGGTGAGATGTATTTTGTTCAAGTAGCACGAAAGCCATTAAGCTAGTGAAACAAAGCAACACTAATTAAAAAATGGGTACGGTTAACTATGACGATTGTAACATTTATATTTCACAACCCAATTCAACTCTCACACACCAACCACATGAAGCACATACCAATCCAAAGGAATCACTCATACATTTTTTGTTAACAATACATTAAAACCACAAAGTGAACCTTCCAAGCCAACATCTACCTCATATCCAATATACTCAAATAACCTATTCATCATAACTTTTCAACACCTATGCACTTGCTCCTAGATGCATATATTTAAACATATTTTTTTCATTCTTTTTCTTTTTCGTCTTTTTTCTTTTTCATTTTCTTTTCTTTTCTTTTCTTGTGCTTTTCTCTTTTTTTTAAAACATTAAAAGAAACTACATTAACAGGAGAATTTCAATTACAAAACATCCCAACATTATAACAAACTTACACATATGGACTCCCCCATATTTAGAATTTTGTACATCTGCAAACTCAAAAATCACAAATGCTCCACTAACTTATGGCTCGGGTGGGACATTTAGGTAAGTATAAAGCATGTAATGTGGTTAGTACAAAAGAAAAAGTATAAAGCTCAAAGGGGTTTATTAAAGGAAAAATCATGTCAATAGAATAGGTTATTTGACTAATGTAGTTTATGAAAATAAAGAATGCCTAATCATGTCCATGTTAATGCATGTGATAAAAATGTGATCTTGAATGGAAATTCAACACAAAATCGGGATGTACATGTCATGAAGGTCACAGATTATCAAAAGACAATGAGACTGATATGGTTGTGTTAGTCTAATAAGACTCAAAATCTCACTAGTTTTGTCTACCACTAGTCACTACTCTTATAAAGGTAATGCATATCGACCAATCACGAGAGAAAAAGTACATGCCAAAGTTGCTATGAAATTCTCTAGCCAATTCACACTCCAATCATGACTAAATAATCCTAGAATCAACAGAAAAGAGAAAATGTTTCTTTGTTTGTTTTATTCTTTCTCTCATTTTGATTGAAAACTTAAAAACAAGCAAAAATAAACCAAAAAAGAAACATATATGTATAAAAATAAAAATAAATGTGAAAATTAAAAAAAAGAAATTTACTTCCTTTGGGTTGCCTTTCAAAAAATGCCTTTGTTTAGGGTAATTGGCTCGACTCCATGTTTTCCTCACGAGACAAAATTGTGATCTTCAAGTATCACAGTTAGCACCACTTCCACGCAAGGTTGTTCTGGATAAGGCCTTAGTTGATCATCATCCGCATTCAGCGTCTTCCCTATCCTCAGCTTCTCAATCTCAACTGAGTTTATACACTCCGGAAATATTTCGATCATCTCTTTGCATTTTTCTTCTTCATTTAATTCTTTTAACCTACTAGGTAAAGGTAAAGGTAAAGGTAAAGGTAAAGGTAAAGGTAAAGAGTCAGCCTCAACAACAATTATGAACTCAGTTTTTAACTTTAAGCTAAAAGTTGTATCTTTTTCTACTTCGAGCTCCTTCTTAACTTCTTCTACACAAGCAATTCCTTGAGTAATGCTCTCAAAATTCTCAAGCTCCTCATCACTTTGTAAAGTTTTCGCACAAATGTCCATTGGGTACATCTCGGGTTGATGCTCCTCTTTGATTTGTAGTTCCAGAAGATCAATATCTCCCCATTGAGGCAATGCATTTTGCTAGAATTACAAAGCATCCTGTCAGATTTGCTGTACACCTTGCTGAAACAGTTGTTGCATATTCTATTAGAACTGCTACATATCCTGTTGAATTTGAAGATTGTTAGTAGCCATAATATTAAGCATTTCTTCTAAAGATGTACCTAAGTCGTGTTGCCTTTTCGAATCTTGGCAACTAGACTAAGATTGTCTTTCATCCTGTTGGAATTGTGAGATATCCTATTGGGTCTGCTATATACTTTCTTGAACCTGCTACATACCCTGTTGAAATTGAAGATTGTTAGCAGTAAAGGTCTTGATATAGTAGTCTAGAGATATACTTGAATCGTGATAAGAAACTTCTGGTCCATATGAGAATTGTTGTGCATCCTGCAAACTATCGTGGAAGTAACTTTGTTGATAATCCCATCCATTACCAAAGTTAGGTTGATCAGTCCAACATTGATCACAGGGTCGAGAGTAAGAGTTAAAGGAAAAATTACTTCCATCCATGATTTTTTAAAATATAAATTATAAACACGAAACAGAATAAAGAAAGGATCACGAAATAACTGAAAAGAAATCAATTACGAACAATTATATACAAAACACCAATTAAATCACAAACAAAACTAAAACAACGCACTCCCCATTAACGACGCCAAAATTGACCAGCGCATTGTAATGCTAGTCAAAATAAAATAAATAGACTACTACTATAGTGGTGGTGAGTCTAGGTCGATCCTACAGAGATTGTGTGTAAAGTTATTGAATGAAATTAATCAGTGTTTAGATTTGGGAGGTTTTGGATATTTCAAATGAAAAAATAAAACGAAGCTAGACTAATAAAAACAAATTAACGAAAACATGCAAAAATTTATAAAAATGGGGAATTTGGTAGGGATATGATTCTTTGGTTCAATTTCAACCTACACCCTAATTAAGCATATTTCAATGATTTGTTGTTCTCAAACCTCTCCTAGCAACTTTTAATTATGGGTTAATAATTAACCCGAGTTTTCCCTTAGGTTTTGTTTAATCAAGATACAATCATTAATTAAACCTAACCGAAAAACCTAGGATATGATCTCTAGATTTAATTAGGCAGTAGCATTACCAATTATAAAAACTGATTTATCAAGGCAACAATCATATACAATGCGTCATTTAACTTAAGTCATGTTATCCTTAATGATTACGAATCATTAGTCGCTATGCACGAATTTCAACATAACAATTACGAATTATATCAAAATTCTAGCAATGGGTATGCAATTAAACGATTCAATGAATGCATTAAAATCATCCTTTCATAATAACCAATGGGTTCATACACAAATAACTGAACAATAACGAAAATCAGATTATCTATACACAAAACCCAAATAAATTAACATGGAATAACACAATCAATTTCTAATGAGAGAAAGAAACAACAAAAATAGGAAAATACACTTAACCCGAGTCGTAGGCGTCAATGTTACCTCCAAATTGGCATTGGGAACTTAACCTTCCATGAGTCTCTCCAAAGAGATTGCTTGAGCCCCCATAAAAATACCCTACCGAAACCCCTAATAGCTCTCCACTCTAACACAAGCTTCTCTTTCTAGCTACTATTTATGATTTGACAAATAAAAGTTGGTAGTCCACCGTAACTATTCACATTCTCTTCACTACCTCTAAGCTCTCTATTATGTTCTCGATCCTTCCAAGCCGCAACTTTTCATGCTAGCTTCTCTCACAACTCTCTCTTGTAAGCCATTAACGCTCTTATATTTCACTCATACTGTAGCTGATGTGATGATTTAATGTTGTGGTTTTTGGTCCACCCTCACTATACATGTCTCACCGCTAGCTCTTTCTCTCTTCTGTGCGTTTTTATCAAATGCTGTGTTTCCACAGCACGTCCGCGTGAAACGTAGACTGCGTTTTCTTTATGCTTCTCTAATTTTTCATTTTGCTGGCTGCATTATGGACAACCTTTCTAGCTACTAATAACTTCAAAACTTCATGCTTTAATCTTGTATTTGTATTCCATCATTAAATCTACATGTAAAATCAATAGGGACACAAAATGAACAATCAAACACAAAAAAAATAGGAATGAATTCAAATGAAATAACATATAAAAATATAGCAAAATCTATTCATATCAACCATATACCCAATCTCCTCTGTATTTTTTCTATCAATGGAAAGCATTCTATGAATCAGATTCTTTTTGTGGTAATAGGTAGACCCAAATAAGTTAAAGGAGCTGGCTTTCTTGTCATCCCTGTAATTGCAGAGATACTATTTTCCATTATAGTAACAATAACATTTAGGATGTAATGACTTTTTGTAAGATTGATCTTCAAAACTGAAAGATATTTGAATATAGACAGTGTCAACATGAGTATTTCGATAGACTTCCCATGGGCATTAGAAAAAAGCAATAGATCATCTGCAAAACATAAGTTGATCATCCCTACCTTGCGTTTACTATGAAATTTGTATTCCTTACTATTACCTACCTTCTGTTGGATCAACTGGCTTAGGACTTCCATGCATATGATGAAGAGATAAAGGAAGATGGGATCCCCTTCCCTCTTGCACTCTTTAAGATATCAGTTGGTGTACCATTAATAGGAATATAGTACGTAGGAGCGGTGATACAAACCTCAACCCATCTGACAAACTCCTCAGGGAAACCTAAAAGTCGTAAGGTCTGAAGAATAAAATCCCATTCCAGATGATCAAAAGCTTTCTTGAAATCCACTTTAATAATAAAATTTGGAGGACTATTTTTCCTTTGATACCCTTTCATCATCTCTTAGACTATAGAAATATTATTCCCAATTCTTCTACCATGTAGAAAAGCACTTTGATTATTATATATTAAAAAGTCCAATACTAGTTTCAACTTATTTGCTAACATTTTAGAAATAACCTAAAGGAAGTTAGTGCATGCAATAGGAATATAGTCATCCAATGAAGAAGAGCAAGAGGACTTGGGAATTAAACAAATATGAGTTTTATTGGTCTCCTTTGGTAGAACCCCTAGAGAAGAATTCCATAATAGCTCTTTTAATTATAGGACCAGTTTCCTGCCAAGTCTTTTGAAAGAAATAACCATTGAAACCATCAGGTCCAGGAGATTTATTAGGATGCATTTGAAACACTACCTCTTCTATTTCCTTATCTTCCATTGGTTTAATGTGGGTTGTTGCTTGTTGTTGGGATACCTTGTTGTGAATAAAGGAGCAAAGAGGGATAGTATTTGTGTATGTACGAGAAGAGCCATAGAAACTCTTAAAAGAATCTCTCTGCTTCCTTTAAAAGGTTTTTTTGTTGAGAAATTTCATCTCCATCTTACAATTTAAGGGATCTAATTCTATTTGTGTTTCTCCTGCCTATGATGGAGTTAAAGAAAAAATTTGAACACTTTTCACCATCTTTTAGCCAGTTGAATTTGGCTCATTGTTCTATGAGACTGTTGTGATCCCTGGCTTTTGATAAATAGGACATCAGTAATGAACTCTTAGTACTCAATAAGAAGGAATTTGTAGGATCCAAATCAAGCTCATACTGTATAGCTTGCAGCTCTTCCTTAGCTTTAATAATTACTTGTTGTGTTGAAGAGGATCTTCTACTCATTGGAGCTTTCATCTCCCTTTTGATAGCTTTAAGCTTCTAGTTACAAATAAATTGTTCTGTTCCCTCCACCATAATGTCTAACTTTTGAAGAGCATTAGAGAACCCATTATCATCAATCAATAGGTTGTTAAACTAGAACGAACCTCTTCTACCCTTGTGTAATAAGAGAGTCTCTATTTGCATAGGCATATGGTCTGAAAATAAGGGGTCCAGAAAAGTAGATACACTGTTAGGAAACTTTGTGATCCAATCTTTGTTCACCAATGTCCGATCCAGTTTTTTCCTTAAAGCCCATCTCCCAGTCTACTTATTACTCCAGGTATAGAAGTGACCCTGAACCTTTAAGTCAAAGACTTCAAGTTTACCCACACAATCATTAAAGTCAGTTGAGAAGTTTCTCAGACTATAATTCTCGTCAGCTTCAGTTTTATATAAAGTTTAATTGAAGTTTGCACATAAAAGCCAAGTTCCGTTGACATTATTCTGGAAGTCTATTAAGCTATCCCATAAAAGTTTCCTTTGGAAAATATGATTAGCACTATAGATAAATGAGGACAAGATGTCAACATTTACTTGAAGAACTTTAAATTTCAGATGAATAGCCTGCATCTCTGTTACAAAAACGTGTACATCCACCAAAGAAGGATCATATCCAATAATAATTTTCCCATTTCTATGGGCTTGATGATTGGAGATAAATTTCCATTTAGACCCAATTTATTTAAGAGACCAAGATTTTCAATTCTGATTTTAGTTTTTAAAAGAGCAAAAATCCATGGTTTTGTGTTATAAACAAAATCCCTTAAGGCAGAAAGCATTTTAGGGTAGTTGATTACCCTCATATTCCATTCTATAATTTTCATAAATCAGAAGTTTTTGTTTTTGGAACCCTTCCCTTTACTCCTGTTGGATTTCCTTTTAGCGACTATAAAAAATTCCCCACTAAGGGGTTCCATCTGAACACACCCATTAGAATTGTCATTAGGATTCATTGATAGTTCATCCGCATTGGTCTCCTTATCCATAGTAGTAGCTCTTACATCAACATTCACCTCTACTGCTTTTTCCCCTAGCAACATCTTCAGGAATGACTTCTTTTCCACCATCACTTGTAGCCAATACTCCTTGCACAACACTTGCTATAACATTTTCCTCAGGTCATTCATTTATGCTACTGTTTGATATAGATTCCTCTATTGGTTCATTCTCTTTGTTAGTGATCCCTTCAGCTATTAACTCCTTATAATCCCCTTATTGAAAAATTTTACCTATAGGGATCCACCTATTACCTTGAGAAGCAACTGAGGGCTTCCATTGGTATTGGACAGACACATTATCCTCATAAAGGGATCCATTAAGTCCCAATCTCATAATAGGGATAGTTTCTGGTAAGCTATTAGAAAGATCCATGTTAATGCATATTTTAGCATACCCCAACCTCTTCCTATTTGCTATATTATTATCCAAACATAGAGGTTTACGTAGGAAACTAGCTATCTTACTCAAACATTTTGTTTTCCAATATTCAAGAGGAGTATTATAGAGATTTACCCATATTGGAACCGGCCTTTTTTCCTTGCAATTGATCTGAAAACTAGGCTGCCATAGCTGCAAGAAAAGTGGAAATTTGCCACATGCCATGACCTTTCTTCTACAACCTTTAGTGCTTGAGCTTTGGAAGAAAAGATGGACATTATTGATAGTTGTGTTTTGCATAATGTTTTAGAGTTTAAATTGTTATGGATTTAATGTTAAAATGAGTGTTGAGTATGCATTTAGAACTTGATTAGGTCATTTTGTGTAATTAAGTGTTTTATGGGTTAGTTGGAATTCTTGAGCTTAAATTGCATGTTTTTGAGGTACCTTGATGTATGTGCTAGTGTTGTAGGACAAACAGAGAAGAACGGTAAAGATTTAAAGAGTTTTGGGCTCAAAGACATAGGCCATGATCATGCATATGGGCCATGGTCGTGATAGAGAAGGAAGAGAAGGAAGCAACTAGGGCACGATCGTGCACTTTGGGCCATGATCGTGATAGAAAGCATCAAGTCAGGCCATGATCGTGTACTTCAGGCCACGATCGTGACAAAAAGTGTAAAGCGTCAGCCACAATCATGACATCCAGGGCCATGATCGTGCCCTGTGTTGGGCTTTTATGAAAACTCAGATTTTGAATGATTTTTTGGACTGTTTCGACCCCAAGTTTGACGGAGAGCTTCCACAAAATATATAGAATATTACATAGTAGTTGTCAGTAGTCATTAGAGAGCAAAAAGAGTTTATAAGACAAAGTGTTTCTGCAAAAATCTGGGAGCGACCTAAAGAGAGATCAAGCGATTGAGGAAGGAGACGAAAGAAGAGAGGCATGGAGATACGTTTAATGCGAAGTACTTCTCGAAATAGGCAGTTTCCCGCAGTAGCGACCTCCAAGATCTGTTCCCATAGTATTTCATATTGTTATTTAGATTTCATTATTGTATGAAATTTGAATATTGATTGGATTGACTATTGTTGAGTGTTGATCTTTTGTCTAAACTCACATTCGGGTAATTTTGATTCTTGAGATTAATGAAATTTATTTGATGGTGCTTATTTCAATTTAATTGACTCATTATCGAATCTTCATAACTTGGCAATAAACTGAGAGGGTGAGCCAGTGAAAATATTTGGTTTAGGCTAAAGAGAATTAGGTAAATCAATAGGTAGAGAGTTGAATCAAATCGGTAGAGTCGTGTAACGAGAGATCAAGCATAGACTCCTAATAGGTTAATAGACAATTTCAGAACTAATTTAGGTTTTGGATCAATTGTATATCGAGATATTGCAATTCCAATAATTTAAATTAGGGTTTATTAATTAGGGTTAAGAATTATAACTCGAGAGAGAGTAATTCATCCTAGGACCGTCTAGCCTGTTAAATCAGAATTTGCATAATTGGTAGATTTTCTTTAATTTCAAATTGATTCCTCCTTTCTCTCACTTGGTTATTTCTAGATTGATTTTCGGATTGTTGTGTGACTTGCTATTTTGTTTATTTTTGTTGCACTTTAATTTCTCAAATTTGACTATCAATTGATTTCATTTCTGCATTAGTTATATAATTAGGATTAGTTGCGAACTTAGCTGCCTTAGTTTTTAGGATTAATTCCCTTCCTCGTGGGATTGGCACCATAGGTACTATCCGAACGACCCATGCGCTTACGGAAATTACCAAGGTTATTAATAGTAAAACTTAACCCGTGTAACCTTGAGTGAGCAAAGTTTTTGGCGTCGTTACCAAGGAAGACAATTTGGTTCTATAGTTTAAGGCACTAGGATAATTTTAATCTTTGTTTCATTTTTTGTTAGTTTGACTTAGGATCATGCTCTTGTATCAACACAAGGGTCACGAGGGGTTCGAGTCACACAACAGAGACCTTAGATTTAGATATGACACGTTTAGAACGAACCCTTAGGAGAGCTTGACGAGAAGAAAAAGAAAAACTTGAGGATGTACAAATGACCGAAGAATTCCAAAGAAACATAGATCAAGAAGTCAACCCTGGAAGGCAGCAATAGAGGACACTTATGGATTTTAAGAGATCAGGGTTCAATCTAGCGAACCAAGGAGCGGCTAGATTGCCTGCTCAAGTTGTCCCCTTTGAAATTAAACTAGCCCTCCTAAACATGCTTAAGCAAAACGTCCAATTCTATGGATTGGAAAACGAAGACCTGAACGCTCACATTGTGAGTTTTCTTGAGATCTGTGATACTTTCCGGTATCATCAAATGTCGGAAGACGCAGTGAGAATTAGGCTGTTTCCTTTTATGCTTACAGACAGAGCAAAGGCTTGGTGTCATTCACTAAGCCTCGCTAACATTTCAACGTGGGAACAGTTGGTGCGTGCTTTCTTAGATAAATACTTCCCTGTGACAAAGACCACCAAGATAATAAAGGAAATTATCAATTTCCAACAAGGAGATGGGGAGTCTATTTATGAAGCGTTGGAGCGGTACGAGGACCTAAAGAGGAGATGCCCACATCACAACTTACCCAAGGAATTCCTTCTGTAGACATTCTACAATGGAGTTAACCCACCTACCAGAGGCACCATTGATGCGGCGTTAGGAGGAT
Organism: Erythroxylum suave; assembly: GCA_027563595.1. Classification (NCBI taxonomy): domain Eukaryota; kingdom Viridiplantae; phylum Streptophyta; class Magnoliopsida; order Malpighiales; family Erythroxylaceae; genus Erythroxylum; species Erythroxylum suave. Next base: position 37,414,445 of record JAOSBN010000006.1, on the reverse strand, counting down.
CATTAATGAGAAAGACGGTCGATGAAGTTGACGAGCTGATAGAGAAGATGGCCAGCAATAGCTATTTGTGGGCCAGTGAACATAGTAGGCAACCTACTAACTTCAGGGAGTAGAAGGGAGTTGTTGCTGTTGATCAAATGACGGAAATGCAAGCTAAGATTGATAATTTAACACGAAAACTCACTAGCATGAAGGCGTTATCTACGGGTCAAGTAAAAGCCACATAAATGCAGTGTGAGTTATGCGGCCAAGTGGATCATGATACGGTGAACTGCTACCTAATGATAGAAGACAACCCGGAGCAAGTCAATTATATGGGTGCGCAATTTGGATGTGGAGGAGGTAATAATCCTTACTCCAACACCTATAACCCTGGATGGAAGAATCACCCATACTTCTCCTGGTTGAATAAAAACAATGGAGGGCAATTCAGACTCTAAGGCCAATCGAGCTTCCAATAAGATAAGACGAGCTCGATGGATTTGAAATTGGACAAAATTTTAGACAAGATAGGAGGAATGGAAGAAACATACAAGAGGCTCGAAAATAAATTTGAGCAAGTCACAAAAATCACGCTTCGCCCATCCATAATTTGGAAGTCTAAGTGGGGCAGCTGACTCGAGCTTTTTTGTTCTTACCCTTGGAGGCCAAATCAAAAATATTTTTAATTCCAAGGATTGCAGTATAGAATGCAACCTCGGGTTGTTTTACTTAATCGGAACCAGATTAATGAAACTAAGCTAGCCTGTATGTCATGATATGCAAACAAAATCAGCAAGGAAGAGGGGGTTTTCAATCTTTGGAAATTTGGACAAAAATAAACAAATTGTAAGAAAATGTAATGAAAAGTGTTTTTGGATTTTGGGAATAGAAAAGCGATAAAATGAAAACAACGATCAAATGATAATAGTATCCTCTTGAAAACAAGCTTTCGCTATCATCGTTCAAAATGAATTTTTACGAGAGTGAATCACTAAGTTTCAAATGGTAAATCTTAGAGAACTCTTAAGTCCAAGGTTTCAATCAATGAACTCCATTTATTAAAACTTTTTTGAATGCTCTTAGTGTGTGCAATGGGTAAGCTAATGCAATAAGTCATTTAAGATCTATAATCATCTCCGTATCAAACACAACTAGGCAGATAAAAGAGAATTAACCAAATCACAAATAAACATATATGAGACTTCATATATTCAAGCTCCAAGTTCTACATCAACAAATCCTAATAACACATTAAATATCCAATACTTGATTAAACTCTAATCAAGAATATTCAACTACAAATTACAAATCCTAAACCTAGGAGTTCATAATAATGTAGTTGAATATGGAATGAACTACTCTCCTTTGAAGCCCATTGACCTCTAGCCGTTGCTACATTTTCAAGAGGAAAGAGGTGCCTAGCCAAGCATTACTCTAGGAGGAATCACAACTGGGAACCCACTGGAAACATCCATAGTAGTAGCTGTCGGTGGAGGAGTTGGCGGTGAAGTGGAGAGGAGTGGATGATGGTAGTGTCCGAAGGTTTTGAGAGAGTGAGAGAGTCTCTTTTTTTTGATACTGTGCCGGCTCTTCTTTAACCTAAAATGGTTGGTTTTTAAAGAAAATGGGTTATGGATCGGGTTGCATAGTGGGTAATTTTCTGAGAATGGTTCAGGTATTTGACGGTTCGCCGAAAGTTTTACTGCATTGTTGGCCCTTTTCGCCGCAGCGACATAATAAATCTTCATCGCGGCTAACTTTTCCCGAAAGTTTTGCTTGGAACTCTTCATTCTTCACCGCGACGACATATACTTTTTGCCGTGGCAAACTTCCTGTTGCACCTGTTCACTTGTTGACTTGAATTCAGCTCTTTCCTTAACTTTACATCTTCTTCTTGAGTCTCCTACAATAAATAAATGGTAGTTTGCAGTATCAATTATTCTCAGAAAATTAATTACTGCAATTAATACTAATTTCTGACAAATTTTACTCTCAAACTACATAAAATAAGGTAGATACTCAAGAGTCAAATTAAGTATAAAATCTAGAAATAGGAGCCAAGAAGTGTAGTAAAGGTCATGAAAATGTCACTAATTTATATAATAAACTTGGACTCAATCAAATTCCTCCACAATTAGACCTTTATGCTCCTTGACAATGTTTATAAGAGTCAAAGAGACACTAGTGCAATAGAAAATCCCGACCATGCTTAAAATAAGAGTAGGAAATTGGTAAAAACCACTTTCTCAGAAATCAATCAAAGCAGACTGAAAGAGTGCCAAGAAAATAAACACTATAAGAATTTAATCCAAAAGATTGAGTAAAAGAGATCTCACTCAAGGAAAGGTTTTTGCTCTGATCTCACTTGTTTTTGGGATAATTTCACTCTAAAATCTGCTTAGTCCATTCTCTACCATAAGCTTGTGATAGTTCTACTTCTCCACTACAAGAACTATAATTTCGAAAATCAAGAGGGCTTTTCAATGTTGTAATGCACGGAAGGCCAGATGAAATGGATGGAATAGACGAAAGAAGAAAGAAAATATATAAGTACATGCAACATAAGTATGAAATAAATGTCACCGTAAGACAATATTTACACAAACGACCACATAATCTATATTTTTTTGACTGAATATTTTGTTTTGAGTTTTTTTTAGATTGAAAATATTTTCTTTTGAGAATATATATTTTTCTTTTCTTTTCTCTCTCTTTTTTTACTGAGAATATTTTCTTTTGATTTTTTTATTTTTTAATCAATTTCTTGAGATAACTATAAGAGAATGAGAAATAAAAATATTGACATCATAAGAAAATGTGTGCATGTAGTAAAAAATATGGCTCAAGGGGCTAGCGATGGATAAGTGTTTATGGGGTTTGTGTTTGGGTCATAGGGTTTTGAAAGAATGCCTCTATCAGTTACCAAAATTCTAGTTCATCAAGCTTTGATTAAGAATTTAGACAAGTTCTAGAGAGATATGAAATTAAGCAGATACACACAACAATTTAGGCCCAAATATCCTTCCAACAAGGGTACTATCTCAATTAACAATCTCAAGAATTAAAAACATACAGTGCTACTTTGTTGGCATACCCTCACTTACTTTGTATTGAAAACATTGAAAATGAAATTAGCCAAAACCAACTATTATTAAAAGAATAGAAGGTATTTTCAAAAACATAGGGACTACTTTGAAACTTATAAAATCATACAGGAGTGACAAGAATATAATTACGAAGAATTGTTGAATGAGAGTGACGCCGCGGCGAAACCAAGAGTTCGGCGAACTAGTCAACATGTAAATGTTACGAAGAAATAATTCACCGCGGTGAAAAGATCAAATTTTCACATGTTGCCGCGATGTAGACAGGATGCACCGTGGCGAAGAGTTAAACACCAAGTTTAAAAATTTGATATTATGCACAATTGTCAACAAGAATAGCAAATTGACACATCCCCCACACTTAAACATGATATTGTCCCCAATATTGGAAAACAATAAACACAAATATGCAAGAAAGGGAAAGTGAAAGGCTCATTAGCAACACATCGAAATTGCAAAGAGAATTATATATAAAAATTGCAGTCAACAAGTTTGGACATTACAAAATTGAACTGAACATCTGAAAACTAAAACTACTCCATCGGGTGATCATCCCTAACGTCAGAAGGATCTGCTCTTGATGGGCTAGCACCGCTAAGCAGGTCATCTTCATCAGAAGGGAGCTGGAAATGCAAGTGCTCGGCGAGCAAGGCATCCATCCGCTGACGATACCGTCGATCTCGATCTTGTCGGGTGATGGCCTAAAGTAGGGTGTCCTGGAAGGTGGCCAGGTCTGTAGTAATGCCATTGACTCGGCTAGCGAGGATCTGTAAAGTGATAAGCTCTGGTGGGGCCGGAGCTGGAGGATCATCCTCACTAGGCACTGCAACAACATGGTTAGTAACAACATCAGGAAGTGGGGTAGAAGGGTAGGAGGTTGGATTTGGGGTTGTTTAAGGCGGGCGTAACGAAACAAGAGAGCTGGGTTAAAATAGCTATCATTGTTGAATTCCGGGACATTATGGGCCCGGAATATGTCGGTGATGAGGTAGGGGAAAGTGATGGTGTTGGTGAGTTTGGCTATGGTGATGGAGTCATAGAGGGCGGAAACAATGGCATGAGCTATGTCGACTGGGTGACCAGTCATCAGAAGATAAAGGTACAAGGCTTGCTGTTTCGTTACGTAAGCTAGATGGGAGGTTGGAATGATGTTGTTACTAACTAAGTGGAGCCAAGGACGAGTTTCGGGTCTAAGATCAGAACGTTTAAGATAACGTTGATAAATCCTTGGTTGATGCCAGATGGCGCCCTCGGGAAAGAGGGTGCGAATAACATCGTCCCATGGATAATGATGGATCAACTGGTCATAGTGGCAGCGGATAATAGGGGGGAGGTTATAGTGCTCACGGATGCATGCTGTGGTGAATTCGGTGGGGGCTTTCATACCACGGAAATTAAGTTTTAAGGTGTTGTGGTGTCGGGCATAAGTGTAATAATGGCGAACGAATTTATTGTTGCCCTGGGCCCTTAGTTGGACTAATCCCGTAAGCTGAGAGTTTACCAATTGACGGACAAATGGATTGTTACGTGGAGTCAAGGGAAAGGAGCACTCTCTAATAAACAGCCTAGCGTCTATCTTTTCAGCTAGGTCTGCAAAATCATAATCAGTGCTATGGGAAGGAGCAAAATTATTGGATGAACTAGATGAACTAGATGAGACGGTGGGAGAATGACGGGTGGGGTTTTTAGTTCGAGGCATGTTCCTGCAGAAAACAAACACAGAAAAATAAACAAATGGATCAAACAAAATTTACTGAAAGTGAAAACCTATGAAGTTCGTCGTGGCGAACTTGATGTGTCGCCGCGGCGAAGGCTACACCTACCGCTCCGCGGCGAAAGAAAAGTCCTTCATCACGACGAAAGAAAAGTTCTTCGCCGCGGTGAACATGCCCTAACTAAATGAAAAGAAAAGGGTAATATGCGTAACAAAGACAAAATACTTACGAAAGAGACGAAGAGATGCGCAAATACAAAGGATGAACGCGAAATGAATTGAGGAGAACAAAGGAAGAGTGATTTGGTGAAGGCGAGTTCAGATTGCCACGACGAACTAGAAGGAAATATGAAGATGAGGAAGGGAACGGTGGGTTAATAAAGAAATGGAGGCAAAATTACAAAGAAGGATAGAGGGAAGATGGAAGAACAGAAACAAAAGAAGGGTAGAAATGCAATTTCACTTGGTGTCTTGCGCAGATAGATCTTTTGTCGCGGCAAAAATTCCCTGAAGTGAGCTCGCCGCGACGAAAGAATTAAGTCACACTGCGGTGAATGTTCCCACGGTGAGCTCGCCACGGTGAAAGAATTATGTCACGCTGTGGCGAATGTTGCTCCTATCGCCGCGGCGAAGTGAACCACGCAACGACGAAGTTTTCCTGAGAGAAAAATGAACAAGACTAACAGGATGTTCTTGTCATTTGTAAAGTCCTAAAGCATTTGAAAACAAAATTCCATTCATCTATTTACACCAATTTCCTTAACCATATAAGATAGGTCATGCATCAAACTAAAACACAGTGAACATAAAAGAGGAGATGAATTATTGAATTAAAATTGTATAAACTAAAAACTAAACCTAGGTCCTACTGAAGTAGTTTCTCCCCTACACTTATTCAATACACTCATGCATCCACAATATCATATTCAATCACAGAGCATAAGTAGGTGGTAAGTGAAGGAGGAGAAACAAACTGATGCCTACGGTGGATCTTGGATCTCCTGGTGGACGTTGGGCTAATTGCTATGCCATGGTGAGGCAACTTGTCTACTTGCCACTTCGGTGTTAACGTCCATACTCCTTGGTTTACTTGAAACATTAGCAAACAATCCATCTTCCAAGGAGTCATCAGTGAATGAGTTTAGTTCAGGGTTAGAATAAACGTACTAGAGTTTAAATTCAAAGCATGCATCATCAAAAACAACATCAAGCATGTTGACTCCTAGGAGCAAAATAATCCTCATGGGGGTGTTTCATAGCCTCATACATGTTAAAACTCACCTGTTGTTCTCCTACCTCCATGGTAATTGTACCTTCTTTCATGCTAATCATGGTACTAGTAGTCCTTAAGAAGGGTCGACCTAGAATCAAGGAAGTATCCTGCACAACTTCGGAAGACATATCAAGCACATAAAAGTCAGCTGAAAAAACTAAACCTTTGACCTGGACCAAAATATCCTCTATAATGCCCACAAGACGCCTAATAGACCTACCAGCCAATTGGAGAACTACAGATGTGGACTTAAGATTCTTGACTCCTAATGATTGATAAACAGATTTAGGCATAACATTAATGGCTGCTCCTAGATCTAACAAGGCTCCCTCTATGGTAACATTACCTATAGTACAAGGGATAGTGAAAGATCCAGGATCTTAGCATTTCACAGGAAGTTGAGGTTTAAAAAGAGTGGATAAGTTTGAGCTTACTTGAACTCTCTCATTTGGCCTAAACTTCCTTTTATGTGTACACAGGTCTTTAAGGTATTTAGCATAAGTTGGAACACATTTCACAAGATCAAGCAAAGGAATATTGACTTCCACTTTACTAAACAAGTCAATGATATCTTTTTCATGCTTAATGTCAGTCATTCGTTTGCTCATCAAATAAGAATTGGGAAAAGGAAGGTCTTTGAGATTTACCTCCCTACCATCGGCTTTATTGGATCCATGCTTGTTTGACTCATTTTGCTCCCTTGTTGTGGCTTGTTCCTTGTTGCTCTCAAAATTTGTTCCTTTGTCATTCAAAATTATGGACTTCTTTCCAGCCAATAATGCTTTCTCTTTTGCGCTTTCAGAATTCTTCTTCTTTTCCAGCATAGAAGACAACTCATCATATGCGATCTCTTCCTCAACTACTTCCTCATTTGATTCCCAGAATTTCACTTGCTTCCCACTTCGAAGAGTAATGGCATTCAAACCCTTAGAATTTATAACAGTGTTTGAGGGAATAGTGCCACTGCTCTTAGCTTGTTGCTCACTCATGTTATTGGATAATTGAGTGAGATAGTAGTTGATATTTTTGTTTTTGTCTCCCATTGCTCCATTCTTTTCTCTAAAGCATTGAACCGAGCGACATTCTTTGATGAGTCTTGCTAAATTAGGGAAGATATGGCATTGAATTGATTATTGTTAGAAGTCCTTTCCTCTTTCATCAAAGTCATCATATTGTGCAGCAGTTGGTTGGCGTCTTCCTTGGGTGGGATGGTCAGGGCTTGTTGATGGTTTGGGAACTAGTTAGTGGAAGTACCAGCACCTCCCCCTTGTTGAAATCTGTTTATAGCCCTTCCCTCTTCATTTCTCCAATTGAACCTAGGGTTTGCCTTCCATCCCTTGTTATAGGTGTTGGAGTAAGGGTCCCATTTTTGATTTGTCCACCCCGAATATACTGCAGACACCTCTTCATATCGTTCGGGACAAACACTAGATATGTGTATTACCAACCCACAAGTATCACAACTGGGCGCAGTAAGATCCATAGAAGATGTCAGGCAATGCACATTTAGATTCTTCAGTTCTGCAGTGATGAAGGATAATTATGAGGTCACTCTACTCTCCAAAGAGTCAACTTTTGACTCCAAACTCTCCATTCTTTTAGATTGTGCTGTTGTGACGCCCAACTTATGCACTCCTCTGGTCTCCCTAACACTGTACTGTTGATGATTCAAAGCCATCTTCTTGATTAAATCCCATACCTCCGTAGCTGTAAGATCAATTAAAGAACCTCCCGATGCCGCATCCAACATACCCTTATCTTGACTTTTCAACCCATCATAAAATTACTGCACTAACTACTCATCAAGTATCTAGTGATGGGGGCATCTGGACAATAAATCTTGGAAGTGGTTCCAAAAATCGTAAAGGGATTCATCATAATCCTGCTGTGTTGAATTGATCTCCTTCCTCATCGATGAAGTTGTAGAGGATGGAAAATATTTTTCCAAGAATTCTTTCCTCAAATTTGCCTAACTATGGTAAGCATTTACCACATGTCTCGGAAGACTCATATACCACTCCCTGGCTTTTCCTTTAGTGATAAATGAAAAACCTTCCATAGTATTCGATCAAGTGAGGCTCCCACTGGCTTCATACTCTGACAGATCTAGACAAAGATTGCAAATGCATGTAGGGATCCTCTTCTGTCAATCCATGAAATTTAGGAAGAGAGTTAATGAGTAATCCTTTAACTTCAAAATTAACATCAAAATTAGGACAAGCAGCAGTAAATGGATCATAATTAACATTAGAAGTAGTTTCTTCCCTAATGATTCTCCTACGTTGATTACCGTTATTCTCTTTAACCCGTTCATGCTCCCCATTACCTCCATTATCACCATTCTTAGGTTGGTTAACATGAAAGTTAGGGTTTTGTAGAAAAGCTGGGTTCTCAGCCATGATCACTCTATCTATCGACTTACTCTCACTCCTTAGCCGACTAGACTCTTTTTCTCTTCTTTCCTTCCTAATCTTTCACAAACATCTCTCAATTTCAGGATAAAAAGGTAGAAGTTTGACTTTCTTAGGCATGCATGGAAATAATTCAAATGGGAATAAAATGAAATAAAAGGTAACAAAATTTCTTGCAAGCACAAAAAGTCAAATAAAAAGGCGAAATGTGAAGGATGCAAGTGTGCTGTGTATGAAAGTGTGTGTAATAGTAAAGTGTGCAAGTAAAGTATATATGTATGAAAAAGCAACAAAGAAATGTTTAAAACTATGCTGTGTAAAATTGCTAAGTATGTAGCGTGCAAAAAGTTTGGTATGAAAGAAGTGTAATCCTATACTATCGACGAGTATGACTCTAAACTATCTAAGATGCAATCTAAACTAAGGTTCCTCACCTCACATAGTAGTAAAGAAAATGACAACAGCTAACCTAAAGAACCAATTACTTGGTTCCCCGACAACGACGTCATTTTAACTCGAGTTTTTTTGTTCTTACCCTTGGAGGCCAATTCAAAAAAATTTTTAATTCCAAGGATTGTAGTATAGAATGCAACCTTGGTTCGTTTCACTTAATCGGAACCAGATTAATGGAACTAAGCTAGTCTATATGTCATGATATGCAAACACAATTAGCAAGGAAGAGGGGGTTTTCAATCTTTGGAAATTTGGACAAAAATAAAAGAATTGTAAAAGAATGTAATGAAAAGTGTTCTTGGATTTTGGGAATAGAAAAGCGATAAAATGAAAACAATGATCAAATGACAATAGTATCCTCTTAAAAACAAGCTTTGGCTATCATCGTTCAAAACGAATTTTTACGGGAGTGAATCACTAAGTTTCAAATGGTAAACCTTAAAGAACTCTTTAAGTCCAAGGTTTCAATCAATGAACTCCATTTATTAAAACCTTGTTGAATGCTCTTAGTGTGTGCAATGGGTAAGCTAATGCAATAAGTCTTTTGAGATCTATATTCATCTCCATATCAAACACAACTAAAAAGATAAAAGAGAATTATCCAAATCACAAATAAACATATATGAGCTCCAAGTTCTACATCAACAAATCCTAATAACATATTAAATATCCAATACTTGATTAAACTCTAATCAAGAATATTCAACTGCAAATTACAAATCCTAAACCCAGGAGTTCATAATAATCTAGCTGAACATGGAATGAACTATTCTCCTTTGAAGCCCATTGAACTCTAGCCGTTGCTACATTTTCAAGAGGAAAGAGGTGCCTAGCCAAGCATTACTCTAGGAGGAATCACAACCGGGAACCCACTGGAAGCATCCATGGTAGCAGCTGTCAGTGGAGGAGTTGATGGTGAATTGGAGAGGAGTGGATGATGGTAGTGTCCGAAGGTTTTGAGAGAGTGAGAGAGTCTCTTTTTTTTTTGATACTGTGCCGACTCTTCTTTAACCTAAAATGGTTGGTTTTTAAAGAAAATGGATTATGGATTGGTTTGCACAGTGAGTAATTTTCCGAGAATGGTTTGGGTATTCGAAGTATCTGTCGCTGCGGCGAACTTTTTCCTAAAGTTTTACTGCATTGTTGGCCCCTTTTGCCGCGATGACAGAATAAAGCTTCGCCGCGGCTAACTTTTCCCGAAAGTTTTGCTTGGAATTCTTCATTCTTCGCTGAGGCAACACATACTTTTCGCCACGATGAACTTCCTGTTGCACCTGTTTACTTGTTGACTTGAATTAAGCTCTTTCCTTAACTCTACATCTTCTTCTTGAGTCTCCTATAATGAACAAATGGTAGTTTGCAGTATCAATTTTTCTCAAAAAATTAATTAGTACAATTAATACTAATTTCTGACAAATTTTACTCTTAAACTAAAAAAAATAAAGGTAGATACTCAAGAGTCAAATTAAGCATAAAATCTAGAAATAGGAGCTAGGAAGTGTAGTAAAGGTCATGAAAATGTCGCCAATTTATATAATAAACTTGGGCTCAATCAGCAGCTCGTAAAAGCAATGTCAACTTGGAATGCTGGAGCTCTTCCTAGCAACACCGAGTCAAATCCAAAGGAGTGTATCATGGCTATAAGCCAAAATTAGGATGAAGAGTTGGAAGAGGAAGAAGAAGGTCAATTGACTGAAAGAGACCTTCCAAGTGAGAATGTAAGAAAATCGGTGCAAATGACTCAACAAATATTTCTGCACCAATTTTTTAAGAAGGAATTATATGCTAGATGGGAAGCAACAAAAGTTGCAAGAAATTGAGCCCAACAAGGTTGAGGAGGTGATAGAATGAATACAACCTAAACTATTTTTGCAAGGGTTTGTCGCAGAAAAGGGAGAGGAGCAACTAATGGAAGACACCCCTAGCATAGTGCAGAAGGATGATCCAGGGGACTTCTTCATTCCCTGTAGTATCAATAAAATCATCATCAAGAGGGCATTTGCGGATCTAGGCGCAAGTATAAATATGATGCCTTATACGCTTAGCTTGAAATTGGGACTATAGGCGTTAGTGCCCATTAAGTTTATGATTAGGACGGCTGATAGGACTACGCATAGACCAATAGGAATTTTACCAGATGTCTCAATAAAAGTGGGCAAATTTATTTTTCCCACGAATTTTGTGTTCTAGATGTCAAGGAAGATGAGGATACCTCGATCATTCTACGACGTCCGTTCTTAGCCACTGCGCAAGCCATGATTGAAGCGGATGAGGGAGAACTAACGATTCGAGTGGGAAAGGAGCAACTGACCTTCAACTACTGTGGATCGCAACACACCCGAGTCTCGAGGAGAATGGGAAGACATTGGGGAGCCGGTAAAAACTCTTTAAAGGAAGTGCTCGTGAAAAAGGAGGCGAGGTAAGGAAAATATTACGGACGGTGGCAATTGCCATCTGGTAGCAAAGATTCAAAGTTTGAGGGTGACAACGATGCTACCATCAAATTATTCATTCTAACCACTCTGATTTACACTGAGGAGGAAGGTACTCGCTTCCGTTCCCTTCGCTCTAGGTAGATTGTTGTGCCTAAATATTTTGACTTTGATACCTTAGATCGGATAGAAGTACGGGAGTGGGCAGAGAACTTAGCAGAAAGGATCTATTGGGGTAAATTCATTAGGTTCCAATTCCCCGTTTATGAAGAACTTATTCTAGAATTCTTCACAACTTTAACCTACGACCCCAAAAACACCGAGGAATTATGGATTAGATTAGGGGGCGTGCATATGAACTGACTATCGAGATCATGTGCGACATATGTGGATTCCCCAAATTCATCATTGTTGATTAACAAGATGATTTCTATACCTCCCAATATTAGCACGAGCTTACTGGAGTCGAGCGTTTTTACGCTAAGAACGCTCATAACAACATTATCCAGTCTCATGAACACTTGTTGCTGCATAAGTTCATATGTCAGTTGGTCTTTGATAAATCAGAGACCAATAAGTGTTCAACCAAGGAACTTTTTATACTGTAGTGCATGGACCACAATATACCAGTATGCACATTTACATATGTGCTTAATGCCCTTACTGCAACTCCAAAAAAGTGGAGTAACCATTTGGGAATGGGGAACATGATCTCCGTCATTGCCAAATATTTTGGAGTGGATCGGAGCCGATTAATAGTTCACCTGCTAGAATTTCTTGATCACTATTGTTGGGCCCCGAAATTTTTTTCATTTATTTAATTGATTATTTATTGATTTATTTGCTATTCTTGCTTTAATTGTTTTAATTATGTGTTTATATAGATATA
>JAOSBN010000006.1:37365763-37402087 GCA_027563595.1 Erythroxylum suave | reverse complement strand
ATTTCCTATTGCATGTCCCCCAAATTGAGGTCGGTATGTTGTCGGTTTTGGGTCTTCTATGCTTGTGTGTTTCCGAACGTTGGGCCTCGGAGACGGGGTCCAACAACTATCACTTATTTCGGGCAGAAATTATCCACTCCACTAACATGGAATTGTGAGACATTCATGACAAGGCCCATGTGCAAACCAGGGTAGTTCAAGCAAGTTCGAGCTCTGCACCACCTCAGCAGACACATGTGGACTTGACGAGTGCAAAATTTGGTGATGAAGAAGAAGAAGACCAACGTTGGGAAAAGGTTTTGGATGCCATGTTTGAAACCAATAGAACACTTAAGGAAGTGATGCGTACACACCAACGTCAGAGCCTAGAAATCCGACGATTTCATCGGTATCTTGAAGCTCAAGGGATTCAGGTACCACCACCGACACCATCACCACCTCCGTTCTCATAGGATCCAAAACGAACCCAATTTGTCTTTAATTTTATTTTATTTTTGTCTATTGTTACGTTGTTTATATTTTTCTTATTTTGTTACTTTTAATTGTTCGTTGTTACTTTAATTCTTGTTTTTACAATTTGTTGTGTGTTATGTTTTGTGGGTTTCCTTCTCACATTGAGGACAATGTGTTGTTCAAGTGTGGGGAGAGATTCTGTGTTTTTTTCTTGTTCTGCGTGTAATTTTGCATGATAGTATTAGGCTGCATTGTGAATTGTGTGAATGTTTCAATGGCTTAGATTAAGTGAAAATTTTTAATTTTGGACACAGTCTATTAGGTTATGAATGATCATTAGCATGCGAAATTAGTGCATTAGGAACTTGGATAAATATACAGACTAATTAGGACTTATTGTAAATTTAGCACCCCTTAGATTGAAGCATTCATTCATAATTTAAGGCCTTTTAAGTGTAAGTAGCTTGATTAGTATTTTTCCATGGAAACGAAAAATGAAAAGCAACAAAGGAGCTAATAAAAAAAGTGTGTTAACAATCACTATTCTGCTGACCTTCGGGTTATGAATAGAGATAGTAGCCAGTTGAAAATGTGATATAGCTGAGTCACTGGATCGAAACGCATCACAAATGTGTGGCTTCACATAAAAAGGCTACAATGACGTTTCAACCAAGTTGTTAATAAATGATTTGGTCTAATAGCTAAATCGACTTTCATTACAAATGTTTGCCTCTGAGCAAAAGGCTAAATCTTGGTATTAAAAAATTTTGATTAAAAACCTAATGGACTTGTAATAAGCTTGAATTTTCATGAAATTATACTTAGGAATAGTTGCAAAAGCCTAAGGGACTAAAAAATTATTAATGCATGTATACAATTGAAAAGGGAAATTAAGTTAACATTTTGGTCTTAATTTAGTTGTATATTTAGCTCAAGGACCTTAACAAAATATTTTACTTGTTAATGATTAGCCATAATTCGAATAGTTGTGTCCAAACTCAAATTTGTTTCATGAAAATTAAAGCCATTGTTGCATTATTGCATTGTGTGCTTATTATGTTATGTGTTGATGTTTTGTTTGCTTGAGGACAAGAAAACACTTAAGTGTGGAGATGTTGATAGTTGTGTTTTGCATAATGTTTAGAGTTTAAATTGTTATGAATTTAGTGTTAAAATGATTGTTGAGCATAGATTCAAAACTTAATTAGGTCATTTTGAGTAATTAAGTGTTTTTATGGGTTAGTTGGAATTCTTGAGCTTAAATTGTATATTTTTGAGGCCCCTTGATGTGTGTGCAAGTGTTACAGGACAACAAGGAAGAACGGTGAAGATTTAAAGAGTTTCGGGCTCAAAGACACAGGCGACGATCGTGCATATGGGTCACGATCGTGACAGAGAAGGAAGAGAAAAAAGCAGCTAGGCTATGATCGTGCACTTTGGGCCACGATCATGACAGAGAGCGTCAAGTCAGGCCACGATCATGAAAGAAAGGATAAAGCGTCAGCCATGATCGTGACATCCAGGGCCACAATCGTGCCTTGAGTCAGGCTGATATGAAAACTTAGATTTTGAGTGAATTTTTGAACTATTTTGGCCCCGAGTTTGACCTAGGGCTTCCGCAGAATAAATAGAACATTACATAGTAGCTATTAGCAGTCATTAGAGAGTGAAGAGAGTTTACAAGACAGAGAATTTTTGTAAAAATTTGAGAGCAACCTAGAGAAAGATCAAACAATTGAGAAAGGAGACAAAGGAAGAGAGGCACGGAGACACGTTTGACGTGATGTACTTCTCGGAATAGGCAGTTTCCCGCAGTTGCGACCTCTGAGATCCTTCCAATAGTATTTCATATTGTTATTTAGATTTCATTATTGTATGAAATTTGAGTATTGATTGGATTGACTATTGTTGAGTGTTGATCTTTTGTCTAAACTCACTTTCGGGTAATTTTGATTCTTGAGATTAAAAAATTTATTTGATGGTGCTTATTTCGATTTAATTATGATTCAATATCGAATCTTCATAACTTGGCAATAAACTGAGAGGGTAAGCCAGTGAAAATAATTGGTTTAGGCTAACGAGAGTTAGGTAAATCAATAGGTAGAGAGTTGAGTTAAATCGGCAGAGTCGTATAACGAGAGATCAAGCTTAGACTCCTGATAGATTAATAGACAATTTCAGAACTAATTTTGGTTTTGGATCAATTGTAGATCGAGAGATTGCAATTCCAATCATTTAAATTAGGGTTAAGAATTATAACTTGAGAGAGAGTAATTCACCCTAGGAACGTTAAATCGGAATTTGCATAATTGGTAGATTTTCTTTAATTTCGAATTGATTCCCCCTTTCTCTCACTTGGTTATTTCTAGGTTGATTTTCGGATTGTTGTGTGACTTGCTATTTCGTTTATTTTTGTTGCACTTTAATTTCTCAAATTTGACTATCAATTGGCTTCATTTCTACATTAGTTGTTAAATTAGGATTAGTTACGAACTTAGCTGCCTTAGTTTTTAGGATTAATTTCCTTCCTCGTAAGATCAACACCTTAGGTCTATGCGAACGACCTATGTGCTTACGGCAACTACCAAGGTTATTAATAGTAAAACTTAATGTGTGTAACCTTGAGCGAACAATTATGTACTTATCTTTATCTATCAATGCCTGAATAAAATTTTTGTTTTTCCACGCTGATTGAGCACATTTTTGAATGACAAGAAATACAGGTCTTTTATCCCAGAAGAATCCTATAAAGGAGTTCTCCTAAGACTTAACATCTTCCTACAGGATTTCAACATTAGAGGAGACAATAACACGTCTAGCTTCAGTCTTGGGAGGGCAGAAATGTAGAGAGAGATCTGTTGAGCCCCTTACCATTTGCTTCCATGTTTTCCTCATAGGTGATGTGGTTAAAGAAGGAGGTAAGGTACGGGTAATGGCAAAAGTGAATTGTGTTAGGCCCCGTTTTCGAAGTCTAACTTCAGAGTCATACATGAGCACATTACCTTGTAGGGTACTTTTGATGGAATCTCATTAGCCAACTTAGGCTCATCTCCATTCTCATAACAACCCAAAATTTTCATATTTTCATCCTTAAACAACTCTAACCATCTTTTCTGTCTCAAATTCAACTTTTTCTGGCTCAATAAGTACTTGAGACTTTTATGATCTGTAAAAATCTTCGTCTGAACTCTATACAGATAATATCTCCAAATTTTCAAGGCAAAAATTATTGCTACTAATTCTAGATCATGGGTCGGGTAATTCAATTCATAAGGTTTTAACTGTCGTGAGGCATAAGCTATTACCTTGTCTCCTTGCATCAACATTTAACCCAAACCCCTTCTTAAAGCATCACTATAAACTATATAACCCTCATCTCCCATAGGTAAATTCAGAATTGGAGCACTTGTCAATCTGTGCTTAAGCTCCTCAAAGCTCTTCTGACATTCATCACTCTAGATAAACTTTTGATTTTTCCTTAGTAACTTGGTCATTGTTGTAGCTATCATGGAGAATCCTTCCACAAACCTCCTCTAATATCCTGTCAAACCCAGAAAGCTTCTCACTTCTGCCACTATTTCTGGTGCATGCCATTTCACCACTACTTCAATTTTCCTCGAATCAACATGTACCCCATCCTTTGAAATTGCATGTCCAAGGAATACCACCTCATGAAGCCAAAATTCACACTTACTGAATTTGGCATAAAGCTCCTTCTCCCTTAGGGTTTGCAATACTATCCTGAGATGTTCTTCATGTTCCTCTTCATTCTTGGAATAAACCAGAATGTCATCAATAAACACTATGACAAATTGGTCCAAAGATTCCTTAAAGACCCTATTCATGAGATCCATGAATGCAGCTGGAGCATTGGTCAATCCAAATGGCATGACTAGGAACTCATAATGCCCATAACATGTCCTAAAGGTTGTCTTATGTACATCAGATTCCCTGATTTTAAGCTGATAATAGCCTAACCTGAGATCAATTTTAGAGAAGTCCTTTGCTTCTTGCAGCTGGTCAAACAGATCATCGATTTGTGGCAGAGGATATTTATTCATAATGGTCACCTTATTGAGCCTCCGGTAGTCAATGCACATGCACCATGTTCCATCCTTCTTTTTAACAAATAGAACTGGCGCTTTCCATGGTGACGAACTTAGCCTTATATACCCCTTCTCAATAGTTCTCTCAACTGTTTCTTAAGCTCCTTCAGCTTAGCTGGAGTTTTTATATATGGTGGTATGGAAATGGGTGTGGTATTTGGAATTAAATCAATGGCGAATTCAATTTCCCTTACTGGTGGCAACCCAGGTAAATCTTCTGGAAACACGTCTGAAAATTCCCTCACAACTGGAACATCTTCTAACTTTCCTTCGTTCACCTCGATGTCCACAATGTGTGCCAAAAAGGTTTCACACCCTTTTCTCATCATCCTGCCAGCTAGTAAAGTTGAAATAATTCTTGGTGATGGTGTTCTTCTGTCTCCCCTAAAAGTCGAACTCACCCTTGCCAAGATCAAATTCTACCTTTTTAATACTGCAGTCTAACTTTGTATGATATTTCTCCAAGGTATCCATTCCAAGTATCACATTTAGGCCTTTTAAATCTAATGACATTACGTCCACTACCAGTCTAGCACCATCAATAAAGAGTTCACAATCTCTATATACTTGACTTATTATCACATTCCTCCCTACAGGAGTACTAACAATCAATGGACTTTCTAATGACACCAAATAACACCATGTAATATCATGCTTGCAGAAACAAAAGAATGTGTGGAGCCAGAATCAATCAATAAATATACTTCTAAATTAAATAACTGAGCCATACCCGTAACAACTTTTGGTGTGGTTGCAGCTTCATCTCTGGCTATGGTAGGCACCCTTGCCTGTGCCTGACCCCTTGGCCTTCCTGGAGGAATAATATTCTTTGCCACTACAGAACTTCCCACCTCAGTGGCTGGCTTGGTTCCTACTGTTTCAACTCTCTTTTGGACTTGCATCTGCGACCCATCTTGCTTTGATGCTTAGGGACATTCCTTGACCATGTGTCCCTTCTCTCTGCTTCAGAAACATACTCTAAGTAACTTAAAGCACTCTCCTCTGTGAAACTTACCACAATGCTCACATTGGGGGTTCATATATCTACTCCTCTCCATCCTTCTGTTTCCTCCTACAGTTGAGGCTTCCATTGAAACTGTCTTGGCTTGCTTGTTCTTGGCAGAGCCACTACTTCCCACTTCACTCTGCATATGGAAAGTCCTCATACTCCTCTCAGGCATTGGGGCACTCATTCCCTTCTTAGAAGATTGTTCCCGGTTCTTCCTCTTCTTGTTTACTTCATACTTTATGTTCTCCAGTTTCTCAGCTTGGAGTGCAACATCTACCAATATCTGGTAGTCACAAAAGTTATGGATCAATACTTTCTCCTTGGTCCCCAAATGAAGTCCTCCTTCAAACTTACGACACTTATCCTCCTCATTCTCAACGATGTTGGCCGTCTACCTTGAAAGCTGGGTGAACTTCAACTCATATTCACTCACACTCATGTCCCTCTGGGTGAGATTTAAAAATTCTCTAGCCTTCTCTTGGAAATAGACTTTAGAGAAGTATTTCTTCCTAAAGGCTTCTAGAAAATTTCTCCATGACAACACCAACGGTATAACCTAACTATGGGGTACTGATTCCCACCAATGGAGTGCGTCCCCTTATAGCAAGCTCACTGCATAATTTAGATTATCCTTAACAAAGCACTTCATCTGAAGCAGAACTCTCTCTGTCCTTCTCAACCATGCTTCGGCCTCTTCAGGATTCATAGTCCCATTAAAGTCTACAACTCCATACTTATGAAGCTTATCATACTATCCACTCCTCTCCACTGGAGTTGGCACTAGAACTTGTGGCACTTGGCCCATAACATGTGTGAAAGCCTGAGCAAAGGCTTGAAAGAAACGTGGATCCATGGCGTTTACATGGGCATAGGAGGAGGAGGCGGTGGCACCTCATTTTGCATACTAGGTGCCTCAGAATCATAAGCAAAGTGTGTCCCCGCATCTTGTGAGACATGAGATTCATCTGTACTTCCTTGGCGAGAGCGAGATCGAGTCATAACTCCTCAAGTTCTCCTTCGAGGTGGCATAATCACATCTTCAATTTGAAACCATTTAAAATCTTTAGTTGACATTTCATGTCAGGTTTAAACTATTCATGTGTGCATGTAAAATCTTCTTAAACCATGCTTCATGTAAAACAATTTCAAATCATATGAAACAATACAAAAACAATGAATGTTGTTTATTTAAATCAATGCATGTTTATTTCATGCCTAGGATACTGTTAAACCAACCTGGCTCTGATACCAAGCCTATTAGGCCCCGTTTCCGGAGTCTAACTTTACAGTCATAAATGAGCACATTACCTTATAGGGTCCTTTTGATGGAATCTCATTAGCCAACTTAGGCTTATCTCCATTCTCATAACATCCCAAAATTTCCATATTTGAACACTTGATATACAACAATCCATTCTTATGTTTATATCCTCAACCGTCACCCTAAACAACACTCATTTTGTCTTATTTTCATATCAAACTAAGTACATTTCAAGCTCCATTCAAGCCTAAATATATCAGAGAAACACATTGGTGAGTCCACAATTTGCATATGTATATGATTTGGGACAATTAACCTAACTTTCACTATGGGTGTCAGATTATGGTCATTCAAGCATGGTTTCGAAGAGATCTTCGAGTTCTACAACTTCCGTGAAGACTTTGAAGAGAGATTTTTGCTATTTAGAGAGATTTTTAGACCTGAGAAAGTCCGCCTTACCGACATCAATTCCCTTCAAACGGACATGGACTGGCTTGGGACACTAAGATACCTGAGAAGGTTCGCTTAGCAGACACAAGTCCCTTTAAAAGGAAATGAACTGAGTTGGGACACTAAAACATTCGAGAAGGTCCACGTAGCGGACGTTTACGAGTCAAATTCCATATTTCCAACTCCTCAAGCTACCTATGACCCATCTAATGCATATCTATCATTCCTAACTCATTTTCCTCATCATTTTCCCTCATTATCACTTCCATTCCAACTTGATATCATTTACAATCAATTCATCATCTATGTTTGGTCATCATCCCAGAAACACAATCATTCAACTTATACACATTCATCATAAATTTCTACACATGTTCAACCCCATTTATCATTTTCATTTCATCTCTAACTTATCACACTACTTCTTCCCATTTCAAGACACCATAGTACTTATGACACTACTTCTTCCAATTTCAAGACACCACATTACTCTTATTCTATTAGATCAAAATAGAAAAGCTGTAAAGTGTCCTTTATACACCCTATGCAGCATCACTAACTTGTAACAATCATATCTTTCAAGTCCAATCTCCAAAATTTACAAACTATATATCATTGAAAAGCTAAAAGAATGAACTACTACTTCCCAGATGACAACCTTGTCTAAATCAGCCTAGATCAATACAGTTTTTTCCCTGAACTCAAAACACAGATTTATACCCCTATGAATGCTTGAAAATGTAATGCGAAAACTTGGAAATTTATGAGCAACACATACATATGTTTCATTAACATCAAAAGAAAAGAGTTTTACAAAGCTTTAATGGGAATTTTAAGACTCAAATACATCACTAATCTTATAATCCAAAATACAAAAATACACATGAAAGTGATACTTGAAATGTGACTAAGGCCTTGAGTTTTTCATAAATTAACTTAAATACAAAAAATTATGCAATCTTGGAGTGATGCCTTGACTCTCTCTTACTTTATTTCTTGCTGTTCACCTGGAGATGGGGATGAAGGGGGTGAGCTTACAAGCTCGTGGGTAACAAGTTTATAGTGAGAAACAAGCAAAACCATTGAAAATATCCATTTCCGCAATAAAATGCTTTGCAACCATAACACATGTATTTCCCAAATTCTCAAACTTGTCAAACACATCATAAACAACATAAGCAATCATAATGGTTTGGGAGGTCCATAAATAGAACGAGCTAATACATTCCTATAAAATGGTCCTGTGTAGTCGTGAACAGAACGAACTATCACAATCCCACATATAGTGGTTTTTTGTAGTCGTAAACATGAAGGAGTCCATGAAGGAGCTCCATGCCACTAGCGGGCAGGCGGGAGAAGCCTTTAATAGAGTCAACGTGCACATGACATAATAGAATAGACCACCTCAAATCCCCACAAACATGAATTTCATATGTATAACATCTTGCACATTTCGGAATCATGATTTTCATAAACATGATATTTTTCAAATACAATTTCCATCATCATTTCATAAATCATCATCAAGATTCATGTACCAAACATATAACAAATACTTCAATCATTCAAGAAGCAATAAATGCAACATTTATAAAATAATTGAAAATCATTCAAATCTATTGATTAGGAAAAATTCTCATGGCTTATGAACTCAACTATAAACAAGTAACTCACCTTAATTCCTTGCTTATAAACTTGCTTAAAATTGCCCCTCCTCTTGCTCCTCTTGCCTTACTTGATTTCATTCAACATTGGCAAAATTCCAATTTAATGGGAATCCAAATTGAGAACCCAACAAGCATATTCACTAAAATTGATTCTAGAATACTTAAACACATACATTTCCGAAGCTTCATGAACCCAAACCCTTCCAAAAATCCAAAGGATTGAAAATATGCTTACCTTTAATCTTCACCAAACAAAGAGATGTTTGGCTCAAATGGAAGCTCTTTTCTTCTTCTTTCTTTTTTTCTTCTTGAATACCTTCAAGATCACTCTTCAAAGCTAAGAAAAGATGGAACCCTAGTTTGATTCTCTCTCTTTTCTCTCATCGACGACCCTCTCTCCTTTCTTTCTCTTTTTCACGTTTTTCACTCTTCTCTCCCTTTAATTCACATTTTTGGTCTTCTACTTCACAAGACAACATTTTCCTCTTCCCT
This sequence comes from Erythroxylum suave, assembly GCA_027563595.1. Lineage (NCBI taxonomy): Eukaryota > Viridiplantae > Streptophyta > Magnoliopsida > Malpighiales > Erythroxylaceae > Erythroxylum > Erythroxylum suave. The sequence goes on along the minus strand of JAOSBN010000006.1, from coordinate 37,392,649 downwards.
TTTTACCCTTAATGAATGCTAAAAGTCTACTTTACCCTTCCTTTAATGCTTATTGGTCTCCAAACTTAAGTGACATGCCAAAAATGCCCTCAATTCATCTTAATGCATTAATTTCACTAACTAGTGAAATAAAATCCTATGAACATTTAAATAAATAATTAAACTCCAATAATAATTCTATCATGACCTCATAATTTATTTCAATCATGCTTCACAACTTCATTCATTCTAAGGCAAAAATTCAAGTTCCATGCTTATTTCGTAAAATATCATGCTTAATTCAACACAAAAAATTTCGAGGCCAAGAAATTGAGAGGATGAAGCAGCTGAAGATTATGGTGTAGTGGAGGAATGAAATGGTTGGTGTAAAGGAGGAAGAGGATTAGGTGCTGTAACTTTAGTATCCTGTCTCTTAAATTGTTGAAGGATTTAAAGTGTTAGACTATTGAGTCACATGAGTGGCATCATAAAGAATGAATTTGGTACATTTATGACATGATTTTATGATTGTATTCAAATGATAATATTAGCATACACATATGAATTGTGAGTTAGACAAATTGCACTCAATTAACTTATTCATGGGTATGAAACTAAAATGAATGTGACATGAGCATTTCCAATGTCTTGTGCTTTAGTTTACCAATGATAAGAATTGATGGATTATAATTAGTAACTTGGAACTAGTTGTTACAATTGAGAGATTGATGAATTAATATATACATCTAGTCTCAGAAAAATGTCAAGTGGTAAGACAAGTTGATGTGTGGAAATTAGGATGACTAAGCCTATGCAATAAGTTACATATGGTAGTAGAATTTAGTGACATTTGGGATAAATAATTGAGTGACAAATGGCTTAGAAGTTAAGTGACAAATTCCCTAGTATAATTATGACATTTGACAGCTTATGGAGAGGACAAATGGAATGCATGCATAAGGACAAATGTCGTTATGAAATGGTGACACCTAGCATCTAATGAGTTAAGCTAATACAGAAATTGTTCTGCTATATTCAGTCTTCTCCTTTCTTCCCTGTCACCACTATATTATCCACCCTCCTATAGCTCTAAAATTTTCTTCTATTTTGTGCATCACCACTCTAAAATCTTGACAAGATTCTGCATTAAGAAAGCTATATGTTGTTGTCTTTCATCTTGTATTTTCTTTTTGCTGAAAACCATCCAATTCCCACCTTGTATTTGAGATGATTTTGCATATATGTAAGGCAAAGTATACTTAATGAATTTAGGTCAAACTTGAGCAAGTAAAGTACTGATCTTTGTGGCATGTTGTAATAGAAAGTTTATGATGATTGAATTGGGATGGATAGCATGTAGTGTTCATGATGAAATGTGCTGGAAAATGATACATGAATTGGATACTTTTCTATTTTGTTTTTTATGCATGACAATTGTAGGTTATAGGTTGCTATATGGATGATTTAGATTGAGATTTGAAGTTTAAATGAAGGTGAATTTATGCTAAAGAAAGGTGTTATTGAAGTGATCTTGAATTTGGATAAAAACCTAAGACTATATATATGATGAGATTAAATAAATGAAAGTTTTTTTTTGTATGCACAAAAGATAAATATTTATGAGCTGCCAATTGAATGAATTTGAGTTGGATTTGGAGATAAAATTCATGAGTAATTGAAGTATATTTAAGGTAAAATTGAGGTATAATTAATGGACTATTATGAAGGTGTTTTGAATTTGCTATGAAGGTATTAAAATTTGGAAAAATTGAAGGAAATTAGATAGTACATTTCGTGGCACTCATCCCACGATCGTGGGAAGGTCCTCCATGATCGTGGGCAATGCTTTGAAATGAAAAACTTCTATTTTGTGTAATTGTTGAACCACATAAGGATAAGTCACTTTACATTGGTGTATTTGGACTTGATTGAGGCTTGAAATGAACCTAAATTGTTGCTTGATTAATTGTTTAAGGGTTTGATAAGTTTAGCTTGTTAATTGATGTCATAACTTAAGGATTGGATTGTCTTGATATCAATGTATTGAAATTTGGATATTATGAGTTGTTAAAAGAATTAAGATGTTCTTATGAATGCAAATATGATTCAAAGAATATGAGCAATATGTATTAGATATAAATGAATTAACATTGGAGAACATGAAGTATTTTTAGGTGAGAATTGGACAATTATATGAACGTATATGATTGATGAATAAATCAAGCTTACTTAAGGTATAAACCTAATTGCAAGTTGGTAGTTTATAAGCTATAAAGTTTGAATGATTTGAAAGCGTATAAGTATAGTCAAGATCTTTGTATATTAATACATATCTGGAAGGTCAATTGAGCGTGCATTGAAACATGATATATATTGTAGCACCCCACTCCCGTCCGATATGTGTCCGTACGTCCTTATGACATTCAAACTTATGCCTGATGGAAGTAGTGCGCTAGAGTAGTCACTGTCACTTATCTCATGGCATCATAATTTAAAACATAATACTTGATGTCTAAAACTCAATTCCTCATTTCATTCCATTAACAAAATGTACATTGTAGCATTTCAACATCATCCATATATATAAACATTATCAAAAGAAAATCAAAGTTTACAGCTCTATTTATAAAATATGCTACATGTGTGAGGAAATATACAAAACTTCTATCTAATTCCGTCAGCCTCATTTGACTGTCCTTTGACCCATTTCTTCTATCCAAACGTAGTACTAAGTTTCTTCTAAGTTGTCTAGAAGCTAAGTCACCTCTCTCATACCTGAAAAGTCAACTTTGCAATTTTCATGAGTTTTGCGAACTCAGTGAGCCACTCATCATTGATGGCTCACTTATAGCATATAAAACAACACCTCATGTTGAATTCATATAACCACATAATTCACAAAACTTCATTAATCAACATATTCAATCAAAGACAAGTTTGTTCATATAGTTCACACTTCACATTCATAACGGATCATACAACTCAATTCAATCATTCATATAATGCAATATCAAATTGTATGTGCAATGCTTATGAGACTCACTTTCAATTATTACGTTGTTATAACCGAGTGCCTTTTTCACTATCCTGTATCTATTATGAATATCAGGCTCATTAATAGTTGTCCCTTATCCACTGGGGATACAGGGCTCATTATGCATAGTGAGCTAAAGGCTCTTACCACATTCTGAGCTTTAAGCTCTTTTCGTTGGCGACTCTGGTCACAATTGCCTTTATCTTGTCATGCATTTATGTAATGAAATTCATCACATGTATTCAATCAATCTTTAGTGCTCAATCATTCATAATCACAATCGTATTCATGTTCATATTCTCACTCACATTTATCATCGGACTAAGTTGAGTATCACTTATTCTGTCAAATTTACATATAATGAGCACTTCCAATATGATATTCATGCGTCAAATGCTCTGACATTCAATGTCCAGATGGAATCAACCCATTCACATCATATAATAATTCATTGAATAATTTAAACAAATGGTAAATCATTGTGAGACCATCTAGGTTACTACACTATGCTCCAGATAGCTATTGCCTTAAAGTCCCGACAATGTTTGGATGCGGTCACTCAATTGGTGCTTCTATATCATGCAACTTATACACATTATACATTACTTATTTGCACAATTATATAAGTACTCATTTGTGCACATGTGTATATATGGATTATGTACAATGCATGCTCAATGACAATCTCGGGTATATTTACTTAATTCAATTCTCATGATGATTCATATTTCAAAACTCATATATGTCTAATTTGAACTTAGGCTTACACCTCAAATGTACAAGATTATTATAAGTTCATCATTCAATCATTCACTAAGGTTGTTCTAACATTTAAAGATCCCAAAACATTTAATTTATCATTTATCTTTATTTAATACACATCATTCATCTTATTTGAACCACTATAGCCTTCAGAAGATCACTTTCATTCTCATAACGTCCCAAAATTATAAATTTGAACACTTAATGTATAACAATTCACTCTTAATTTATATCTTTAATCATCACCCTAAGCATATCACTCATTTAATCTCTTCTTTCCTCATCAAACTAAGTACATTTCAAGCTCCGTTCAAACCTAAATGCATCATAGGAAAGCTTTGATAATTTATATATATATATGAATTTGGGAAAATAAGCATAACTTTCTCTGTGGATGTTATATTAAGGTCATTAAAGTATTCTTTCGAAGAGGACTTTGAGTTCTATAACTTCCATGAAGATTCCAAAGAGATATTTTACCGTCTAAAGGGTTAAAATTGCTCATTTATGTAAACGTCCAGAGAATATCCACTTGGCAGACTAATGTCCCTCCAAATGCACATGAATGGGGCTGAAACACTGAAATTCTAGAGAACATTTGCCCAGCAGACTTGAAGTGTGCCCACCGGACATCTAAGAGGCATATTCATGTTTAACCTATTCCTAACCATTTTCTCCAAATTTTCCAGCTTTTTCAGCTATTCCAAGTTACATCGCACCTCATGTACTTAGTCTATCATTTCTAGCTTAATTTCTCATCAATTCCCCTTCATTCTTAACTCCATTTGAGCTTAATATCATCCATACACACAAATCAAAATCCTTGATTGATCATCAACACCAAAAACATAACATATTCATATACACATTCTTCTTCAATTTTCTGCACATGTTTCAACTTCATTTCCACCTTCATTTCACTTCTAACTTATCATTCTAATTTACCTCATTTCAAGACACCACATTAACCCTTTCTTTAAGCTCAAGATCATGCTAGTTCATCCATATAACAACTACCCAAAAATTCATGTGATTAAGCATTAAAAACAGAACATGAGCATATCATCTCTTTATGAAATTTCTTCACAATTCTTACATCATTTTGATGATCTTTCTATCATTAAATCATCACTACAACATCTTATGAATTATCAATCATCATATATGTAAAAGCAAGACAAGAACATATCCAAGTTACTCATTTACGTTTCAGCATACATAACTTACCATTTCATGATCATTTAACTTCTAACTATCATCCAAACATGTTTCATTCAATGAATAATGAAAATTAATGCTTTACACTTACTTGTTTAGCTTCAATGTCTTCAAACCACACTTAACCCTAGCTTCATATCTTCATACGATCATCGTCATTCCAAAGGTGGTAGGTTTAGGTCTTTAGTGACAAATATGGAGAAGACAACAAAAATGATAGTAGCAAATGAAAAGTGAGAACAAGGTTCACGTTGATGAAGGTAAGAAGAGAGGATTGTGGATGAAGACAATTGAAGAAGAAGAGAAGAGAAATTAATAGAGAAATGCGAATAAATAATAAATTGAAAGACCAATTAACAATAAAGGTAGTCTTTCATCTAGGAGAGAGTTTCATGGGCTAAGACATGTTTGGAAAGTGACAATCTCTATTGGTTTCACTTGGTTCTCTTATTTAACTAGTCCATTTATCTCTAAATTCTACCCCAATGGTCTCCAAATTTTCTGTGACACTTTTCACTAAATCCTAATATCAGTTATCAAAATTTCCACTATCATTCAATACTTATTTCTACTACTATAAATCAATTGTCTTTCCACTATCAATAACTAAATTGCATGATAAAGGGTTAACACTTAAGAGATCTTAGGGGTATTCATTATATAGGTACTAGCTATTTGATACTGGATTAATCTTTGGTTATATTTTTCCTGATTTATTATTGTGTTGAGTTCTTGTTTAGTTTAGTTTCTTATATGACAGTTAGATAACATAAAAGAGACTAGTACTAGTACTCGTAGTCTCCGTGGGACTAACCCACACTTATTAGTGCTAGCTATAGCTACATTGCGCACTTGTAGATTTAAAGCATATAAAATATCACACATTAAGCTTTTGATATCGTTACCAAAGAATAGAATATTAGGAAAATATTGCTTTCATTAATCTAGCAATTATTAAATGTTTTATTTATTTTTTACTTTTTATTTGTAATTTGTTTACTTTTTTATTGACTTTTTGGTTTTCTCACTTTTATAAGTCTTGGGGTTAGTTTATGACTCAAGGGAATCCATCATACCTAGTTGACAAAGATTTAAAGATTGAGAGGACAACTCATAAAAATCTTTAAAGAACCCTATTTAGAAAGTTTAAGTTAAATTGATAGAAAGAGGACTTAGAAGGTCAGATTAATACCCGAGAATCAAGAACTATAGCAAACCAACTAAGGATTATGTTCATTTATGCTAGATTGCACTTAATGGGAACAAATTCTAACATTGTTAGAGTAATTATTAATATCAATAATTTTAAGATTAAACTGAGTATTATTTAGATTGTGTAACAATCTGTCTAGTTTGATGGGCTATGAGTTAAGGACCCCAACACACATATCACAAACTTTCTGAAGATTTATGATACTTTTAAGGTCAGTGGTGTTGATGAAAATGCAATTAGATCGAGATTATTCACATTCTTATTGGGAGGCAGGGCAAAGAAATAGTTAAAATCTCTTCTTATGTCATCATTTACCATTTGGGACCAAATAACAAAATTTCTTTTAAAAATACTTCCCATAGCTAAGACTACCAAATTAAGGAACGACACCTCCTCCTATGCCCAAGCTGATTCAAAGACATTGTGTGATACATAGTAAAGGTTCAAGGAGATGTTAAGAAAGTTCCCACATCATGGTCTACCATTGTGGACACAAATACAAACTTTTTATAATAGACTCAATCAAATAACAAGGAAGATGAAAGATGCAATAATTAGGGGTACTCCAAATAACTTATGAACTCATTGAGGACATGACGATGAATAATTATCAACGGTGCTCTTCTTGAACAAAACTTAGCAAGCTAGTTATAGTATATGATGTAGATCCAATTACGACGTTTGCGAAACAAATTGAACCTTTAAGTAAAAAGATTGACAAATTAATGATGAACCATCAAATATTCTAGGTTATGCAACGTGAGGTGTATAAATGGGTTAGGACATCCTAGTCAATATTGTCAAGCATTACAACCCAAGTATGTGGATTACATGGGGGAATGATCCTAGACCCTAAAATAATTCATATAGCAATCCATAAAATTTGGGGTGGAGGAATCACCCAAGTTTCTCTTGGGAGAATCAAAGGTAGCTAAGGAATAACCCTCCACTAGGATTCTAGTAACACCTGCCTCAAGAAAAGAAGCTAAGCTTGGAGGACATCATGTCTAGATTTCTTTAAAATTTAGAAGCAAGGTTTGAATCCACAGAGACTTTATCAAAGAATTAAGAGGCTTCTTTATATAACTTGGAAACTTAGATCGACCAGCTTGCGAAGTTAATTTATGAAAGGACATAAGAGAGTTTGCCTAGTACCATAGAGACAATTCCTAAAGAACATGTTATGGTAATCACATTTAGGAGTGGAAAAGAGCTGTAAGAGGAAAAAGAACCAGAGAGAAGAAAGAGAGTAATACTAAAAGTCAAGAGAAAGCTAAAGGTGAAGGGCGTAAGGCTCTTACGTAGATTTCGAAGTATTTAAATTTTTGAATGAGTTACTAATAAATAAGAGGAAGTTGAAGGAGTTAGCGGTTGTGATGCTAAGTGGAAGGTGCTCAACAATTCTTAAATGCAAGCTACCAAAGAAGCTTAAAGATCTGTGGAATTTTACTATCTTTTGTCAAATTAGTAACTTAAAAGTATAAAAGGCTTTAGTTGACATGGGGATCAATGTCAATATGATGCCTTATTCTTTGTTTAAAAAACCGAGATTAGGTAAACCGAAACCTACAAGGATAAGTTTACAGTTAGTAGATAGATTAATAAAGCATCCTAAAGATGTTGTAAAGGATATTAAGATTGATAAGTTAATCTTCTAATTGATTTTGTGATTTTTAACGTAGAGAAGAAATATAGGTACTTTTAGTTATAAGTCAACCTTTTTAGTCACTACTAGGTCAATTCTTGATATTAGTAAAGTCAAGCTAGTGCCTAGGGTTGGGAATGAAAAGATCATATTTAAAATTTTTGATGTCATGAATCATTCCCTTGAACTTGTTAATTATGATGATTCTAGTGATATATTTGATGATTCAATTTTGGATGTTTTATATGACTCTTCTTATAAAGCTCCATCAGAGATGTTTCCAATTTAAGGTAGAAAAAGGATAAAAAATCTTGTGCAAGGAAAAAGAAGATAGCTTACTTAGAGGTTAACAAACCCATGGTAAGAAATAAGGAACTTAATCTCTATAAGTTGCCTTAAACATGATAGTATAGCTAAGGACATTAAAAAAACACTACTTAGGAGATAACCCAAGAATTAGGATAAATTTTTTGACTTGATTATGTTATTTTATTTATTTTTCGCTTTAATTTAGGATTTCATTATTTTTTAGTGTTTTTTTTATGCTAGGATATAGAGCATCTTTATTTGATTTTGCCTAATTTTTGTGTTTTTGGTATGTGTTGTAGATTTTTTTTTACTTTAAATGAAAATTTTTAAAGTTTTGAGGAATTTTTAGGTATATAAGGTCATATATACAAAAATTTCATTTTGGCATGTTCTTCATGGTTCTAGTGCCCTACACGGTCACTGGACATTACCGTGTATAGTCTTAGAGCTTTTAAAAATTTGCACAAACATTTACACTTCCCATGCTGGTGATCTCAAGTTCTTTGAAAAGAGTTACAACACACTCCCATGTCAAAAGTTACACATTTCTATTGACTTACACAGCCATACACACGATTGTGTAAGTTCATGAAAGATCATACCCTCATTTATTTTGTCACATATCACAATGACTTACACAGTCAGTTACATAGTAGTGTAACCAATTGTGTAAGTTCGCGACACATGTTAAAAACCATATTTCTCTTATGTGCCCCACTTTCTCTCCCTCTTCTACCACTCACATGCTACGCATCTCCCTACTTCAAACTATCCTAGTGTTTTTTGAGTGATTTTACAACGCCCAAGTAAGTTTTTTCTTACCTTTTATATTCTATTATACTTGGAAGTTTTGGCATTTTTGCAAATTCTGGGGTTTTTCATCCCTCAATCATCAAGGTTAAGCAATTGTTGCATCTTTTCTCTTAAATTTCAAGTACAAGTTGAATTTCATTCGTTTCTACATAAATTATTTGAATAATTTGGAATTGCATGAGAATTAGATGAAATTTGATATAGGTATGCAAATTTTGCTGAATAGGTTAGAAAATTGCAATGATTTCGTTAGCTCAGGTTTAATTTGTAAGTTTTCTAGTAATTAGATATCATTTTCTAGTTTAGTTTCATTCCAATTCAATATTTTGCATGAATTAGGTTTTAATTATGTTTAGTTTAAGTTTAATTGTTAAATTGTGTAATTGAATTTTAAATTTTAGGAATTGCATTAGCAATTGCATAATTAAATTAATTTTGTCTATTAATTGCATATTTTAATAGTGTCTATTAGTTTAATTTTTAGTTACTTTTTAATTACATTATTCTAGTTTAATTTGATTTTTAATTATGTGTTTTTGCAATTACATAACATGGTGAGCATACGAATTAAGTTTGGGGAAAAGAGACTTGTTCGTATTAATATTTGTTATTTTCTTACATTTTATTTTGTTTCAGGTACAATACAAGAATAACAAAATTTGAGCAATAATATAGAGAAAAGGAGGTATTGAGGAAGAAAGAGAGAGAAGAAGGGTCATTTAGAGACTCGTGTGAAGCTCAATCACCACCAGCTCAACAAACTACAACACATCCACTGAAGTGACATAAGATGTTACTTTTTACTGCTAAGGTTTATAAGGAATAGTTCTAGAGGCTTAAGAATAAGAGATTTAAGATTGACAGATGCATTGATCGGGAGGTGTTGCAATATGGCTTAGCCCAATAGGTTCAAAGTTATGCTCAAGGTGTGCTCCTCATTCTTCATACAAAAAGGTTGCCACGATTAGGACCAACCAAGCACGAGCTAGTTCAAGATGCTTGGAGACATGATAAGAATGAGTTACAGGAACTTTTCTATTATAATGGGCCTCTATAATCAGGACTTCATAGAGACACATGAGTACATGAATTTTTGAATAGATTTCCTATTCGGGATGTACTTTGGTCACTTTTGGCTCATCATAAGTAAGGAGGATAGTATAAACCAAGCAAATCTAAGGTGTCCACCATAAGACATCCCACTTTTACGTACATCCACGAGCTTCTGATTTATACATAGAATGGGTGGGGTAATAGCTTCGGAGTTGTAGAAACCTGAATGTGTTCTATCTGTGAAGTATGAGCGAGAGGACATTGATATACCTAGGGTACATCTTGGTCCAAAATTTTTAGTATTAAAGTGAGGAAAGGAAGATAGAAATGATATGCATCAGGCCCTATGTGATGGCGAAGAGGATAGGAGTCTTTGGGAGACTATCACCAATGAGGCTACTCGTTATCATAGTTGCCTTCAACTTAAATGTTATGCTAAATATGTATATGATACGTAAGAGACAAGGACCGATAAGAGACATCTACTGACTGATCGGCCTTTCAAACAAGCAAACAACTTTAGGAGCATATAGATATCACCTTAATAGCAGAGCACCCACTAAGACTTGACTCTTTACTATCACAGATAAGAGGAGAGGAACGTCAGGAGAATTTAGACTTGTTAACTAGTGTAGGACCATCCAGAACGTCAACACCACTTGGACATCGAAACTACCGGAGAAGTACATAGAAAAGATCTTAAGAGTCCAGTGCACTATCCCGGTGAACCAACTAGAGCTAACAGAGCGGATAGAGAGATGTAAGGCCCATAAAAGATTGATGGGGGAGGTCATATTGCAAATGACAGGACACATTGGGATGTCCATACCACCTCTAGTATTTGGAGCGACCACATCATCTTCGGCTTAATAGTCATATAATGCTCAAAGACCTAAGGATCCTGCAACGACCAATATACCAGACTCACCAATAAATTGATGGTTACAGAGGAAGTCTAGATGTTCCATTAGGGTTTTTCTTTTGTTTATTTTTCTTATTTTTATTTGTTTTATTATCATTTTTTGTTTAAACTTTATTATTCCAATATTAGTTTTATCTTAATTTTAATGGTTTTTTGCTTAGGTTAATTACAAAAAATCCTAAAATTTCACCAATTTTTTAACTATAGTTCGAACTTTTGAAAGTGGCAATTAAATACCTAAACTTTAAATTTTTTTTTACAAAATAGCCTGACATTAATATTTCTGTTAATGAAGCTGACGTGGATTTTAAATAGGTAAGATAACAGGTGGAATGAAATGTACAGGTCATAATTTTCTTTAATTAATTAGTTAATATTAAGTAAAACAAAAAATTATGAAATAATAAACCTTAACCCTTGTGAATTCAGGAATTTGTTGCTTGCTCCTCTTCGCATAACAAATTACTGTCATCTTTGTCTTCAACTTTCCAATTGTTCCACACTAGACTTTTTTTTGTTTTGTTTAATAGAATCAGTTGCTTACTCATTACTCTTAGCATAATTGTCTACTCATTCACCAACTTGCCCACCGTTAACTCATCACCTGGCTCACCATCTGTAAACCAATTTTGGTGTTCTTGTAGTTCTTGATTTAGTTATACATTTACCCTAGAAGCCTCCTACTACCAAGGCCACCTAAATCAATCAAGTACATTTACATCTCTTTAAACCTGATTAGACAGCAACTTACAATGATATTTTCTTGTAATGAAAATCTTTAATTTGATTCATTTTTTAATGCCCTAAAAAACATGCTTAGATCCTTTCACTATGGATCTTAATGTAATCAATTGTTATCCTGTCTTCAATGGCTGTCTATGCCCCTCTGTTCAAGCCTTCCTTTGCACAACAAAGACTCTATCCCATGTCATTGTCTAATCAGTTGAATGATTATATAGTTTCAAAAGGTGTAAGATATTGGACAACTAATAAAAAAAGAGAGTTAAGAACAATTAAAAGTCTCTAATTCTCTTATGATTGTTCCATATTATATATTGAAGCTAGAACCTAATAATCTCCTAAAAAGCTCCCCACTTAGATTTTTTTTGTTTCCCTACAAATCAACATATTACATAGTGAACGGTGACAAGCTAACGAGTGAGCATATGATGGACAGAGATGGTTTATTTTTACAATGGGTGAAATTAGATGGGTTTGGATTTAGTGTTATTTTTTCATTTTTAATTGTTTTATTTAATAGTAATTAATTAAAATTTACAAATTTTGACTTGTACATCCCATTCCACCTATTATCTTATGTGTCCAAAAGTCAGCTCTGTTAACAGAGACACTGATGTCGGGCTCTATCTGCAAAATTGGGTATTTAATTGTCACTTTCTAAAGTTCGGGTATAATTGAGAAATTGTGAAAAGTTTCAGATTTTTTTTTTGTAATTAGCCCTATTTCTTTTGTCTTCTTATCCCCTTTGGTTTCTATTTTGCAATGAAGATTGTACATAATATTGCATGCACTTTTCATTAAATTCAGAATTTGTAATTTTAATTATTCAAGAAACTAACAAAATATACATTTCTCATGTTTTATGTTTACTTTGTTATTTTATATTTTTGTGCTTCTATTATGTACGTTAGGAACTGTAACATATCACTTCCATAGAGCATATACCTGACATAACGAAGGATATTCGGGAACATACTCTACAAAAATGGCACATTAAGATGATTAAATCTATTCATTTTCACATTAAGATGATTAAATCTATTCATTTTTACTTTTTCATCCATCGCACATAACACAAAACATTCTGATAATCTTGTTGTTCCATTTTTATTCAGAAACATATACAGTCTCAAATGTCATAACATTTCTAAAATTCACACATGTACAATATACAACAGTTGAAAGATACAGTTCTTGATGTAATATAATTAAGAAATTTGTAGGTACAACTGATCCCGACACTAACCCATATCTGAATGTAGAAGTTACTTCAACTAGGCTAGCTAGATTTCTCCTAGACCTGAAAAATAATGTTGCAATTTTAATGAGATTGCAAACTCAGTAAGTGAACCATTATCAATGTGCTCACCCATATTAGGACACAAATAATACAAGCAATAACCAAATTCACATGTATATCATGTTGTTTAGAATCAGATCTCATTTAACACATCTTCCAATTGTGTATACCAACTCATAATATATATACATTTCAATAAACACATTATGAATACAAACATTTCCTAGAATCAGTTTAGAATGACCTAATAATTCATTTCATCAACATGCATACAAAATTGCACTACATTGGGTCAACACAATTCAATAAATTTTCATAATTCTTCACACGATATATGTAAAGATAAATACATGCAATGCATATGAGACTCCACTTTTATTTTTATTTTGTTGTGATTGAGTGCCCATTAATTGACCCATATGCCTTGTGGATATTGGGCTTATTTTAGGTACTGACCTATATCCCTTGTTGATACTAGGTTTATTTCAAGTTTGGACCCATATCCCTTGTGGATACCAGGCTTATTTCAGGTATTATCCTATATCCCTTGTAGATATCGAGTTTATTTCACGTTGGCCACTCCGGTCATAACTCCTTTATTTGATCATGCATATCAATGTCATGAAATGCATCATTTCATATCATATGCTATCAATCACTTTATTTTGATATACACAATCTTTTATCACAAACATCGGATCAGAATCCAGCATTCAATATTCAATTGAGTATCACTTAGTCCATACACATTTATATTCACATTTATCATCAGACTTTGGTTTGGCACTCAATAGTAATGTCAAATAACACTTATTCAGTCAAATTCACATACAATGAGCACTTCTAATACAATCCCAAATAATGGTCTCCTCGGATAATTGATGTCCAGAATTATCGCAATCAAACTAATAACAGTTCAACATGTAAAAATTAAACAAGAGTAATTCAAGTATAGTGAGATACATCTAAGTTAACTCACTACACATATAACTCAAACAGAAAAACACATATAATTGAGTTGACACATTTAGGTTGACGCACAGTATGCTCCAGATGAGCTATTGCCTTGATGATCTGGCAATGTCTAGATGTTTTCGATCAACTTGTGCTTCTATATCATACAATACACACATAATCCACATATTACTAAGTTGATCAATCATATAGTTGTTCAACCATGCATATGTATATGTATCATATTCAATGTATGCTCAATTGACTATTCTGGGTATATTTCCTTAATTCACATCTCGTAATCATTCATACTTCATAACTCATATATGCTCAATTTGAGCTTAGGTTTACACCTCAATTAACAAGACTATTCTACATCTCGTAATCATTCGTATTTCATAACTCATATATGCTTAATTTGAACTTAGGTTTACACCTCAATTATACAAGATTATTCTAAGTTCATTACTCAATCATTCGCTAAATTTATTCTAGAATTATAAGATCACTTTCATTTGTTTCATATTGTCATTCTCGTAATTTCATCGGATCTATATCTGTTAGGCGGACCTTATGTTCATAGAGAGGACCTATACCTATATATATACTATCTTTCAGAGCAAATTTCAGTCCAAATGGCTAGTGAATGTTTGTTGGGTGGACTTCATGTCTGCTGGGTGGATAACTTTCCAACTCTGCTTATGTCTATTTGGAGGGACATCATGTCCGTTGGGCAGACATTCACTAGACACTTACAGAAATGTAAATTTTTGACCTTTTAGAAAGAAAAATCTCTCCTAGAACTCTTCACAAAAGTTGTAGAATTAGAATTCCTCTTCAAAATCATACTTAAATGACCTTAATACATCATCCATAGAGAAAGTTATGCCTCTTGCCCCAAAATCTATCCATTTATTTAATCGTTTTCCTTAATTATAACCTCAATTATCACTTTAAGAAATCACACATTTAATCACTTATTCAAGCATCATACTAGGTTCATTTCAAGCTTCATTCAAGCCTAAATACATCATAGAAAAGTATCTTATCAATTGTTGTCTCAAACATCACATAAAAGAAACATATTTCATACAAAAGTCATTCCCATTTTCCAGCTTTTCCAACTTTGTTTTTGGGTCAGTTTTGTATGACCATTTTGACCTAGAAAATGAGGTATTTAGGCAACCCCTTCCCTTAAAAAAAATGTTCTTATATGTCTTAAGTTTCTAATTACACCAAATTCATGCAGTTTGTTTCAGTATTCTACAAGTTATGCCTAAAATACTAAAGACTGTTCTCAAACAATGACAGTACCCAGTACTCAACTTCAAGCTACATTTAGGAACCCTTAGAGAAGGAATTAACATTTGACTCTTGCATGAAAATTGTATCCGTATGTCTCTAGTTTATTATAAATTAAAAATTATCCTATTTGGATGTCTAAAGCTTAAGATATGGCTAAAATAAAGATGCCTATTCAGTGAAAACACTCCATCTAACATATTCCATCACACTTCATTATCAACCTTACATGCAGTTCGTCTCCAATCAATCATTATAAAAACATATTCTAACCAAAAAGTTTCACAGAAGCATTAATAGGACATCAATAATCATTTTTCATGTTTTATACTTTCACTAATTCGGACTCTAAGGTCTGCAAAACTCAGGAATTAATACAAGGCTCTTGCACAGGGGTCTATCATAGGTAGTATTAGGGAAACAAGTATAACTCAAGCTCTAGTTACTATTTTTCCAAGCCACTTTCACAGAGGTCAATTTAAGACCATATCTACAACTCCCATTCTTTGAGTTTCTTTAAATTCGTGCTCTAAGGATATGAAAGAAGGATCCAAAGAGAAAGTTGAAATTGAAACCAGAATTTCAACTTACCTTGATAACCTCTTTCCTTCTCTTCTCTTCCCCTTTTTTCTTTCCTTCTCTTCTCATTTTCGTTTTTCTCCCTCCACTAACCTTATGGTTGACCTTCACTTTCACTTCTATTAAATTTTCATTCATTTTCTCTAGAAAATTCAAGAAGGTCGAACTAATTCACGTGTTGCTATTCCATTGGTCCATCTGTCACCATTTTATTGATACATATGTTACTATTCTGTTGGTCCATATGTCACTTTAGGCTCCACATTAAACTCATTTAAGCCTCCATATGTCACTGCTTATAAGGCTACATATGTCACCAATTGTAAGGCTACACATTTTACCAATTATAAGGCTACAAATGTCACCAATTGTACAGCTACATATGTCACCATTCTATTGCTCCACATGTCATAAGTCTAAGGTGCCATTTGCCACAAATTTAAAGGGCCACTTGTCATAATTATACTCAAGCTACTTGTCATCCATTTAACTGAGCCATTTGCCACTTACTACCAATGCCACATGTCACCATTTCATAGGCCTAATCAACCTAAATTCTCATGTATCAATTTATCTTGCTCTTTAACATTTTTTTCTTAGACTAGATGCACATATCATCTCACCAATTACTCAATTATAACAATAAATCCCCAATTCACTAATTATAATTCGTCAATTCATGTCATTGGTAAATCAAAATGCAAAACATTGGGAATGCACATTCATACCACATTCATTTTCGTTCCATACTCCAAAATATGTCAATTGAGTGCATATACTATCTTGCAATATTTTCTAAATCATGATTCATATGTGTATACGAATATTATGCATGTGAATGAAATGCACTTCGTAAATTTTTAAATCAAATAACTCATGTGACTCAATCTAACAATTTAATCTCTTAATAATTTTAAAAGGCAGGATATTATAATAACAATGTGCAATTGTAAGTGTGGGAAAGGGGTTAATAAAAATTTTGATTTTTTAATTTCTTAAGATTATTATAATCTTTATTATTCATATGTATTAACTAACATCTTGATTTAGTTAAAATATGTCTAAAACACTAGAGGTTATTATTGACTATTCAATTAAAATAGTATGCAAAAAGATGAAAGTTAGAATAGACTTGTCTTTATAAGTCATAGTTTTAGTAATCATTGAGATAGTTAATTTAAATGAAAATTGCATATTATTTACACACATGAAGCCTCTTTGTGAGCTATTGAGCCTAAGAGCAAATACATCATTATTTTATGATGTTTATTCTTTGTTATATATTATCAAAACATAGTTGGATGATTCTAGAACTTGCTTTTATTATTCATTTTGATACCAAAATTTTTAAACTAGGGGCATTAAAATGATAAAGATTCTTAGATTAAGTCCTTTGGTTTAACCTATTTTCTTTTATTATTACCCAACCTAATTTTATCCTTTAGGGTAACTACTTTTGAGACTTAGCCTTTTTCTTAATTGATTATAATTAACAATGACAACCTTTACCTTTTTTTTTAAAATAACTTTCACTATTTTTGAACCCTGAAGGAATTTACATTTACTTAATTTCTTGGAACTTGGGATATATTGACAATGTTAAAGAAAAGGTCCAATATTCCTATAATTATTGGCATATAATGGTGGTGAAATTTGTTTTCTATGATTATTGGCACATTCTTGAGCGCTTTATTTGTATATTTTATATTATCTCCAAAGTTGCTTGGAGAAGTTCAAAAGTTGAAAATTATTTATTGTGAGCATACTGAAAAAAGGAAAAAAAAAAGAGAAAAGTTGTGGTATTTTTTGGAGAGTAAGAAGAATTAGTGTTATGCTAATCAATTTATTGTTTGAAGGACTTATTTTATAAAGAATCAAGTTCTATTCAATCTCGTTTATGTGAATTTCCTTCAATTATATTACCCTTTTTAATTATCCTAACCATACCTTTACCTAAGCCTCATTACATCCTATTAAAAAGACCTTTTGATTTTTGTTTCTAGTTTACTTATAAGTGGTGGAGATGTGATTTTATTACTAAACATTTTGAGTGCATTGAGTGAATCCTTTATGGGGATGTGGAATTTGTGCCTTTGATTTCAAAAAGATTACCAATACGACTGATATGGATTTAAGTTATGGAAATTTGTCCTAGGATAACTTGAATTTAATTGCATGTTAATTTGATTAATATGATATCATGATTTAGGGTGTGGACAGATAGGCTAAGGTTTATGGGGTGGATGTTTTTAAGATTGATGATTTGGATTATGATTTTCTAGAGGACAAATAAAAGCTTAAGTGTGGGGTTGTTTGATAAACAGTTGATGTACAATGTTTTTAGGCTCATATTAAGCGTGTTTTGCTTGTTATTTAAGAGTTTTACTTTTTTGTACATATTATTTTGTTTTAAGTGTGTTTTCAAGTCTCAATTGCCTTCATAGATCAAAAGGCAGAGAATTCAAGAGAAATCATGACATAAAATGGAATAATTAAAACTACTTTAGAGATACATCCTCATGTGAGTATGTATACTCCCATTTGAGTAACATACATGGCTATATAAAGGGACCGTGTAAGAGACTATAAACATGTAAAGCTTCAAAGACACTACTTTTACCCATATGGAAAGCATGCCCATGTAAATAATATACACAATGATTTTCTATGCTAGTGTAAGCTACTGAGAAAGTGTAAAATCATATTATTAATGTGTTTTTGAGATACACAATCATTCACATAATTTTGTCATAATGGTGTACAATTCAAAAATGCTAATTTCATAATATAAAAGGCAATTATAAAGAGGAGAGAAGAAGGAAGCGACTAAAGTTAGAAGTTACAGCCAAAGTTAGAGTTAGAGTCACGATTATGAACGTAGGAAGAGGAAAACATGAAGCTTATTTTAAGAGGTCTGATAGAAAACAACCTTTCATTAAGGATTTAAAGGGATTTCATTAGAGAATAGAGGGATATACATATCTTTGGATTCTTTTCTTTCTAATTATTCTTCTGAACTTTTAATGTTTGTTTCATTTTTTATCTTTGGGAACTAAGTTTTTTAGTGCCTAGGCAGGATGAACCCTAAGTAGAGATGGATAACATGATTTTATCCTTTATTTAATGAAATTTGATTGATTGATTCATTGAGATTCAATTATACGTTTCTATTCTTAAATTAACATGTCCAAGGTAATAGTTCAATGATTGATTTCATATGATTATGATTGAGAAATCCTCTTGTATGAATAGGTTTGCTATTATTGGAAGGGGTTATATGCAAACCTAGAGATAGGTCATCATAAATCCTCTAGATTAGTGCCAAAACTGATAAAGAGTTTCACGAATTGTTAATGCTATCTTAGTGTTTTAACTAGAAGGAGGTTTTAGTTAATTAACCAATGATGAGTTGTTAATATTCATAAGAAAGATATTAACATAAGATAGGAATTTTCATGATCCAATGTTCAATAATTGAATTGCATGATAAATGATTAACACATAAAAGACCTTAAGGGGATTCATTACCTAGGTACTAGCTATTTGATATTGGATTAATCTTTGTGTTATATTCGTCTTGATTTATTATTATGTTAAATTATAGCTTAGTTTTAAATTAAATCATCATCTTATTCGATGATTAGATAATAGAAAAATGGCTATTAATAGTAGTTGTGGCCCTCATAAGATGGACTCATACTTACCAATGCTAGCTACAACTATACTATGCACTTACGGATTTACAACCTATAAAATATCATGCATCAAACATAGAGAAGTTATCTCCAAACTAGTGTTGTTAAAAAAGTGGTATGTTTGAATAAGAATCCTATAACTCTAAAGAAATTAGATTTACAAATAAATGTGTTGAAATAGATATAAGCAAAGTGCTTCTAAAAAAACTAAAAATTATAAGATTAAATAATGGGGGGGGGGGGGTTTAGTACTAATAAAAATCAACCTAAGCTACTGGTGAAAGCTAATGCTTAAAATTCAAAATAAAACTTAGATGAATACTTGGAAAATTTTTGTTATAAGTAAATATAAGGAACTCTTAGCTGAAGAACTACCAAAAATATTGATTTAAAAGGCTCAAAAAAATTAGTTTAGAATTCATTCCCACTTCAATGACTTGTGCTGAGGATCAAACTAACTAATATGTTCCTCATTCTATAGAAATAGAACAATTTAGTAGTACTGAATAACGAAATGAAGAAAGTTTGTTCAAGAAAAAAAAGAGGAAGTCAAAAAAGGAAAAAAAAGGTTTAAGTTTATAAGATTATTTCCTTATAATATGATCCTCATTAGAATATTAGGGGATGGAAGAACCCCTTAAAATAACAAGTATCTAGGGACTTGTTGTCTTCTTTGAAGCATGCGTTAATATGTCTTTTTAAAACCAAAATTATAGCCTTCAATATGCACCCTTAGATTTCTTTGGTATTCCAAAATTGGTAGTTATTAATAATATTAGTAAGCACCATAATGACTGTATATTAGTAGCTTAAGATCCTAACCAAGTTACAATGTTAGTCTTATCTATATTGAACCAACACATTCATATGTAAGAAAATTCTCTTCTTTCTAATCACAGCTCCCAGATAACATTTTCCAATGCCTCAAACAATTCTTTTATAAAAGAGCAAATGTGCTCATATCTCTTAATCATTAAACAAAGCACCTCCCTTCTTTACATCATTCTCGAGGATTTTAACACCACTTTGTGTTAATATAAAGTAGATGGTAATTTCAACAAACTAATTGATGATAATGAGGATTTTAAGCTTTGTGTTAATTTGCAGACTTTTCAAACTTAAAACGTGAAAGTAATCTCATTTTTTGGGGTTATGGTATTAGATGTGGTTTATAATTTTTACCAAAGGGATGATGTTGAAGGAAATTAATAAAATTTATATTACATTGACTATAAAAACTTATAACCCTTCAATATTTAAAAGTTACTAGCCTATATCTTATTGTAACACCATTTATAAAGTCATCTCTAAGATATCAGTGTCAAAACTTGATCATGTTACTTGAATCATCACTAGTTATATTCAAAGCTTTTTTGTAAAAAGTAAGAAGTATTAGGGATAACATACATTTAAACTAAAAGGAGCTCAAAAATTTAATTGCACTTATGATTAAATGGAATGGGAATTCCTAATCAATTCATTCGAAGCCTTCAAATTTCCCTAATTTCGTCAATTGGATATCCTAATTAAAGATGGAAATGGTTCTAGTTTGGCTAAGCCCATCGCTAGTCCAACTTGACCTAAACCTTATAAGGTGTAGCTTGAGCCATGCCTAAAATCTAATTAGGCTTAAGTTGCACAACATGAATCCACTCTGGTTATTTAACATAATGCTATTTTGTGATGAGGGCACAAATTGTGAAGTCAGGCCTTAGGTTAGCCCTAAGGCCAAAGCCCAACTTGAAACTTGGGTTAACTAGACCTAGCTTATTGACTTTGGGCCATAATAGGTTAGGCTTTGGGCCTCCTGTATAGCCCGAACATTTCATAACCCTAAATTATATATTCATCATTAATAGTAAACCCTCTCTTATGTTTGAAAGGGATAAAAGGCTAAGTTAAGGACGATTGTCATGAAGGTTCTCAACATCCTTATATCAATAAACATCAACAGATGCAATGACTTTAGGTACCATTACAAATGTAAAAAGTTAAAGCTTTCTAATTTTCCATTTTTAGTTAATTTGATTTGGTTTTCTAAAGAAAATATGGCTTCTATTTCTTATTTCACTAATGTTTTGGAAGACTTAAAAAAATTACATGGGACTAATAGTAAACTCTAATAAAAATTATAGACATGTATCATGTGATAATTCATGTTCAACTATGAGATTAGTTTAGTTCATAAGTTTTTAAGAAGGGAAGTTGTCTATGAAATATGTGGGAATCCTAATATTACTTACTAGTTTTGCTACTAGAGGCTATTATCCTTTAATGTAAATGACGGATAAGAAATTGGATAATTAGAATAATTAATGACTCTATTATAGTTCACATCTAAGTATTCTGAAGTCAATTATTAAATCAATTAACAAAAATGACAAATTTTTTAATGGAATGGTGATAAAAACGATGTATCAAAAGCTAAGGCAAAATAGAGAGATGTTTACATTTTGAAAGAAGAAGTTAACTTCCACATTAAATATGTTAGAGGAATGAACATATGTTGTTATGCAAGCCAATTTAGAAAATTTTCACTCATAAAGATTTCTTATGGATTTAATGACTACATTTTCATTTCTTGAAAGGAAATATTTTATAGGTAATTAACCCATTTTATACTTTAAAAAAATTGAATTAAAGAGAAAAGAGTTAGGGGAGTGATGAAAGTAATTATATGCAACAGAAAGAGGACTTTTTCTAGTATTCTGATTGGCATTCCCTAGAACTACTATAAAATCACATATGGCTTGGATTAATAATAAAGGGTATTGTAGCTAATACCAAGGTGGATGCTTTCATATTTATCAGCTATTAGCAATGGTTGATTCAAAATTCTAGATTCCTTTTAAGTATCAAAGATAATTTTTTGAATTATCAACTTGACCCTTAAAGCATGGTTTAATTATATAGACATTAAATACTCATAATGCTTTATCAATACATCTTATTGCTAAATTTTTAAAGGTAATAATCTTAGAGTCACTTAGAGTTAAGTCCCTTGATTCATTCACCACTTACCAAAAGCAAGTTAATATACCTTGGGTTTTTTATTAAAGGAAATTTATGGACTTAGGACTAGATATCCTTCATTCCTTTAGCAATAGGAGTTGTTCTCTATACCCTTACGATTTGGAAGCACATAACCACCTATTGTTTGACTGCTTTTTCTCAAGGTTTCTATAGCAACAAATTCTTGAGAAGTTCAACTCCAATTACATTATTAATGATCGAGAGTCAGCCGTTCATTGGATTTCCTCTACAAAATGCAATGGAAGCCTTATCCTTAAATTACCTCTGAGTTGTATGATATACATAAAATGAGAAGAAAAAAAATGTTAGAGCCTTTAATAGAAGTTTTGCAACTATATAATAAACTACTATTCAATTTATTCAATGGACAAAAAAAATTGAAAAAAGATTTATAAAATTGTTTATTTGTTTCCATGACTTGTAGTCGAGGTTCTTTTAACTTCCTTCTAACTCTCAATTAAGGAAAATTCCTTCCTACAAATTTATTTTTCCTTTTTTCTGATTTTTATACTAGTTTTCTACTTTAGATGTTTTTATCTAGTATGAGCTTTCTATTGGCCATTTCCTTTTCGTTTTGATATATTTTACTTTCAAAACAAGTATTGAGTTTACATTAATTTAATTTAATATATAACAATTGAGACTCTAAATTTGGTGGCCAACAAATGAGTTGACTTCTAATTTCTTTTTTAGACAAAATTACTCTTTTGGATAAATAAGATGCTCTGATCTCGTACATTAACACAAGATTTTTTAAGGAGAATTTATAAAAATTGAAGAAATCTTATAGTGCAAGATGGTCATATAGGGGCTGCTTTTAAGAGATGATCAAACTGCATTAAAAGATGGTAACTTTATCTTATTATCATCACCTATGCTTTTAGAATAAACATCTTTTTGTTCGAAAATTAACTATGATCCAATCATAGGAACCAAAAAAAAATTATTTTTACAATTTTCACATAGGATATCTTTAATTGAACAACTTGAAAAATGTGAATCATAAATAAAAGGGTTGAAGTGTACATGATTAAGATTCTTGCATAAAATTTTCTTCTCTAACTATCAACCACAAGTTGCTCACATAGCCTTTAACAGTATTATAGAGTAGAGAAAAATTAACTCAGTACTTGCGAGGAAAAGGTAAGAGTATTAGCTCATTTATACCTTTCTCTTATTTATAGGAAAAAAAGAGAGTATCTTTCTTATTAAAAATAAACTTCTTAATTATGATTAAAATAAAACTATAATTATAGTATAATCTAATTTTAATAAAATCAAATATCTCATATTTGATTCCTATATTTTTTCAAACTTCACAATTAAGTCTATATTAGTTTAAATTGAATTTTATTTTTATTTACTCTTTTATATGTAACCCATTAGGTTCCTAATTTGTTAGAAATGATTAAAATTTGAAATTAGAATTAGATAAATTAATTCTCTAATTAAACAATTCATAACCATATATCAAAATTGACATCTTAGCAATATATCATGACTATTTAAATATTAGGAATGTCAAAGTAGTTTAACTCAGTGTGTCCATACATGGTTATAATGTATAATTTAATCCTTTTGTATCCAATGTTCTAATTGGACATAAAGTATAGATATAGTGTCTAATCTTTTTAAATCAAATTATATTCATTCTTCCTAATTAGTAATTAATTTATAATTGATATTTGAAAACACCTTTTTAAATCTTAATTCATTCTGAATAGATAATTCCTTAAATCGCTACTAATTAAGAACAATGGAACATTCTCTTTAATTACTTTAGAATCACGAATTCTTTATTGACTTGCCCATCTATCTCTATATGATTCATAATGTATCCAAGTAATATCAACTAAGCTATCATAATAAACAGGATAGGTCATAAACATTATCAAAACATAGTAACTCCTATATGAGATATCTTAGTAATCTCAAGTCTAATAATTAATTATACAATTATCATAACGATATAATCTATAGACATATAAGTAATATTTCATTTTCGGATCCTCAAAATTGATTTAATTCAGTGAACTTATTCTCTAATAAATACTCTCACGCTTGTTTAAATATCTCTAAGTTTTAATTTATGAAATTAATAACTTTCTTCTTAAGAAAGAAATATAACATTTGTTAGTTTTACTTTTTTATCAATATTCCTTCTTAATGAAATTACAACTACGAACAATTTAGGAAAAATATATAAATACAAATTGAATCTCATAATTATGATCTCGTCATAATTTCAATTGCATAATAATTATTCTAAAAATTTTACTTTTAATATTAAACATCAAATATAATTAACAATATACATAAAGATAAATAATATCTTGTTTAATTATCTCATAAAATCTACAATCAAATGATTGGCTCTAGGATATATACCTATACTTTTCACTTATTAACGATGCATGATAAACTAATCCACTAGGATCTTATCCAAATTTAAGGTCTAATATATATAATAAGTCATTCGATAATTTAGATCTATATCATTTCAATTTTTTATATTTGAACTAATTAAAAAATTTTAAAGAAACTTTAAAAATAAAATTTTAAATAAATGTAATGTTAGGGAAAAAAAACTGGTAATACACTGACAAAGGTAGTGTACGAGTTCACTACGAATATGATAAGCATTCCGCTTATAATGTATGATCCTGAAGAAACGCCTAACATGTTGGATCAAAAACATAACCAATATTCAAACATCAAAGTTTGTTTAGACAACAGCACATTATATAATGACTCTAAGCACATGTTAAGCTATTCATCGATCTGACACTTTACGACGTTATTAATTAGTCCTTAACGTAATTGATAGACTTTGTAGTTTAGCAATTATATTGCTTCAAGTCACTCTTAAAAGAGTTGTCATTAAAGTGTAGTACATATACTTTGCAGAATTTTGGATGTTAATACATGGGAATACATTCTTGTTTCCCTGTAAGTTAAGCCAACTTCACTACGAGTGTGTCTCAGGTCGATTTTCTGTAAAGATGGACAGATAACGTGAAAAACAACGAAGAAACTGAGTGGATACATCTAATGAGATCACTTATTCTATAGACATCTACATATGTAAATAAAAGTTCTAATTGTTTATCTAATTCAAATTTAAATCATTTCTAATATATCTATGTATAAAGAGAGAGTTGGAGAAAGGATTTATTTAACTTTGCCATTCTTCAAATGAGTTATTATAATCTTTTTTAAAACGTGTATCTTTACATTTTTAATTTTTCAAACTCTTAAGCATCGTGGCTTCCGTTAATTAAGAAGAGAAAAGTTTTATTGCCAGCACATACTAATGCCAAACACACACTGACTTCAATTGGTTGCTTGCGACCTTTCTAACTAAGTTTCATGGAAGTCCATAAATATCACATGCATTGATAAGGATAACAACACCAAGATATTTTATTGGTGTTGTGAGTTACGCTCATCTACATGCTTTTCAGCGAATGGCAGACCTGTTAGGTTAACTACACAAGGAATTCTTTGGCCTACTGCCGCAAGTCAACTCATTGAAGTTTTCATTAATGATGAACTTTGAATAAAGGCGGATTCCTAAAGGACAACCAACCAATCCGTTAGTTTATTTGAGTTGCGTAGTCAACCCACTTGGTGGCCACCCGAGCCTATGTATGCATAATATATATAGTTGCTTTTTTTATTGAATTTTGTCAGTTGTTTGTCTCTTTTCTTGAAAGATACCTGCTTAATTGTCCCTTATTTAACTACCTAACCATTTTTTTTCCTTTTTCATTTCAAATAAAACATAGAGAGTGTAAATATGCACAGAAAGTTCCTCCTACGTGTGTTACTAAAATTTAAGCATAGAAAACGAGAGAGTATCAATCATTTCCTTCTAACTGAACAAGTATTTGATGGTTTTCTATCATCCATTGACCATAAGCGGTAATAGGAGTTAAAACACATCCAAGAAGAAAGGAGTATAGACGTACATTTTCATTGACCATGACACACACCATTTAAACAGATATCTCTGTTGTTTTAACAGCTAGCTTTAGCATATATTAACCAATTGCTTTAAATTTTGTTAATTAATTAGCCGTGCATGAGTTATGTACTCGTGGGACAATCATGCACACTTATTTAGCATAAAAATATTGGCCAATCTTTAATGTATATTTATGTTTATATATATATATATATGAAAAACTGAATGAGTTAATTATTTCGCAAACGTGCCACAAATTTCTTTGCCACCAACAAAATAAAAAGAAGCTAAACCAAAATGAAAGAAACACCGAAATTTGGTAACGCAGTTCGGCACACTCGGCCTACGTCTGCGGGGCCCTCACCCA